>CM042013.1:13252525-13265025 GCA_023525715.1 Cichorium intybus | reverse complement strand
TGGCATAAATTCTAAGAATAATTAGTTCAAAAGTACTAGTAAGTACTGTATATGATTTGCATATTGATAGACAAGGCGAGATAATAATGCAGACTCTAGAAAATGTGCTTGAAATTTGCACAACAGACCCTAGTGAAGATGAGAAGATCGTCTATCGATGGTAAAATTTGTAAGAAATAATAGCTTACATACTAGTATTCTGCTGGCTCGTATGAAGTGTGGTACTGGGTACCGTGTTATCCTTCGATTTGCTAGACTGAAGTTGGGGAGAAGTCGTTGGCTGGACCCGAGATTTGTACCTCAAATAGAAGAAAAGATTAGGCAAATTTGAGAAAACTTGGAAATAGACAAAAATCGACAAAAGTGGTATGCGGATTGCCGAGTAAAACCGTTGAAATCCCAAATGAGGAATGATGACAGTGTTCAAAATATTCCTTGGAAAGACTAAAAATCCGCTCGGGACGAAAAGAAAGTCAAGCCCTCATTTATTGGACTTTTCATATGTCCCAAAGAGCAAGAATTTTGGTGTACTGATCGAAGTTTCGTGATGAACTTCAAGATATTTATAATGTTTTCTATGGGTCTCATAGTTCCGAGAACATGGATTGATAAATTTCAAAGAATACCTCATGATGAAATGAAGGTAGATAAGTAGTTATGGTACCCGGGACAACCGGAGGAATGTTCGATGAACAGCGATATAACCACGAAATAAGAAGACTAGTATGGTAAAAGTGCCTTGGCAATACCATAGAAGTTCCATAATGATATGGGAACCGAAATTGTAATGAGAAAGAAATACCCTCGCTTGTTTGTATGATTTCGGGGACGAAATCTTTTGAAGGAGGGGAGAATTTGTAACACCACGATACTTTTGACAAGTATTAATATGTTAATCATAGAGTATTTATGATTTAATATGGTGTTCTAAGTATTAGAAAGTTAAAAAAAGGTAAATTGGTCATTTTACCATAAAAGGGTAATTTGGTCATTTGACCAAGTGAAGGACCAATTATGTAAAAATAATGTTGCTTGTGGCAAAAGTATAAGAAAAGAGAGTTTTATTGTGATAAAACTTGACTATTGTGGTAAAAGTTCAAGAAATGGAACTTAGGGACCAAATTTGTAAAATTTGGAGGTATAAATAGGAGAGTTGACTCTCGTATGTGTGAGCTGATCATTTAGAGGCTACGGGAATGGTTTTTGAGAGCAAATTCTGGAAGATCTTTGAAGCTTGAAGCAGGAAATTGGAATCATAGTTTGGAATTGATGATTCCTAAGCTTTGATGGTTAGTAAATTCACTTTCTAGCCAAGTTCTTGGATGTGTTCTTCACGGGATGAACTAGAAACTGTAATTTCAGTTATAGTCCAAGAAGCTTATATGATTTCTGATATCAAATTTATTCTTAGTAGTAAGAACATATGTTAAAAACAGCAAAGTAGATTGCTATTGTTGAAAAAATTGAAATGTTGCTCAAGAACCCTAAATCATGAATTGGTGTGATTAAGGTGTTTCTAATGGCTTAAAACTTGTTATTAGTCAAGGGTTTTGGTCCTAGAACAAACCCCATATGATTAAGAACTGGATTAAGGACTTAAATTGTCAAAACTGCATGCGCCCATATTCCTGACGCGGTGCGCCCACCTGACAAGGGGGTTTTGGAATTTGGAATTCGATGCTAGGCTTATCCGATTGACCTGAAATTTTAAACATAGGTCTAATATGTTGTGAAACTTCATGGAAGATTATCGGAATACGAATACGACCTCCCGAAAGTACTGTAGTAGAATACGCGTATTTCGGGAAGTGTATTAAATTTTTATAATGATTGTTATTGCTCAAAAATGATTGGAAATGGTCCCCAATTGTATTGTATAGGACTCTTGTGTAGTAGAGTCAACTGAAATGGTTATTAACCTATTATCATTTGGTATATAAATGAATATATAGGTACGGGATAAATGGTTGTGGTGCACGCAAAAGCAAGAAACAACCGGAATCAAATGCAGCTAGCATCCAGGTGAGTAATCTCACTGATATCATATATGATATATGATGATTGAACTATTACAGATTGAAACTGCTTTGGGGGACAAAAATGAACAGTTGACAGATGCGTTGAAAAGACAATACCAGATAAGCCGTGAGTCTGAGAAAGACAATAACGGAGCTGTGAGTCAATAAATGAATAAACAATGCCACAATACCAGATAAGCCGTGAGTCTACGATAGACAAGAACGGAGCTGTGAGTCAATAACAGAAATAATATGACAATACCAGATAAGCCGTGAGTCTATGATAGACAAGAATGGAGCTGTGAGTCAAATCTTGAAAAGGCAATACCGGATAATCCGTGAGTCATCTAGATGGCAAAAATGGAGCCGTGAGTCTAGGCAAAAGCGGGACAAACTCGTGAGCCATAATTGATTTTGATATTTGACTTTAAGTCCAAATGGTGCGGTCTTTTGACTATGATACCGGGTTATCGAGCCCAGCTGGTGCAGCCTTTGGGCTATGACTTGTATATTGAAAATGACATGATGCGTCTTATATAGCCATGACATATGATGCAGTCCATTGTGACTAAGAAACATGGGACAAAAATGGTTAGACATGATTATATGTGCAAATAACTGACGTGACTTGATAATTACAGGTTATTGTGATTCAGCCTGTAAGGCTACAGATTAGGATGTGAAATCCTAGGAGATATGTGGTCAGCCAGTAAGGCTAGGAGTTTGGATTCGATATCCAGACAGATATATGATTGTATTTTTATACGTGTTATTTGCATAAATGATTACTCACTGAGCTTTGTAGCTCATATCGTTTGTTAAATGTCCCTGCAGGTTAGCATAACCCTGGTAAGGGTAAGGATAAAGTCCGTGACTCAAGAAGTGGACTTGTAGATGCTGTCAGTAGCAGCCCGGCTTATAAGGAGGTTATTATATTTGTATACTCCTTGATACGCTTGTACCCGTTTTTATTAAAATATACCCCTTTGTTTATTGTTTTAAGTACTGAAACCTATGTTTTAAATGAAAAATTTTCAAGGGTGTTTTGATTTAAAAGCCGGGTGTTACAGAAAAAAAACCCGACCCCCTTAAACCCCCCCCCCCACACCCCAACACTCTTCTAGAAAACTTGTTGTCATTTAATCTATACAAAAAACTTAAATATCGATTGTTGTATATATTAATTAATTAATGTTTTTGGCCTTTGATGAATCCTTCGTTTACGAATTCCCATCTGTCTGTATCGGTTATCCTAAAGCCCTAAAAAAATTGCAGTTGAGAAATTAGAACTTGATTTGTTGTTCTACTTCTAATTAGGATAAATGGTATAAAATTATATGAAGACTTCAATGGGGTCAAAAATTAGCTATCCTTAAATAGAATTGGTACAGCATACTTTAAAATTTTAATGAAATTAAAGATGGGATTTGTTGAAATTCAGGAAGTCATGTTACTTGAATCAAGATCAAGGAATCGAATGTTCTGTGAGTGAATTCCGGATGACAAAATTGCACATGAATGGAGTCAACAATCGTTTACAGTAATAATTACCCAAATATTCACAAAAACTATGAGAGACCATCAAATCTATTAAAAGATTGATCTTTCAACAAATAATCAGAGATGAAATCGAAAAAAGGATAGAGTAATAGAAATCTCACGTAGATATTGAGTTGGCGTTGGAAGCTTGAATAGTTGTTGTGCTTGAAGTATTTAGGAAGCAATTCGGAAGTAAATTCGGCTTCATTCCAAACTATGAAACTGTCATTAGTCGGACTCCATGAGATTAGAGCATCCGTCGAATGATCAGATAGAAAATCAGGAGTTTTTTATGTTAATCTTGCTAATAAATATTTGATTAATAATAACAACCTTGCCACTATGCGGTTTACACATGATAAATTCTGGGTGCTTGAGATCAGTTGCAATGTTATGATAAAGAACAATTTTTTGGCGCAATACAATGCAGAAAGTTTCCGGAAGGTTCAGGTACAAGATGGACAGATATGACTGAAACATGTGAGAATTAGAAAAGAAATTTAAGGAAGATTTTTGTGGTACAAATAGAGTTAAAAAGGTTGAACTTACACGAAGAGAATATTTGTGGCAATTGGCAATGTGATTTTCACTTTTTGCCTTGAGAGAATCATCTTTTGCATTACTTTTTCCTTCCCATTCAATACGTATATCCTGCATCAAATCGTGTTAAGATTCGTGGTAGAATAACCACAAAAAGGGTAATGTGGGAAAATGAAAATAGAGAAAGAAGTCAAGACCACGGGATCTAAGTCAAAATCAAGCTCCAAATTACCATCATTATCGAGCCATAAATTGTAGATAATGACTTTCGTCCCATGAGAACCAACATTATCAAACTACAAAAGTAATAACACATTAGCATTACATAGTATATTATGATAAAAGAAACGGTATGCTCACTTGCTTTAGCAGCTCTTCCCCTGTTGAATAAGGAGACCACTTCAACAGCACAGATAGGTTTGAATTAGAGTTTTGGTCACTTTTTGGTTGGAGTGACTCAAAACTGCCTGTTTTAGGATCATACTCATAGTGTAGCTGCAGTTAACAAGGGAAGCCAAGACATGAAATTTTTTAATTCGAAATATAATTATGAGTCTGATTTTGTATGCATAGATGTGATAGCAGATAGCCACTGCAAATAGGGAAAATATTTTTAAAAATTTAAATTCTCAACATGGGAACAACTATTCTGTCATAGCCAGATTGAGTCAGAAATGTAAATGATAAAAGGCCAATGCTTTGTGTCACAGTCCCATTCAAACATTCTTTAGAACTTTACAAACAACAATCAGGATCTCAAAACAATTAACTTGGTATAATATAGAAAAACAATAGAAGATCAATATATGCTGATAAAAAAGTGGGCCATACCCAGCAACAAAGTTGCGAGTGAAAACTATGGCATCTACCCCGAGCCTCATAGAACTGGTTTTGAAGCCATTCCCATCTAAATATAACCAAGACAAGCAATTAAAATAAAGAAAGAAAAAACAAAATGATAACAATGAAAAAGACCATGTTCATACACTTTCCAATTGCAGAGTTTGACTTTTTATCTGAAAACCCAAAACTCAAACATCGACCCATTGCTTCTGGATCCATCCCAGCCCCATTATCTAGTTTAAATCATCAAGACAAATGCCACACATATGATGATAATCTTAAAAGAGTTGGAATATGACAAAGAGGAACCCTAAAACACACATTTGACATTACCATGAATCAACAATGCTGGACTCCCTTTTCTCGGGTTTGAGATCTTGTCTACGAAAACATAGGTGGCCCCATTTTGTATCTACACAGCAGGTGAAGCATGAATGAGTATGAGGTAATATTCAGATGTATTACAAGTCAAATACTTCAATTTTCAAGTAGTAGGGGCAAAACTTCCAAGGGATTTGGGGGCGGGGGCGGGGGCGGGGGAACGGGGGAATTTCGGGGGCGGGGGCGGGAGGAAGCTATCCCCGTCCCGTTTGACCCCGTTGACATCCCTAGTAATTAATAATGAAAATTGAAGAAAAACGTTGTAATAGAAAGTAACCAAAGTAATATGCTATCTTTTTACAATGCCTTAATAAGAAAAAATAAGTTTTTACTTTTGACGTTCAGGTCGTAAAGGATTGAGATTGGAACCGCTAACCTCAGCCGTGCCATTCTCCACATAACCGCTACAATCACGTCTATATGGTAAAAATGTTTCTGCAACTTTTGGTTTTCTCTTTGGCTAACCGGTCCACACTTGGCTTTCCCTACCTGTTTTCACAACTTTGGTCCACTTTATTTGTATCATCGCATCATTCAACACTTAGCTTTGATATTAATGTGGTTATACTTTGATCTTAATATATCATAACAATCATAATATAATGAATTTACCTAAACATTCAAAACCAATTATTGCAAAATCAAATTAGAAAAATGATATCATTCAATTGTTGCTAACATATGACTATTTTTCAATTAGCAAGTACAAAAACAAAGTTAAACCCCAACTTATGAAAAATATACAAGTGAGAGTCGTCATACCTGTAGGAAGTTACCAACTCCCAAGAAGCACAGTGAAACCGTACAATTGAAACCTACAACACATTAAGGAATCACGTTTTAAAACATCTTCAAGCACACAATATTGAAACAATATGAAAATTCTACACCGGGAAGGAGAAATCGAAAAACAAAATAGAAAAACCTAAAATTGAAGAAACAAAGGTTGAAAAATCAAAATTTGATGTACCAGAAAGAAACACCAGGGTCTAACGGATTTGTAGTTACATACTTTTGTTGCAAGATTGAGAGTGTGCATCGATCGGAGCTTCAACTGGGTCGATTTTCGCCCCATCCATTGCTGGAAATAAGGTATAGTAGCAACGTTTTTGGATGTAGTTTTTTATTAGAAGGAGACAGAGAAGAATAAGCTTCTGGGTTGAGTATTCTGTCGATCGTCTATGCATATGAAACTGGTGGATTTACCACTGGATAAGAAGAAGAGTTGTGAAGCGCTGCGGTGAAGTTGGGTGGAAAAAGAACGCGTAACACCTGTAGAAAAACTAAAAAAGAAGAAGGCAACGGTGAATAGTAGCGTGAAGGTTGGTGGAGACGGTAGAAAACCTGAAGAAGAAGAAAGGGTAAGGCGGTAGGAATAAAAGAAGTGAAATAAGATAAGCATAACATCGATAACCCTAAATCGACTACCGAAAACCCAAAGCGCATGCCCAAAAGAAATTGTAATCGTACCTTCTACTTGGACAAAGCTTCAATTGGAATCATAGCAATGTTCGTTTTGATGTTAGATCAGATGGACTTCAATCGCGACTGTAGACCTAATTCCGTGACTTCGAATTCGACGGAAGTGGAGACTAAGTAGTGGGTGAAGGTAGAACCGGTGGAGAAGACGCAATCGCCGCTGCAGGTGGAAGACGGCGGAGGAGTTAACGATTTTGGTTTCGGCGGCTGTTGAAGACGATGAAGAGCGATGGGGCGGTGGGGATGGTGGGTTTATGCGATGCAAACCGCCGCCGGAGATCTGCAACAATTCCCCATCTAATCCCAGATAGAATACGGAAGACGGATATTCACCACAGTGGAGAAGGAAGGAATGTAAGCAGGAGAAAGGAAGACAACACGCCGACATACGCCAAGGAAGACCGACTTTAGCGGTGCACTCAGATGGATCCAGATGTCGACCCGGATCCGGGTAAGGCCGGCGTGACAGCAAAAAAAAAAAGAATCATCATGGTACAAACCCAAAAATCACGGTTTTTAATATATAGAATAATGATTAATTCTATTCTTTTTACAATCAAATGAAATTTTTTTTACATTCCACCGTAATATTTTATTCCATTATTTCAATTATACTACTCTATATTAAATTGTAACAAAAAACGAATATAACAATCAAATATGATCGCTCGAGTATAATGATATTTCTAGTTAGGTTGTTATGAGTTTTCTTCTAATATTATTACTATATACATTTCTTGCCGTTAACATGCGCCAATGTACTGTTTATTCATGGGTTTTGCTTACATGCGCCATTATTTCTTTAAAGAATATTGATTGCAAGTTTCCAACGAAAAATGCATTTGTTTCAGTGGTTTGTAGGACACTTTGGCAAAGAAGGGACCAGGGCTTGACTCCTCCTCACTACATCATTTTTTATATGCAATTTTTTTAAACTTTACTTACCTTCAAGTTTCACCTTTACACTTTGGCAAAGAAGGGACCAATTTTTTTAAACTTTACTTACCTTCAAGTTTCACCTTTACACTTTGGCAAAGAAGGGACCAGGGCTCGACTCCTCCTCACTACATCATTTTTTATATGCAATTTTTTTAAACTTTACTTACCTTCAAGTTTCACCTTTATTTTACAAATTTGGTATACATATATTTAAAAATTTTCGCATAGCTTTTTTAATTTATAGTTTCCCTCATTTTTTTATAACTTTTTTTTGTTAGCAGTGACTTTTTTCTCGAATTCTTTTACAAGTACTTGTAAAATTATTTTGATAATTTCGATTACATTTTCTTAACAACCAACATTATAAAAATTTCCCAACCTTTTTTATATTTTTGATTTTTTTATGTTCTTCAAAATTAGTTTTTTCTTTAAATTGGACAACTTCTTTTACAACATTTTTGTAGCAAATTTGTTTTTTAGGATAAAGTAACAACCCATTTTCTTGGAAGTTTTTACATAGAAAATTATCCGCGGTAACACACGGAAGAATTACGCTTGTGCATGTTTACACCTGTTCTCTGCTCATTCGAATGAACATTTGCCAATAATTAGTTAACTATATTAAAATATTACTTTCTCTTTCCTTATTAACCAAGTGAACATTTGCATATAAATATTAGTTTCAATAGTAAACTATATTAAAACATTACTTTATCTTTGATTTATGTTTTGTTCTCTTTACAATTCGAATGGACATTTGCCAATAAATAGTAAACTATATTAAAATATTAATCTTTTTTTCATTTAGTCTATTTTGTTGTTATCTACTATTCCACCAAAAACTTTCTTTACTGTTTATTCATGGGTTTTGCTAACATGCGCCATTATTTCTTTAAAGAATATTGATTGCAAGTTTCCAACGAAAAATGCATTTGTTTCAGTGGTTTGTAGGACACTTTGGCAAAGAAGGGACCAGGGCTCGACTCCTCCTCACTACATCATTTTTTATATGCAATTTTTTTAAACTTTACTTACCTTCAAGTTTCACCTTTATTTTAAATTTGTTTTACAAATTTGGTATACATATATTTAAAAATTTTCGCATAGCTTTTTTAATTTATAGTTTCCCTCATTTTTTTATAACTTTTTTTTGTTAGCAGTGACTTTTTTCTCGAATTCTTTTACAAGTACTTGTAAAATTATTTTGATAATTTCGATTACATTTTCTTAACAACCAACATTATAAAAATTTCCCAACCTTTTTTATATTTTTGATTTTTTTATGTTCTTCAAAATTAGTTTTTTCTTTAAATTGGACAACTTCTTTTACAACATTTTTGCAGCAAATTTGTTTTTTAGGATAAAGTAACAACCCATTTTCTTGGAAGTTTTTACATAGAAAATTATCCGCGGTAACACACGGAAGAATTACGCTTGTGCATGTTTACACATGTTCTCTGCTCATTCGAATGAACATTTGCCAATAATTAGTTAACTATATTAAAATATTACTTTCTCTTTCCTTATTAACCAAGTGAACATTTGCATATAAATGTCAGTTTCAATAGTAAACTATATTAAAACATTACTTTATCTTTGATTTATGTTTTGTTCTCTTTACAATTCGAATGGACATTTGCCAATAAATAGTAAACTATATTAAAATATTACTCTTTTTTTTTTCATTTAGTCTATTTTGTTGTTATCTACTATTCCACCAAAAACTTTCTTTACTGTTTATTCATGGGTTTTGCTAACATGCGCCATTATTTCTTTAAAGAATATTGATTGCAAGTTTCCAACGAAAAATGCATTTGTTTCAGTGGTTTGTAGGACACTTTGGCAAAGAAGGGACCAGGGCTCGACTCCTCCTCACTACATCATTTTTTATATGCAATTTTTTTAAACTTTACTTACCTTCAAGTTTCACCTTTATTTTACAAATTTGGTATACATATATTTAAAAATTTTCGCATAGCTTTTTTAATTTATAGTTTCCCTCATTTTTTTATAACTTTTTTTTGTTAGCAGTGACTTTTTTCTCGAATTCTTTTACAAGTACTTGTAAAATTATTTTGATAATTTCGATTACATTTTCTTAACAACCAACATTATAAAAATTTCCCAACCTTTTTTATATTTTTGATTTTTTTATGTTCTTCAAAATTAGTTTTTTCTTTAAATTGGACAACTTCTTTTACAACATTTTTGTAGCAAATTTGTTTTTTAGGATAAAGTAACAACCCATTTTCTTGGAAGTTTTTACATAGAAAATTATCCGCGGTAACACACGGAAGAATTACGCTTGTGCATGTTTACACCTGTTCTCTGCTCATTCGAATGAACATTTGCCAATAATTAGTTAACTATATTAAAATATTACTTTCTCTTTCCTTATTAACCAAGTGAACATTTGCATATAAATGTTAGTTTCAATAGTAAACTATATTAAAACATTACTTTATCTTTGATTTATGTTTTGTTCTCTTTACAATTCGAATGGACATTTGCCAATAAATAGTAAACTATATTAAAATATTAATCTTTTTTTTCATTTAGTCTATTTTGTTGTTATCTACTATTCCACCAAAAACTTTCTTTACTGTTTATTCATTGGTTTTGCTAACATGCACCATTATTTCTTTAAAGAATATTGATTGCAAGTTTCCAACGAAAAATGCATTTGTTTCAGTGGTTTGTAGGACACTTTGGCAAAGAAGGGACCAGGGCTCGACTCCTCCTCACTACATCATTTTTTATATGCAATTTTTTTAAACTTTACTTACCTTCAAGTTTCACCTTTATTTTACAAATTTGGTATACATATATTTAAAAAATTTCGCATTGCTTTTTTAATTTATAGTTTCCCTCATTTTTTTATAACTTTTTTTTGTTAGCAGTGACTTTTTTCTCGAATTCTTTTACAAGTACTTGTAAAATTATTTTGATAATTTCGATTACATTTTCTTAACAACCAACATTATAAAAATTTCCCAACCTTTTTTATATTTTTGATTTTTTTATGTTCTTCAAAATTAGTTTTTTCTTTAAATTGGACAACTTCTTTTACAACATTTTTGTAGCAAATTTGTTTTTTAGGATAAAGTAACAACCCATTTTCTTGGAAGTTTTTACATAGAAAATTATCCGCGGTAACACACGGAAGAATTACGCTTGTGCATGTTTACACCTGTTCTCTGCTCATTTGAATGAACATTTGCCAATAATTAGTTAACTATATTAAAATATTACTTTCTCTTTCCTTATTAACCAAGTGAACATTTGCATATAAATGTCAGTTTCAATAGTAAACTATATTAAAACATTACTTTATCTTTGATATATGTTTTGTTCTCTTTACAATTCGAATGGACATTTGCCAATAAATAGTAAACTATATTAAAATATTACTCTTTTTTTTTTCATTTAGTCTATTTTGTTGTTATCTACTATTCCACCAAAAACTTTCTCTTTTCCAATTTTGGTTCTAAAACTATAAATCTTTCGTTTTCGATTAAGGTTAGGAGTTTATTTTTCTCTATAGTTTATAAATTTTAATAGTTATACTGTCCATTTACACCATCTTCATTGACTATTATCTATAAAGTGAACTATTCTTAATCATAACTTATATATCAAAAGAAACACTAAAAAATTACATGGTAGATTTTTTCCTATAAATTGATGATAAAACGAAGAACTATTTTCTATTTTAAAAAGAAAACTCGACTAATATAAAATGATGTAAATGAATTGTTGCCTGCCATAAAGTTATTGACGCATCTTATTTTTACGATATTTAATGTGTAAAATTTTGCATTACCAGTATTTTATAGCAACGGACACATCTTATTTTATGATATTTAATGTGTAAATTTATTTCATTACCATTATTTTATAAACAATATTCAATGTAATTTACAAACATTGTAATAAAAACATCCGCAGCAAAGCGCGGACACCTTACGCTCGTTATCCAACATTGCCTAATATTATCCAACAATGTTTCTACATATGGAATACCAATTTCCATTATTATTGAATCAAATGGTATCTTAGGGGATCAGTACCCTTGTTTTAATTATTAATCAAAATTAAGCCATGTGCATATCAATATCGATATGGTTTTTTTAATGACAGTCTCGACATTTATAAAATGTACTCATGACATATTTAGAGTAAGGTGAATTCATCTTACAACCCTTTTAACTTATAATATTATATTAATTTTTCTTTATTTTCTATCTTTCTTAATCTATAACTTGAGGAATTTATATTTTTCAACTCTCACAACCCATAATACAACGTTAATTTTTTATATTAAAGTTAAGTAAATAAAATCAAAAATACAAAATAACATTTAATTTGAAATGATACGTATATTTATAGAGGTGATGAGATAAATAATTTTATTAAATTAAATTTCTTTTTGAAAAAAATGTGTGCAAAATACGATGACTCTGTGTACCTTGATGCCTCTATCTTAATCTTCGCTTTCCTTTCTTATTCTTTGTTTCTCCATGCCTTGATGACTACATATTACAACACGCTAGTTCATAACATATTCACTGCCCGATACTTAAATTCCAGTGACAGTATAGATTTAAAAACGAATACATATAAGTTCGCACTAGTACAGAAGTCATTTATTGGTGTGAGGGGGCTTTTTTTTTTAATTGATGAGATTTAACATGATAAACCGCATTATAAAGTGAAACCGCACCATTTATAATGTTTGAAGTTGATGTCGCATTAAAAATT
>CM042013.1:12850025-13247525 GCA_023525715.1 Cichorium intybus | reverse complement strand
CTCTTTGTGTCTTTGTGTGAAGCCGATGTGGGATAAGCAAATGTAAGACTATTTATACTAGTGTACTCCCATTGTTGTGATTTGTGAATTGTATCATACTCATTTTCATTATGATTACTTGTAATCCATATTTGTAATTCGGGCAGGAGATTACATTCATTGGTTGTGAATTGGTTCAATGTTTGAATTGAAACTTGTTTTGTAAGTTCCTAACAATTATATACATATAAAGTGTTTGATGATATGCTTGAAAGAAAGTTATTTTATATAGTGAATTGTATCAGATTATATTTCATATTGTAGAATATCTACTGTCACGCGTCTTGAATGTTGTTGAAAATTGAATGAATTTTTGTTTTCTTAAACTAGTATGATGTCTCGTATTCTTATTTCATATTTTTTTGTATTAGAAATACTAATATTCTATTATAAAAATTTTACGCAGTATAAATTCTACATAATATAAAAACCGTTATACCAACGCTATACCACCGCAATAAGCACGATTTCAAATAGCGACAGTGATTGCTATATGAATTTTTACTGCGATAACTGCATATGTTATGTTAAAAAAATTAAAATGGACGATGAGAAAGATGCTTAAATTCAGTACCTCACGCATATTACATGTGCATTATCAGTGAGTCAAACAATATTTTTGTTATTAGCGATACTTTAATTACAAAATATACATAATTTGCATTACAGTAGTGTTCAAGATGGAAGCAGATGCATCGACAACATTCTTCAATTCTTGATCTCGGTTTTTTTAGTTTTCATGAGATTTGTTTGATCTTTCGGGGTTCGATTATCAAATTTTATATTGAATATGGTTATATTGGTTAGTCATCAACCAGAAGCATCAGCGAGATTTAATAGTGGAGAAGGAAATGAGCATTTTTTGGGATCGTTCACAGATTAATCAGAGTACTAGAGAGAAGAGCGATGTGAGAGAGAATAGATGTGGGTCATTTTCTTATTTTTAAATAAGTAAAAGAATTAAATTAATGAAAAAAAGAAATCAAAATGGTAAAATTGTCTTTTCAAGTTTAACCGTGACAAAACTCACAATAAAAATGGAATAAGTTACACGAATGGTCACTGTGGTTTGAGATAATTTGTGCATTTGGTTCCTAACTTTTTTTAACTCGGATCATCTCTACTGTTTGTTTCTGTTGTGTCTAGGGTCCCTGACAGACATAAAATGACCATTTTGCCCTTAATAATCTATTTTTTTAATTTTCTATACACCCACATATCCCATTCAAACAATCGGATGCATTATCCCTATCTCTTTCTCTCTCTCCAAACCCAAACCTGTCAACCAGACAACCACCACTAACTCCACCACATTGACCTCCAGCAACCACTACCACTAACGACGACAACCACCACCGACGACAAGAGGACATGATGAAATTAAAAAAGCCTCATCCTTCCCCCATTACACTTCCACCCGCCTTTCCCTTTCTTCTCCATTCCCTCGGTGACCTCATCCTCTTTGCTTTGATGACCTCCTCCTCCTGCCAGCGATAACCACAAAATGACAAAATTGAACAAAAAACCTAAACACAAATCAATCAAAAACTTATCTTTACTTCAACCCAGAAAAACCCCTGATGAACACAAACCCTGAAAAGATAAATAAACATTCTCTTGCAAACTAGGACTAGTGCTTCAATACTACATTAAGATCAGTGCCTAAATACCAAATTAATTGCCCAGGTGCACAAAATCTTAATTCTCCCGGTGCATAAACCATTCATGATTTTTAGCAGAGGAACACCGATGGTGCACAAACAATTCATTGTCGTCCCTTCCTTCTCCGCCTTCTTTCCGAAAACTTCACCTCTATCTTTTCAAAAATGCAGCCCAAAGAAATATCTGGTTAATGTATATGTTAGGTTTTTATTTTAGAAATGAATGATTGAATCGGGGATGGGAGAATACGCATTGAAGGAATCAGTGAATCTTGGGTAGAGGGCAGATGATGTAATGTATGTGTTAAAGTTGAATATATTCTCAATATCTTTCATATATTTCTGTCTCTGTCGATGTAATGTTCATGGGTTTCAGACAATTTGTAGGTGATGAAGAAAGAGTGGTAGTTTTTAGGGGCGGTGACAGTGGTGGCCTCAAGGCGGCGGTGATGGCGCCTTCGGGGAACTATAGTGGTGGTGGCTTCAAGGAAACGGTGGTGGTGGATTTAGGGCAGCGATGGTCTCATGGTGGTGGACTGGTCTAGAGGGTGTGATGGTGGTGTACTGGTCCAGTGGTGGTTGACAGGTTTGGGTTTAGAGAGAGAGAGAGAGAGAGAGAGAGAGAGAGAGTGTGTGTGTGTGTGTGTGTGTGTGTGTGTGTGCATCTTATTGTTTGAACGGGGTGGGTAGGTAAGTTTTTTTAATTGAAAATAATAAACAATATAAAAAACTTAAAAAAGAGATTACTAAGAACAAAATAGTCATTTTATATATGTTAGGTACCCTAGATGCAACAAAAACAAATAATAGATATTGTCTGAGTTAAAAAAAAGTTAAGGACTAAAGACCATCCTTGCAATTTACTCATAAAAATAGGCAAAAAGTACAATTTCCATAGTTTTGAAAGTCATTAGCAAACCTAATGATCAAGAGTTTTCTATTTTTATAAATTACATATGAATAAAAAAAGATAAATAAAACCAGAAAGACTAACAATGTTACACATGAACCGGACACTAAAACCACAACAATTGCCAAACCTAGGGACAAAATCGTGACAGAAAATTCTTTTGGACTGAAACCTATGCTTTTTACAACCATAAAGATCGCTTCTGTAATTTACTCTTAAAAATTATATTATATTAATAAAAAGAAATAGGAGACGATATTTCACTTTTACAGTTTTACCCTTCAATCCCACCATACACACACATAAGGCCAAAACCAACCTCTAACTTCAATCTCTCTCTAGAAAGCTTGTCATCCTTATAAGCTCTCTCTCCCCCTTTGATTAGAAGAAATCCCCTCTTTCGCAGAAGCAAAAAGTGGGAGCACGAGATCAGAATTCAGAAATGAGCTGCAATGGCTGCCGAGTTCTGCGCAAGGGTTGTGGGGAGAACTGTGTCCTAAAACCTTGTTTGGAGTGGATCCAATCCCCCGATGCGCAAGGCCACGCTACACTCTTCATCTCCAAGTTCTTCGGCCGCAGTGATCTCATCAATTTCATCACCGCCGTCCCCTCCGGCCACCAACGCACTGGTATGTATAGTCTAATTAATCACCCACACCAACCCTAATGTTTCTGTGGTTTTTGAATTATATCTGAATTTTGCATGTATTGTACATTTTGATTTTCGCAGCGTTGTTCCAGTCACTTCTGTTTGAAGCGGTTGGGCGGACGGTGAATCCGGTGAATGGTGCAATGGGATTCCTTTCTACTGGAAAATGGCACCTCCTTGAGGCCGCTGTGCAGACGGTCCTTGCCGGTGGTTCGCCGACTCCTCTTGGTGACGAAACTTTGATTGCGGAAGTTGACGAGAGTTCCGAGGTCTTCCAAGCTAGAGGTGCCTGGGCGATGATGATGATCCGGAATCAGACCGATGCAGGCAACTCCAACGCGATTCCACCGGCAAATGTACTGATCGCTGACGACAACAACCGGAATTTCTCGATCATGCCAGTCTCTGACGGTGTTATGGAGTTTGGGATGAGTTCCCAACGCAGCGATGGTGAGGAACCAAAATTGTTGAATCTTTTTCAGTGACTGAAAATCTGAGTGTAATGGCGGACGAATCATGTTATGAAATACATGAGTAGTCGTATTATAGAAGACTACCTTTTTCAGAAACAATACTCAGTAATCAATAAATCTGCCGAAGAGTTCCTTTGTCGATAATCGCCGACGGCTGTTTGTAATTTCCGGCGTTCTCTTTCCCTTAATGTATGCTCGTGTGTCATCCCCGTTTCTCTCTCTCTCTCTCTCTCTCTCTCTCTCTTCGTTAAGAAAATCTATAATAATTATTCCAAAAAACTATTACAAAAAATTATGAACAATGTACGAAATAGATACATAAAAGATTAGCTTTAATTCGTTTTTAAATAGATACTATTATCAAATGATATTAATTTAATACATTAAATATATATGATATCCAGAAGAATATACAAAATAAAATTGACGAGTAAAATGATCGAACAAATTAATATAAGCACTTAAACAATTATTCATTTTATTATATATTGTTTTACAAATTATCCAACTTATATATTTAGGCGGTGTGTGGGATTGGTTAGTTAAAACAATTTATTTTTTTTTAATAAAAAGAGTTTAGTAATTTATGAAGTATTAAAATGGAGTTTTAGAAAAATTATTTGATTTAATTTATCCGGAACCAAAACGTAATAAGCAGATAATTTGTTCTTTAGTGTTTGACAAATGATGGTTATATGTGAAATTATGAAATAACTCATCAAATAAGTCAAAAACTAAGTATGTAGGGGGTGTTTGAGATTGCTTATTTAAGATTTTTATTTGCTTATTGCGGTTTGACACCGTTGTGTTTGGACATAGTAAAATTAAAATTGATTATCAGTTTAAATAATGAGTTTTTAATAAATTAGTGGGTTCTAAACCCATACAGAAATAACCTCAGACTCAAGCACCCACCATCAGACATATATCTCAAAACCTCATGCGCCCTCTTTTTCCATAACCGTAAATCCAATATACCCATCAACCCAATCCACCCCAAAACTCACATACAATCGTAATTGACTTCTTCTTCTGATTTCCCAACTCCAATCATACCAAATACACATATGTGTTTCCACTAAAAATCTTCTTCCACCAGCCAAAAAAAAAAAACCTTTCTCCATATCTACTCCCCTACCAAAGCCTCATCTACTTCATCTACATGTATGGTTTCTAATCTTTCTTCCCTACCTATAGGATCAAGACCCGATATGCTAAATGTGGATTTTGCCTTTTCTATTTTGATTCCATTTTTATTATATTATTGTACAAACATAATTGAGTTTATTACTTGTATATAGGGGATCACACTACCAATTGCCAAAAAAAAGTATGTTGAACACAAGTTTTGCTTAAGATATATTAGCTAAACTTGAGAGGAAAGAGATTAAGGATCATCTCTTGAAGTGTGTTAAATAACTAGTGCTCCTATTTTAAGAAAGGCAATAAAAGATTCAGAACAGTTCAATGTTAAGGCTCATGAGTTGTTATGTTGATTCCACGAATATATTGGGAAAGATCTCACTTATTTCATATATATTAAAATTGTGATTTTAATGTTAGTTTTATCCATATGAAGAGTATTTTCTGATGCGCTATTGAATAAGATGTGTGAAATATCTAACTCTAAACTAATAGATGGTCGAGATACAAGCCCTAATAACTTGTTTGTAGTATGTTAGATAGTGTCAAATGAAAAGAATTCATATTGTTCAAAAATTCATAATAAGATGTGAAGGTCCTAGTAGGCTTGAATCCCAATTGATTCAAAAAAATTTGAAGCAATAGAAAGGAAGCATCTCAATTCAAATGCATTTCAACAGAGCTGATAAGTATCAAGTGATTAAGCCATGTATGTATAAGTGTGTTATAAACTTGAAGTAAGAGAGTTGTACTTGTAAGTTATTTGATATTTTGTAGATTCCTTTTAAGCATGTTGTAAGTGGAACTTGGGATCTGGTTAAAATAAGGAAGAATGTAGTGATCCTGAGGACTATATACATAATTGTTAGTGGCTAGGTATATTAAGGGGCATGTAAAAGTTTAAGTTGATCCTATAAATTGACATACAATGTTGCCAAAGTCAAATTTTTCAATACTATGCTAACTCCCCCAAAACATCACAAACATGTGTGAATGTCAAAACTTAACTAACGCGTGATATTAAATTAGCAGTGCAATGTTTAAACTTGTTCAAATATGGAAGTAGGGAGGCAGTACAAAAAGAGAAAAAGGAGTTGATGATGAACCTCACAGCTAGGGTAAGACTCTTGGTTGAAGGTGCTTAACTATGATCTGTAGCAAGTAACACAACAAAGTTTATAACTTAAAGAGTTGCAGGGTAGAAGGGGAACAAATAAAGCTACTAAGGAGAAGAAGAAAGATAAGGCAAAGCTTATAGGTATTTGTTAGTTTAATGTAAAAGTGTATCTGGTTTTGTGTTTTTAATATAATGTTGATTAAAACATTACAATGGGAATTTTTTAGACAATGACGTTCGTATGGTAATAATTATTAAGGTCTGCTCGTAATGGGGGTTGGGCTAGATTTTTATAGCATGTTATGAAAATATTAATATGTCATGTGGTTTTTGATTTACCATATGTGTATCTATTTGATTCTTTCATGTTCTAATGTGTTTAAAGTTAATCAGTAACCACAATATTACATCATTATATCATACAGAAAACTATCACCATTAGACAAATTTTAGTACCATTAAACGCCTTTACCGTTACATAAACTTAAAAAGACTATTACATGGTTACATTACATGGAAAAGTTTAACAAAAACCTACATCTTTATCATGACAAACCAAAATGGAAATTTCCCTTCTAAACCTTCTGATATCAACTTTTATATAGATATAAAAAGAAAAACACCTAGTGAAAACAAATACCACTTGAACTTCCATGCTTAGTCACTGATTTTCTTTAAGGGGGGGGGGGGGGGGGGGTTCTTTAACATTATTCTTAGAGTGCAACAATTGGGAAAAGATATCCATCAACCTAGGGAACATCAGTGGATCAACCCATCCAGGAAACATGCATTTGCATCCGAATTTCGAACAATACTAGAACCACCTCGTATATGGGTTTAGATTTGTCCATGATGTTAGGATAATCGTTGGACTTCCACATGAACACATAACTATATTGCCAATCAATTTTTTTAGAGAAAACGTTTGTATAGGACGTTAATGGAGAAGGAGGTAAAAAGAGAAAAAAAATATTCAAGGTTAAGGTATGTGAAAGTGAATGTTAGTGAACTGTGAACTTAGAAGAGAGAAGGAAAAAACATCAAATTATCATCATTTGTGAGTATTATCGGTTGGGCCCAACGTCTAAAGACAAATGGAATAATTCAAAAGGACTAAACCTACTTGATTTTGAATCTATAAGGGTGGGGGGAGTGGTTCCCTTCGAACTCTCCCAATCGACAAGCCACATCAGCTTTTCTCTCTCCTCCCACTTCCATCTTTCATCATATTTCAGTAGTGGAAACATATCTTTCTCAACACTCCCAACCCTCAATGTCACATCATATTATCCATATTATAATTAATTAATTAAATAAAAAACTAAAATAACATTTAATTAAATATTTAAAATAATTTAAAAAAATATTAATTCAAATAACATTTAACCAAAAAAGCACTCCATTGCAAAATTAAAAAAAAGTGAAAACGATAATTTAAATCCTAAATACGGGAAATTAAAACCTAAATATAATAAGTTATATAAACTATCAATCCAAAGTAACTATGTAGGTATGCTCGATGTGGTCAATAAGGTCCGATTGAAGTCTTTGGTGAATTCCTGTATCGCGTAACTCTAGAATCATATCTTTATTAATTTCTAACTCGGTGGGGAGATCGACATCATGTGCTGGACATATAGCAGCACCTTCATCTTGCATGATCATGTTGTGTAATATAAGGCAAGCGTATATGATATCTTTACGTCAATCAATATCGGTGGACCGTGCAGGCTGTCTGCTAATAGCCCAATTTTGTTTTAGTACGTCAAACGTTTGTTCAACGTCATTTCTTGTTGCTTCTTAGGCTACCTTGGAACTTTTCTTTTTTAGGGTAACTGAGTGTGAAAATGATTTCACAAATGTGGCCTGGTTTGGGTATATCCTAGCTGCAAAAGAGTATCCATGCTTGTATTCTTCCCCGTTCAAAATAAATGAACATTTTGGTGCTTTTCCAAGAACAGTATCATTGAATAGTGGTGATTGGTACAAAACGTTTAGATCGTTGTTGCCCCCGACGACACACCAAAATATGAATGTCATATCCACGAATTTTGTAACGTTACTTATTCAAGTATTAATCTAGCGTACATGTGATCACCTCTCATATACGGGCCTCGCAAAGCCGTTGGATAACTCCTCCAATCTATGCTATCCAGCATACCAGGAAATCCATGTTTGGATTCGTGTGCAGCATACAACAATTGAATGTTGTTGGATGTTGGTTTACGCATGTATTTCGCACCATAAAACTTAATAACAACATAGCAAAAGTTGTAGAGGCTTCCAAGTGATGTCCGTTCTGACATATTAAAGTACTCATCCAGTGAATCGGGGGTGTTTCCGCCCCCCAATTGTTGTACCGCAGATGTGCATGATGATGATAGAGTACACACTACACAGTAGGTTCATACACTATTTTGCTGCAGCCATATGAATCGGAAGTATCGAAAGAAGACATTTCAATTTAAAAATTAAATTGAAATTTGGATTTATAGAGGTGAGGAATGTGTGATTTTTTTAGGGGGGGGGGGTAAAAAGAGTGAATGTTGAGAGAAAGAGAGAAGAAGGAAATGTGTAATTTTTGAAGTAGGAGATGAGGGAATTAAATTTAGTTGCATTAATTTTTATATTGAAATAGAGTAAATGGGCGATTTCACCAACCCCACACCCCAGCCCGTTCACCTTAATTTATCGCCAACCCGCATAGGCGGGCCGGTCACCTCCTCGGTGACGCATACCAAGCCGAGCGAACCCTATCCTATCTGGCGTCCATTCCGTCCACCATAAGGACCATAATCGTAATAAAAAAGTAGATTGTATCAAACTTGATTCTTAGGGAAACTAAAGGGATGAATTATGAAATTTTGTCTCAAATACAAAAAGATGTTCAACGTGTTGATAAAAAAAATAGTTAAGGTCAAATTTGGTCACTTAACTTTTTGGTTTGTACACGTTTGGTCACTTAACTTTTTTTAAATTCTATAAGGTCACCAAACTTTTTATTTTGTCCCGAAATGGTCACTGTAACCTATTATAGCCGGTCACAGTGACCATTTCGAGAATAAATAAAAAGTTAAGTGACATATTATAACTTAAATAAAGTTTAGTGACCAAATTAGTACAAACCAGAAAGTTAAGTGACCAAATGAGAACAACCATGAACAAATAGATTTTTTGAAAGGTTACGTTTTTGGGACTTGCGTTAGTTGTATATGTTACTCCGATAATACATTTTTTATAAATAAACAAATGTATTTTAGTGTTTTAAGTTGGAACCATGGAAGTCGTCCCTATGATCATTTTCCATTTTTTTAGACAGTTATAACATTTTATAAGAAACCAAAATCAATCAATTAAAAAAAATACTAAACAATTATAACATTTACTAGAAGCTAAAACCAACGAATTAAAAAAATTATCAAACTAGAAATGATTAACCGATCCTTCTTCTTTATATACATAGTTCTTTTTGTTCGTTTATAAAAATGAATTATCAGAGTAAAATGAACATAGAAACATTTCCATGGTTCCAACTTAACGCGGCTCAAACACATTTGTTCATTTATAAAAAAATGTATTATCGGAGTAACATATACAACTAACGGAAGTCCCAAAAATTCAATGTTTCAAAAATCAATTTGTTCATGGTTAATGTTCTCATTTAGTTACTTAACTTTCTGGCTTGTGCTCATTTGGTCACTTAATTTTATTTAAGTTATAATTGGTCATTTAACTTTTTATTTATATTCGAAATGGTCACTATAACCTGCTATAACAGGTTACAGTGACCATTTCTGGACAAAATAAAAAGTTAGACGATTTTGTAGAACTTAAACAAAGTTAAGTGACCAAATGTGCACAAACCAAAAAATTAAGTGACCAAATTTGACAAAAAAAATACATACTTAAATAATCATCACTTTGTACCGCTTGCGGCTTGTGGAATAAAACGGTGGGCCACTCTACGTCATGATACCCCAAGCCTACATCATTGCATTACGAATGCACCGTAACCCCTAGTCCCTATGGGTAACTTTGTCTTTTCACAAAACTTTGATAAAAATAAGTATCGTTTATTCGTTGTCTTGAAAAGAACATTTTTTTATTGAAAAGCCTTCTTTTCAAATAGAGAAATTGTATTTATTCTTGTTTTTTTTTCTATCCATCTTCCTATTAAGATGAAATTGTAACAAATGTCATATTTAATAAAAATAATGATATTTTAAGATAATGTCATAATTTAATATGGGTATGAACATGAGTAAGAACAAAAATAGGACTAAATACAATTTCTCTTTCAAATATATACTTATTTGCTTATCCATGATTACTGTAAAAATAATATAACAATAAAATAATATTATATAACAACAAATGTTTTGCTAAAAAGAAAAGTTTATAATGTTATCGTTTATATTTTGAAAACCGGACTAGACCGGCCAGTTTAACCGATTAAACCGGGAACTAGTCAAGCAACTTGGGTTAAACCGAGAACTACTCAAGCAACTGGTTAAGTTATTTTAAAAAATCCGTTGAAAGTAAATTAATAGAAATCGTACCCGTTTAACCAATAAAAGACCTTTTTTTTAAATGACTTTAAGACCGGGCTTCATTTTTATTATAGTAGCAGACTCGTTTTATAATATTTGCAATCGCAAAGGGCTTGAATAGTATGTGTGTGTGTGTGTATGAGCGCGTGCATACGTGCGTGTGTGTGAGACTTCATCTGATAACACAAATTTTCGCGAGAACCGTGAAGATAATTTTCAGTCACACGTTTTGTAAAAACTTCAAAAAGAGACCGTGACATTTTTGTAATTATACAAAAACTTAAAAAAAATACGATAGCATTTTCATAATTCTATCAACGTTTATACCATTTGATGTATTGATATGCGGTGACACTTAAAGATGTCTATGCCATATTTATTACGACACTTTTACATAAAAAATTTGACCGTTAGTTGGTAAATATTAAACAAATTATATAAAATACTCAAAATATAATAAAGAACTATAACATAATATTAATACTAAAATGATTAATATGATAAACTCGTTATTTTTTGGAAAAATGTATAATTAAAGGAGGCTATTCATTTTTTCAAATATGATTGGAGTTGGAATTGAATTCACCAAACACCAAAATTTAGAGAAATTGGTGTTTGTTAGAAAACCAGTATTCTATATTCTGTAAAGTTAATTACAGAGCTATATAAAGAAAAGTCAT
Organism: Cichorium intybus; assembly: GCA_023525715.1. Classification (NCBI taxonomy): domain Eukaryota; kingdom Viridiplantae; phylum Streptophyta; class Magnoliopsida; order Asterales; family Asteraceae; genus Cichorium; species Cichorium intybus. Next base: position 13,236,303 of record CM042013.1, on the reverse strand, counting down.
TAATTATATTTTTACTGTTTAAGAACTAATACTATTTTTATTAATAATGCCATGCTATTCTGAAAAATAAAAATCTATTGTAATTAAGCAAGTAAAATGGCACCATCTCCATGAGCTCCCAATATGCATCCCGTAGACAGGTAAGAATGTTCAAAAGTGTGATCTACCTGCCTAAATTTGTCATGCCCAAAAGACAAAACTACCCTCGAATAATATTTTAAAACAAACCTTTTATTACTATGGCAACAAAGTTCACAAACAGTTCCATTCTTTAACACCTTACTACATCATGAATTACTCTCAAGTCAACTACTTTTAATAGCATTTATTACATATACTTCTCTAACTTCCATCCACCTGCACAAACACTAAAATAAATAAATAAATAAAATTGTAAAAGTTAAGCATCATCTGAATAAATCAATAAATACCTGCGCTATTGACCGATTTAGCCCCCTTCTCTTGCCTTGAAGCAATGTGAACTCCCGTAAATTAGGAAGAGAATGTATAGCCGATAAAAAACGATAAAATGCTAAAACTTAAGCTTCAATTGCTTTTTCCAAACTTGCCATGTATGTCAAATATATAGTCCAAAGAAACGAAAACGAACTATTCATCAATGGCTGTCAAAAAATATTAAAATACGCGTCAATTTTGTGTTGTCTAAATACAAAGTATAAAAAAATAAATAATTATTCGATATACCTGCAAATGAACCGGGACAATTTTGTAAGTGAAGAAATCGCACACCGGCCAATACATAAGACCACCCGTTAAAGTTGGCAAAAGATCTCTCCTCAATCTTGAACCAACCTCGCCGACACTTTCACCTGGATTTGACACATGACAGAACAGATTGTACTGTGTTCTTCAGTATGCAAATCTTTTAAAGAAACTTTAAAAATTTTGATGTACCTTGTAGGAACGCGTTGTAAGTGAAAAAAATCGCGGTGCAAGAGGGTCCGTAAAAGATTTGGCCGGCAAGTAGCTTTTTGAAGGTGGTAGTCATGTCTCGTTTTGGTAAGATTCTTCCCAAGAAATTAAACCATACGTGTTGTGTGGGCCCTAAAAGAAGTAGTCCGAATATTGCCATGCGTATTGTTCTTATTAAGTCTAAAGAACCCGAAGCTTCCATGGTCATTGTCTGGTTTAAAAAAATGAAGTTAAAATCAGTTGGTGATCATGTTAATTGACAGTATTATTATTAGCGAAAGAAACATGTTTTTTTGTAGATACCTAAATCATAATTAAGATAATGGAGTACTTGTTTGCCTTCTATATTGGGAAGTATATTGAATATAATCCAGAAAGCGTAAACAGATGACATTAATAACCCAATTTCAAGAGAACAAGAGCTAATTTTGACTATATAAAAGTCAAATGAATGGTTTTCTAATTTCAGAAATTAGTTTTGTTTTGTAAGAACAAACTTAATATCTATACTTACTACAAATAAATTGTTTATAAACGAAAATTTTGAAGGTTAAACCTAAGGAATCTAGGTCAAATCTCAAGTTGGCATGCGTCATGTTTGAATCTATAAATTAAGTTTGAAATTAACGAAATTTTATCATATAAAGCCAGCATTGGTGTTCTAACACACGGTAATCGTAATATATTCGCAAAAACACACATAAAAAGCCCAAATCTAGGTTTTATACGAAGGGTTTTAATTCAGTTTACCTGTGCAGTCAAATCAGCAGCTGCGTAGATCAAGCCAGCAGAGATGCTCTTCGTGGGAATTGGACGAACATCAAGCATCTTCAAATACCATGAAAGAGGCCCCATTTCTTGATCTGAAAAGGGGGAAATAGTGGAAGATTATGAAGACGGGTATCAATCCGGATGAATTGACGAATAAAGGGATTTGGAGTTTGCGGGATTTTTAAGATTCTTACGAGGAAACAAGGAAGAAGCGTAAACGCTGCATTTTTGAAGAAATCGAGATGGCGATGGGTGTGCGGGAAAGATGGTGGTTTTGGCTATGGCTATGGTTCTTGCTAGTGTAAGTCGCATGATTTGCTTATAGTATCTGAACAAATGAAAATGTTCACGTCCTTTGATCTCTTGCTTTCATTTTATTTTTGATTTTTATAAATCTTTTCTTGAATGTGAATTGGTTGAACGGGTAATTCGCGTGACACATTAATTACTTATCAGGAGAAATTTGAAGTTGGGGGGTTTTTGGTATTCACTTTTTTACATGCTTAAAATGGGATGATTGTTTCGGTACAAGTTGTCCCGTTTGTTTGGTTTATGTTTCTAGAAATACGACAATGTCTACTTTGATTCTTTGACGGAACAAATAATATTTGCCATTGTTTATGGGATTGTCTGGTTTTATAGGTATTTAACGGTTTATACAATTTTAGGGTTATATTTAACACATTACAACTAATTGATAAGATAAAAATTAGCTTATAATACAACTTCTTGAAAACTAAATTCGACTAGTGTTTCAATAAACTTATGAAACTATTTTATAATTATTCTAAATACACTCTTAAATAATTATTAAAAAACTTATTTTTATACGTACCATTTTAATTTCTCAAATACGTAGTTTTTTTCAAACACTATTTTTATTGGGTAGCACCTAGCTCATTAGTTATTACCTATCAGTTAGTTTATCAACTAGTCTGTCAAAACATAGCCTAATAATAAGATAATCTTTTTAGACACCTTATTTTGTAATTAAATTGTGATTTAGGCATCTTATAAGATTTTTTGGACTGTCGGGGCAATTCAAGTTTTATTTTGAGACCACATAGCATGTTTATGCTCAGATCACAAAAAATATAGTTTTTTTTAAACTAATAGCTTATGGTTGAAAAAATATTTATCAAGTGATAGTTTAAAAAATATTTGCATATTAAGAGTACGTATTGTTATAAAAAACAACATATCGACTCCTACCATCCATCACGTTTCTCACATTATGTCTCTTATTCACATTCTTCCTCCCTTAATCCATTTCACCATCTGTCTCTAGCAGCCTTATGGCCTCCTTCATCTGTCATTTTTCATGAGTCGTTCTACACATTTCTTTCTCTCTCATTGCCTCTTGTACGCCTGCCTACTAACTTCTCGCTACTTGCGTCTATCGCCTCCTTGCATCTACCATATGTAAGTTGTCCTCTATCAGTTTCCATCCCCGACCGTTCTTTCCAAAAATTTAATCAAATTTGTGGAGCATGGTACATGTTTGTGTAAAGCTCGTATAGCAACGACGAAGCTACATATCATATACATGAAGCATGCCAAAATCATTCATCTCAGACTTATATTTGCCCTCAGTTTGTGTCGGGGATCCAATGACTGATACAGATGATTATCTTAGCAATCCAAACATATCCCGACGAGATATCAAACACTTGGTCCCATAAACAAGTGTAAAACCCATCAACAAAATGGATAACAAACTAGGAGACAAAATATGATAAAGTGACTAATCATGGAAGCAACATACCAAGATATAAAAAATGTAACTGGAAAACAAATAAATTACGAGACATAAGCATTTAATGTGGTTCCACCATCGGGGAAATCGTGTACATCCACCGAAAAAAACGGCTTCTATTATTAATTAGCAATCAAACGGGGATCACAAATCACTTACTAGTGACCAAAATGAATAAACAAAGTCCTTTCTCTTTAAATGAATTGCCACCGATAAAAGAGCAAAAGACTAACCTTAAAAATGACATAATTCACATATTTAAAGATATGTCATAAGAGGAAATGGTTATTTGGCTTCTATTTCGGGTGGTCATACCAATAATTCGGTCAAAATTTGACACTTCAAGTGGCAAATCTGGTTTGATTCACAAACTCGAATTATGGCTACTAGGATTAGCTAGCAGGTAGCGATTTGAAGTAATCTTAAGTTCTTTCGATAATTTTCCAATTTCTCAAACGTTTGTATATAGGAAGCATCACATATTAACAAAACACAACACTCGGCCTTGATAACAATGCACCTACAACCTCGAAACACAAATAACCTAAATTTTGGTGACTTTATCATGGTTGTGTATAATTAACGCAGTGTATCATAAAATTACGAACAATACCTATATCCATAACCCAAAAGAGTCTAGAAATCTAAAGTAACCCTAAATGTAACACCCAAAGTCGAATAAGTGAATGTACAAAGCTCAAAATAGTATAAATGACACACCGAGTTTCGATGTGGCCATCACCCGGAATACATTGCACTATGTCCGAAAATAGTCAAATCCAAATAAAAGACATACCTTATGAAACTAAATTGATCATCCCGAACCAATACCAATTGCATAATGAAATGTCTCTCCCTCAAAAGCCTTTCAGCCCAAATGTCTTTTGACCAAATGCCTTACGGCTAAATACATTTCAATTCAATAGCAGATGATTGAACAAAATTTGATGATCTCCAAACTATTTTGAAGAACCAACTTAGATGAACCCTTTTTAGTGATAGCAAACTTTTTTGACCGACAAAGAAAATTGAAAATACTTCCAATATGTGGACATGTAATCCACTGCCATAAAAAACAAACGTGAAAATCACAAAAAAATGCATGTTATTAAACATCTACACAATTGCATCTTATTATTATACTCCACCGGTAATTTGGAGAAATGCATGTTTGTTTTAACCTTAAAAATGTTTGGTATCATAAGTAATGTGTCATGTATAAACATGCACATTAATCTCTTTATGTCTTGAAAATGTTAACAGTAATTACAAATCTTAACATTGAAATCGTTGTTATTTGTTAGTTCTTATTTATTTCCGTGTTAAGTGTAGAAATAATAATTATAACGGATAGTTGCAATTTAGTATGGAGTATGAACTATGCAGAACAATGTTGTTGAGGAACTAAGTGCATAATAGTAAATTTAAAAATTATATATATAAAATAACACATGGGAACGAAAATATAAAAAAAAAAAAAAAAAAAAAAAAAAAAAAAAACTGTGCATGTAAAAAAAGATAAAGAAGAATCGGACAAGTTTCGTTTCCCCAAAGGAGTTGTTTGGGCGGCTTTAGTGGTGTGATCACTCCTTCCACCGCGGGTTCAGCAGCGGTTTTGAGTTGTGTGGTTTGAACGGGATTTGTGAACAAATTTTTTTTACAGCAAATAGTCACCTACTTATACATCATATCAAAGATATCGTTTGCCTGATTTTAGCTATCACAAATACAAAGTTACAAACCCTTTCATTCAAAATTTTGTCCGAACCTAAAACCAATACAGGCCCAAGTTCTAGAGTTTGTAAAATTTTGTCCGAACCTAAAACCAGTAGAGGTCCAAGTTCTCGAGTTTTAAGAAGCCGATATTCACTTCCTTTCATTTTCTACACTTCATCATTAAACAGATCTCAATTCGGTTAAATCGCTATCTTTTTTTTTTCTTTTAAGAAATCAACTGTAAGACGAGATCATATTACATTTTTGTAAAACCTCGCATTTACATTCAAGTCACAAACTAAAACTAGTATAGGATTGAACAGTATGTAAACCGGTATCAAACCATACCGAACCGGTTTACACCAGGCCAATTTTGTTTCATAAATTAAACACCCCTATCATATGTGACCGTGGGGTTGTCAATAAATAGTCAAAGCATCCCGTTTATAGAAATTAAAGTGCTAATCTCGATCTTATTACCAGAAAAAGGAAAATACTATCAGATTCCTCCAACATTTGTTTTGCTTCACATGTTTTGAATAATTTTCTTTGAATGACTTATCCATCAATCTGATGATTTCTGGTTGGATCTTTCATAAAATGCCATCATTATCGATGCTGTTTGTTGATAGATTCTCTCCGAGCTAGGGCTTTTCCGTTCTTGTTTGATTTGGGGGTTTTATTCTATATTTCATCATAAATTTTTAACTCCCAATCGATTGGATAGATATGGCCACGCATTTGGATCGGTGGGAAAAGGATCCGTTCTTTGGTGCTGCGGAAGAAGTTCAGCAATCCGCCGATAGGTAACCGCGTTTTTTAGTTTTCCGATTAGGGTTTTTCTCATTGTTCCTGTAAAATTTGTTAATCAGATTGTTTAATTTTCATGTCATTGAAGGATGGAATCCACGTATAGAACATTGATTCATGCGTCCAAAGAACCTTCTGTTTGGAATTCGGATGCTCTTCGAAGAGACTTACGTACTGCTCTTGGCACTACCAAATGGCAGGTGATCCAAACCCCCCATTTTACTCCTAATTCATATATAATTGTGAGATTGATTTTTATCGACTTGTTACAGTTGGAGGAGTTTGAAAGGGCGGTTCACTCGAGCTACAACAGAACTTCTACCGACAATACAAAAGACCGGCATCGTGACTTCATTAATGCAATCGAGAGTCAGATTTCAAGAGTTGAAACTTCATGGAACGAACATTATTCACCAAAAAAGCCACCACGCCCATGGGTAAAACTCAATGAAGGAGAAAGGAAAGAACTCGCACTCTTTCTAGCAGGATCGAGAACACCTGGCGGTGATGAACAACAGCCTGCAAAAACTCGCCGGAAGCAAAAGGCGGAGGCTAAAGAACAGAAACTTTCCAGCCATAGAAGAGCCGCAAGCGCCAGTGCCGACATCGGGTCATGGAAGATCACAATTGATGATGACGTTGGAAAAGACGAAAACCCCCCTCGGAAGATTCCTAGTTTTTCAGGGCTTTTAAACAAATTGGAGTACTCGGCTTCAAAATTGAAGTGGCCGAAAAATGGTTACAGAAAACTAAAGCAAGAAGCTGATAGTGGTTCCTTAGAGACCCGACAATTGACCCGAGTGAGTGTTTGTTTTTATTTTCCTTTTGAATTTTTTTTTATAATATCGTTCATAAATCGGGAATTAATAATATATATTTTTTTCTTGAAAGGGTCTTGAAATGAGTAAGAATTGTCCTGAACAGTGCGATAACAAACGACTTCATGCGTGGTGTGGTGCGATTCATCGACTGTTTCAAAGGTCCCAATATTATATGTTGTATAGTTGTCGCACCCAAACTATATTTTGGGTTATTGTCGCCTTTTGCTTATTTGGTGAGTTCTTATTTTTTTTACTAGGTTTTGCATATTGTTCTAATGTCTAAAAGTTTAATTCTTGTGTAATTTTTTTGATTGCAGCTTTAATTGTGTTTCATTTGATATCAAGTGGAGCTAAGAAGTTGAGCTAGCAGAGGATACACATACAGATATTAGGTTCCATTAGTTATCACCTCCATCTAATTTTGACACGTCTTACCCTATGTTGGATTGTATAAATGTTGTAATTTTAGTTAAACTCTAGATTTTTTTTAACACTAACATATAGCAATTTGTTTAAAAATGGTATATCGTTCCTTCCAAGAAACCTGACTTAATGTATTAAGACACTGTCATTTTATCTATTTCAATTTTTTCCTTTTAAAATTGATGAATATAATGAATTTGTTGTTTGCGATTTAGGAGTAAAATGGTCTATTTAGTTTCATTTAGACAGTTTATTCAGTCCAAAAAGTCATAACTTGATGGGAAAAAAGAAGAAAGAAATAAACAACCCTATCCCTTAACAAGGATCTAAGTGTCTATTGATGGGTACTTTTACAGATGGGATACAACATAGATTACACAAATAAAATTTCATGTAGACATGATTCAGGTGGCAAACTGAAAATTCTTGCACAAATTACTTGCTACCTTAAGTTGGTCTTACAAATGGAGTAAAAGAAAATGATATTAGAAGGTGTCAAGATGAGTGTGTAGCTTCTGTTTCACCTTTCTTATTGAAATCAACGCCCTGAAAAACAACCCTTGAAGATCGATACTTGCTACCAACACCTGTACCAAATCCCCATCCAAGGCCTAGCCCAACTCCACAGCCTCCACCTTTGAATTTTTAACAGCCAATCATTCAATAAACGCAAAAGTTGTAGTTTTATGAACAAATTACATGAATGATCAACAGGTTCTATAGACATACCTGCACCAAGACCTAGGAAATTCAAAGGCATACCTGAAAAATATACAAAATTAATTGGTTGGATCAATAAGACCTTCGATTATTATGCTTATCTTTGTAAGATAGTTCAGTAACTTTTACTAATTTCCGAAATCCCAATTACGGTGCCCTAATCTCCCAAAGTGCAATTTACGATTTTATGAACAAACTCTATCTATATATGGTTCCACAATCTGAAATGTGTATTCTTCTGTCGCTTGAAATTCAATTTGTAGTTTATGTAAATGAAGAACAGATACAGATCGAACATTATCTGTATTTGATTAATCATATGCAGAAGAAGAGATAAGAAAGGTAATATAAGTGATTGGGAGCTGAAACGACTGTGTATAGCGTGTGAGTGAGGGAGATTGAGAGGGAGAAAGAGGAGACCTCCGAAACCCCATCCAACGCCGAAACCACAACCGACTCCAAAACCTAAAACAGAAACCTAGTGAGGATTTTGCAGGAGAAATCTTAATAAAGAGAGAAAATTGCACTAAATATTGCGAATGAAATTGATTAAGGTTACCGAATCCAATTCCAGTTCCATTGAAATTTGTAAGCACCATCCGGATGGAGCACTCTTACCACGACAATGGCGGATCCCTACCTCTTCACGTTGTCAATGGCTCCGGAAAAGGAATGGTGACTTTATTTCTTTAGTAAATTTGCATTTTAGTACAGCAACTTTTTTGTTTTTCAACATTTACACCCTAGAATTTTCAAAAACTTTGAGGTGTTTGGTTTGCATGTTTGTATGGGTATTGCCAATGTTTTCTTTGGCTTGAGGATGTGTCAACTCGTACACATGGAGACAGCGACATTGTTCTTTGACAAAGGATTTATTTGGATAATCTAATGACGATTTGCTTCTTCACCCATTATGTTTGGTGATTTGGGTTGTACTTGGCACTAAAGACTTCCTCTATGTTTTTATGGTTTCGCCCAATTTCGAGTGTTACAATACCAAATCTTTTAGGATGGCGACATATGTGGTATGTTCTGATTATATTTTTGTCTTGGCTCATCTTCATGATACGATTCAGGCTCAACCTTAGCGGTTTCATTAACAAGAAAACTTCCTCCTAAAGCCTAACATGCAAATTCTTTTTTTAGTAAAACTGTCCGGTACATGGAAGTACACTTAGACATGACCGTTAGACAGAAAGCCGTTTTTGAATATTTACGAGCATTACATACTCAAGATTTTCTTCTTTCTATCCCTATAGATAATATATGCCAGTATATGTCACTAATGGAATATCATATTATCCGTAAGTATCATGTTATGATTCTACTATTTCCGATTGATAAGATATGTCCAATTTGTCACAAGGCATGCTTGGCCTCTTTTGGGGAGTATGCAATACATTTTGAGAGCTCCTATATTTCAAGTACCGACACGATATGGTTAGGGACATTCTTTTTGATACATTTAGGCATATGATGGTTTCCTATAATAATGAAGCACATATGAACTTCTTGAAAGAATTTTTGGTTTTGGATGAATAGTAGGGAAACATGCATTTATGGAACCAGACTGACTTGAGAAAGAACCATAGCAAAAAAATCTTGGATATAGGAATCGAAACTAGACCATGCAATACCTTATCGGTTCTGGGAACCACACCTTGTTATGTATTATTACTTATTAGGAGGTTCGAGAATCCGGTCCTGAAGAACCGGGAGTGTCCTAATGTGAAATCAGGAAACCGCACCTTCTTATGTATTAGGAGGTCCGGTTCCAGGTCCGGGCCTCGGTTCGGTTCGGTTCTAAGGTCCAAGAGCTCATCCTTACATGTATGCATGGATCTAATAGGGGTTTCCCATCTTGAGGGATTGAGTAGTGGGGTTTCACTATGGTACATGCTGCTTTAAAAACTACCTTATGAAAAGTGACAAAACATGGAAAAGCGTGCATGAATAATCAATACATGTTTATACCAAACGTATGTGATATTTTTGGTTTCCTTGCACCAAATGCTATCGAGCTACTCAATAGAATTCACCAGCTCATGCATAGTAATATTATGACCCCTAATATCGATGGATATAGTTTTTAAAGAATTATTTTTTGCGATCTAAAAAGGGTTAACGACACAAGTTATTGCCCATTTGTCTTCGATCTTGACTTAAACTATTTAAAAAGGAGATATTTGCCACTCAGAATGATACTATGTGAAAGGTATAATATTAAGGTTATGATAAGTTATTAATAATTCTATCCATATATAAATAGTTATTATGTTGAAAACAATGCATGTTTATTATTTGATATACTTAATACATGATATATTTATGTAACTGATGTTTCCACCCCAAACGAATGTACCTCCCAAGCTTTTGATTTTCCATTAAAACATAACGAAGACTTTGAAAAACATTGCCACAAACCAAGACTATAGAGAACCGCCTTCGTATGGGTGAGGCGATCCTTGATAGAAAGAGCTTTGATTATGTTTGTCCGAGTCTATTGCTAGAATTTGTTGACAGCATAACATTAATAATTTACCATGTTTCATTTGTCAAATGATAAGTCCGCGCATTTTCTCTCAATAGTAGATTGTGTGTATAGTTAGTTTTTGACCATATCTACTATACCTAATAAATAAAAATAAATTTTACTATGTGTCATCTCCTCATTAAATTTGCTACATGTCATTTTCTCCTCATTTTGAATTTCTCAAGAAAAATCCCTTTTATTAAAGCGTATCAGTTTCGGTTCTTTTAACCGGTTAAAATTTTGAATTCCCTAATTTCAGACCTTAAATCTCGCTAACCCTTAGAATCGTTCCAATTTAACTGCTTCTTGATTGTCGCTATTTGGAGGTTCTATCACTTTAACCATCGCCCGCTTCTAATTTCAAGAATTGGAACCTCACCATCGCCGCCTTCTACTGCCTTCTTTGTTGCTTAATTTGAACCACCATTGTTCTCATCTACATACGCATCATCTCTCTTTCTCTATGTGTTTCTGGTTTGCTTTCTGACACACACACACACACTCCTACATCAAATCATACCACCATCTCATCATCTTCGTCTTCCTCTAAGTCTCGATTCGAAGCCTATAACCGCCTTCAATCTGCCGCCGTAGCGGTCAGAGGTCAGTTAGATAGCACGATGTGTGTGGATCACCCAGAATTGTAAGGCTCTCCTTCTCTTTTTTTTTTGACAATGACTATCACTTAAAAATCCTTTTGATAATCAGGTCATATTCATTACTTTGTGGTTATAATGTGAACAGGGATTTCAAGAAAAGATCAAACTACTTCAATTTGATCTACGTAACAAACCATATTGGTACATAGATTTTTATAATTGGGTTTATGCAACAATGCATAGAATACAAACGCAAATCACATTAATTAACTTGGTTGTGGCGACAGGATGCACTGTGTTTTTGTTGACAATGGTCTATTAAGGCCAGCTTCTGATTTTCTATTACTCTTTCTTCAATCAATATTCATATTATTGTGTTAAAATGTTGAATATAGTTGTTTGTAGATACAAGGAACAAGCACGTGTGATGGAAACAAACGCTTAATTTCATCAATTTTATAATATGTATTGATTTCATTAATTTTATAATATGTATTAATTTAATAATTTTGGCCTTTTTCTCTACTTCTTGATACTTTCAGCATGATATATTGTCTATTTTTACATTCTTAACCGGAGTAGATGATCATTTTGAAGGCCTTGAATGATTGTATAATTATACATCTTTATGAGGACAAATCATGTTGTGGTGTTGGATTTTGAGGGAAGAAAGGTTCTTAACGAGGTGCGCTTTAAGTTTTGCTCTTAACATCAACTTGAAGCATTTAAATATAGAGACCAGATGATCTCTTCAACTTGTAGAACCACGTGGAGGGGTATCATGAGTTATCTTCAAAAGCTCAAATATATTTCTCAACTGCTGCTGCTGCAAAGTGGGATGCTGATTTCTACATCAAAGCAAATGATGTTCATATCAATCTTGGTTTGTAAAACTTATAATTACATAAATATTTATTAGAGGTTTAAGAATACTTGATTAAAAGGGTAATTTTTGTCATTTTCCCTAGGTATGATCGGCTCTACCTTGCTCCGTCATAGTTCGAAACCTCACGTTTATATTGGCTGTATGAAGTCTGGACCGGTTATTGCACAAAAGTAAGATTTATAATGTTTTTGTATTTTCTGAGTTAATGGACTTATTAAAGACATGGCTTAATATAAATGAAGGCAAAATATCAAAAAAGTTACAGGAGTTAATCAAGAAAGTCCACTTTCCATGACTTTCTTTATTAAGTCATTCTTTTGTATTAATGAAAAAAGAAAGACCCATATAAGGGAAGTCTCCTTTCCATCAAATCAAAAAGAAAAAACATCTGTTTTTTACTTAGTTTGGTAAGACATATACGAGTGTTTGTTCCTATAACTTATTCCAGAAACAATGACCTTATAAAAGAATTAGAAAAAAGAGGTTTTCCTCATAAACCCAAACTTTTTAAATAATTATCTTTATTTACGTTTTCCTCCAATTTCCAGAAGTTTGCTATGATTTTCTTATATAATTATATTATTATTAAATGCAAAGGGGTGAAGTACCATGAACCGGAATACTGGAAATTTGGAGAATTTTATTATCTCAAAGTCACATGTTATCTCATCATTGTTTTGTTCCTTTTAGCTTAATTTTCTTTTTCTTTTAATTTGCCTTTTATCTTCTCGAAAAGTTCTTAGTTAAAATTAATAATGTTTAGATCTTCATATTTAACAATTTTTTTATATTATCTTGTGTAATACACGGGTCTCACAACTCTTCTGTTTTGTTCATTTTAGATTAGTAATCTTCTTTTTCTTATAATTTGTCTTTTATCTTCTCGAAAAGTTCTTATTTAAAATTAATAATGTTTAGATCTTCATATTTAACAATTTTTTTGTATCATCCGTGTTGGTATATCCCATATTGGTGCGACACGGTCCTATAATTGTCAATATATGTTGGAGTCTCCCCTCTCTCCACAAGGGCTTTTTTGGAGAGACAATCTTGGGCTCCACATATATCTCCACAAGGGCTCTTTCAAATGTTAAGATTGTGTTTCTATTTACTCGGTGTATTCCGTTTGAAAAATTAGTTTTAACTTCAACTTTCAAAAACCCATATAAAAGTAAAATTAGAATGCTATTTCTTTTGATTTAATCATTTTATTTCATACGTCTTTCATTTTCAGTATTATTCTTTTATTATTTGGTAGTTATTCTTCATTTTAATCATGTTTTATTTGAACATAACGTTCGTAATTCCTAACTAAAACCAGCAAAATTTATCATATCGTATAAAATATCAAAATAAACAAAATTCACAAATGACAATTTTATCATCTGCAATATTGATATTTTTCATATTATTTTATACATTTTTTAATCATCCCGTGTATTACACGGGTTTCTAACCTAGTATTCTTTAAAGAAAAAGGAAAAGGACAAAGGAAAATATATAAGTCATGCTTTATGATATACAAGAAAACATATGCTTTAAGAATGTGTTAGTTAGTCCTATATAGTCAAGACCAATCAATATGTCCTTGAAAGTAAAAGATCTATTTGCTACTCAACATCACTAGTTTCAAGCATATATGTTCAATTCGATCATCATATTCAGCAAAAAGAACTAGTGTAGAAGATCCTTAGAGACCCCCCCCCCCCCCCCCCCCCTCAAATCATACTATGTGAATCTTTCTATAATTCGAAACTGAACAAATTGATCCCAACATCTTAGAATTTGGCCATCACATGCACACACAAATGTATGTGTGTGTGTATATATATATATATATATATATATATATATATATATATATATATATATATATATATATATATATATATATATATATATATATATATATATATATATATATATATATATATATATATATATATATATATATATATATATATACATTAGTGGTGAGTGATTAAAAATATATATAAACATTTGATATCATTTTCACCTTTATATATGTGTTGTGTTTGAGAAAATAAATTAATTTTATGTAAAAGGATTTAAAGTGTGTTCTTTATCTCTTTGAGCTGAATCTGTAATATAATTGTATTTAATGTGCTCAAAGTCAATTATAAAGAATACTCTTCCAAAAATTGTTTGATATTATATCAATGTTTTTTATTCGACGAAGGTCTGTTCGCCCCTCTACAACATTACTTAATCTCCCGAGGACACAACAAGTGGCATCAGGCCATATTTGAATATAATAAATAATCCATCTATATTCAAAGATTTGAATATGATAAATTATCCATCTATATTCAAATTTGGTCAAGATAAATTCCATGCTTCTATTGATGATTAGTTGTGTTAGGGGTTGTATGTAGGGATGAACAAAACCGAACTAAGAAATCGACACTGAAAAACCGAAACCGAAAGTTTGGATTTTATTTTCTCAAAAACTAAAATTTTCGGTTTGGGTTCGGATTGTGGAATGAAAAAACCGAAAAAAATCGAACCGAACCGATTTATATAAAGTTTTTAGAATATATATATATATATATATATATATATATATATATATATATATATATATATATATATATATATATATATATATATATATATATATATATATATATATATTCTGTTTTGCGTATTTCTGTCATAACTACTAACTAGATCAAGTGGTATAGGCGTTGAACTTGTGAAAGCAAGGTTGCAAGTTCGAATCTTGTTCCAGCCGTGCCGAAACCGAACCGATAAAAACCAAAAACCGAGAAACCTAACCAATGGGTTTGGGTGTAGGTTCAGTTTTAAATATTCAAAAATGATGCTTATCAGTTTGGGTCTAGTTTAAGACTATAACCGACCCATGCTCACCCCTAGTTGTATGATAAATCTATTAATCATTAAAAAAAGGTTCTGAACCATTCAGAACGTTTGGTACGAAAAATCCATGTATGATTCATTCAGATTGAGGGGCTGGAAGATCTAATCCATTCAGACTAAAAGGAACATGAACTATTCAAGCTAAGATGGTTTGATATTGTTGCTTGATTGTTCACTGGGATTGATTCTTTAGGGTGTGATACTGATAGAGAGACTCTACTTTGGTTCTTTTGGGTTTCTCCTTGACACTTATTAAAATGTATCATCGTACCCTTTTTATAGTTTAGATAGTTGCTATTAATTGATGAACACTAGATCAATGGTTTAATCATGATGCTTATGATTTTATGATTCCATTTCTTGTTGTTTTGATGTCAT
This sequence comes from Cichorium intybus, assembly GCA_023525715.1. NCBI lineage: Eukaryota > Viridiplantae > Streptophyta > Magnoliopsida > Asterales > Asteraceae > Cichorium > Cichorium intybus. The sequence continues at coordinate 13,221,056 of CM042013.1, read as the reverse complement.
GATTAGAAATTAACATCATTATCCAAATATTATTCCCACTACCTTAAACTGCATGCTTTATCTCATCATGATTCATGAGAGATAAAAGGGTATTTCCGTAAACAATATCTCTATGGCCGAAAGTTAATTGAAGTCACACGCTTTAACTATCATTATTGTTAACTAATTTAAAAGATATATCTTTGGATAATTTTTATTTATTTTAAAAAATAGTTTGTAGACGTTTCTTAGTTTATTAAATTCCAATTATAATAGAATTAACATCTTTTTAATGACCGTAATATTTGATAAAAACTTGTATGGTTTTATTTATTTATATAACATATAAAAATGTGTTTTCAACCTATCAATGGTAAAATTTTGTGCATATAACGGAAAACATACTATGACTTAGCAAGGCTAACTGAATTTTAAACAAAACTGACTGATGGATCAACCTAAAGTTGAAGCTTGTGGTATTCAAACATATGCAATTCCACTTTTGAAGTGCTTAAATACCATGTGATCATCACCAGACCATCTTAATGTTCGGTTAAAAAAACAATTACTAACTAATTGTAGACTTTATCTTTAAGTTTCAACACTTTTAGAACTTCAAAAATATAGTAGTTGAATCTGTTAAAACTTTGAGATAAAACGTTGTTTTTATAGACAAAATAAACTCTAATAACGTGTTTGGAAAACTTTATTATGATCAAGATTGAGATATATAAGAAACTAGTAAGTGATATTAAATAAAGAAAATAAGATGTGTAAGGTACATGTATGAGACAATGGGGGAGTCGATGTTGATTGCCAAAACTCTTTTTTTTCTAACTTAAAAAGCTTTAAGGGCGTTCAGCCTCTAGAGACAATAGCCTTACCTCCTTCCAATTCGTTTAAAAGGCAAGGAATTGGTACATTTTTTTTTGAATTGTAAGATTTGAAAACATAAGCTTACAGGTGACATCAATTTGCACGTGTTTATTTGGTTTACGCAAATATTGCAAATATCTAGCCTTAATCAGACCGTTTCAAGTTGTAATCCGTTGATTGTTTGTATGTTTTATTGTAACCTTTTGACATTTTATCTAGCGTATTGCTAGGCATTTTCTTTTTTGATAATATTAACCCCCTTCTACAAATAGATGTCTAATAAATTTGGGACAAATAAAAATTTTCAAATTAAAATGATAAAGGACAAATATATATATATATATATATATATATATATATATATATATATATATATATATATATATATATATATATATATATATATATATATATATATATATATATATATATATATATATATTTGGCCTCCTATGCAGCCGAGGTTCCGGCACGCTTTCACGAACCGACTAATCACCGGGAGACTACCCGCTTCGCGAGTAGTCCAGAGTCATCGCGGGTGAACCTCTGTGGCCACTAGGGGGTTTTTGTTCCTCCTTGGATTAGAACTTGACATCTCCTGGTCAGAACCAAGGGAGAGTCTATTTGATAAGAAGATGTGTCAAATCACACACATTACATTGGAAAAGCAAATTAGATATTATAGGATAATTTGTAGATTGACACATTTTTAATGGGCAAAACACATTTTGGTCAATATGATGGTCGAAACAAACAAGCATACAATATATCTAATGACATATCTTCTTTTAAATCTAACATTAATTTTAGAGCAAATTACAATTTTGGTCCCTGTGGTTTACACCAAATTACAGTTTTGGTCATAGTTTTGAAAATCTTGCACCGATGGTCCCTGTGATTTCTAAATCTTTTACTTTTGGTCCTTGTGGTTTCTAAATCTTTCACTTTTGGTCCCTTCCTGTGTTACAGTTTTGTGTAAACCTCAGGGACCAAAAGTAAAAGATTTGGAAACCATAGGGACCAAAAGTGAAAGGTTCCGAAACCACAGGGACTAACGGTGCAAGATTTTCAAAACTACGACCAAAACTATAATTTGGTGTAAACCATAGGGACCAAAATTGTAATGTACTCTTTATTTTGTACGTTGCAACATACACCGTGTAACGTGTATTTTCCACAATGAAGTTGATAAAAATGATCTCTGCAATAAAATGCTTAATCAATTTATAAATAATTGTCTAGTGTCATCTATCAAAAGATATGTTAGATAATTTTGATAACGAGATACTTGTAAATTTGTTTTCAAAATATGAATATTTGCTATGAACAATTATAAAACATTGACTAATATTTTCTAAATATGTTTGATATTTGGTATTAATTTCCTTAAAAGATATTATTGACAATACGACCCGACAGCCACATTTTTTAAACTTGTTTATTTTCTTATCTGAGTTAAGTTGGATACACATGAATTCGAAACTCGTATTAAAGGATATTATTGATAATCTGACCGGAAACCATACCTTTCGACAATTTTTATTTTGTTACATCTATTGAATTAGACACTTGAGTTTGAATCTAAACACACGTTGTCAATAATATTTATTAAAAGGCGATACAAATTTAGGGAATTTTTAATATTTAATTTAAAGTTAAAACTGATAATTCATTTCACATTAATTCAAAAATAAGTTGCTAAAGTTTCTGTTTTTTTCGGAAAACATTGTAATTTCAACAAATAAAAAACAGTTGACCTACTTAAAATAATGATTAAGGTGTCTAATTGGAAAAAATGGTGTCTTTTTAGCTATCCCTGTATTTTATCCATTTGTGTATTTGTCATGATGCAAAGCCTAAGACTAGGATTATTTTTACCTTAAAGAACACAGAAAAGGTCATTGCTTTCTTCCAATTGAAGCATCATGGTGCTTACCTACCAAACTCTAGCCCACCATTGTTTCTGCATTTGAAGCTTTTGAGGAGGCACAGTATATACCCTCTCTTTCTCTAGAAACCATTACTCAAAAGTCAAAAAGGGTTGCTCTACCTCCATTATAGCCTCCATATTTGAATTCCATGTGTCGATAATTAGTTTCATTTCTTAGGTGTGTTTAGTCGAAAAGAATAAGTAAATTTCTGTAAAATTTGAGTATTTGGATCTTTAAAATAGAAAATTGATTTCTTTTCTAGCAAAAGCCGTTGGTATCTGATGTTTAATGTTCGTAGAAAATTTAAATGACGTAGATCAGAAAGCTTAAGATGAATGCCATGACCTTGGATGTAGGTGAACTGGGTCTTGATACCCAAAACCTCACTCAACAAGACTAGTCTACTACCCTTGGTCATAAATTAGTTATAAGCGCAAGTCCTTTTTTGGAAGAAATGATAAGAACTGTTCATTTTGGTGGTTTTTACTTTTAATACTTGGTGGATCATGAACGGTATATTAGCACACCTTGGGTGTTTTTTTCTGGGACTTGTAAATGATCTAATCAAGTCCCACTAGCCCTAAAAAGCTCTAATGAAACATGATACCATTAAGCAAGATGCCTGTACAATCTGTGTTAGTATTGTATCTAATATGGATTTGTGGTCCTCTCATGTCACTACCTTCCACATGCATGCACATAGGAATAGTGATGGGAGGAGAAGAAAAAAAACCCTCAGCTTGATCATAAAATACTGTTAGATTTATAAACTAGTATTTGAAACTAAATTGCTCAGTACAATATATTAATAAACTAGAAATTAAATAAAGGTACAAAATATGTTTTTTTTTCTAAACTGCCGATTCGTACCTACATATTTGTTATATTGATTGAGCCATGAAAGATTTCTTTCTACTTCCATATCTATGCATCTTTCTCCTGGTAGCATGGCCTTCTTTTCTGATCACAGGGTCCTCTAAAATGGTATATAACCCTGTATAAAGTTCAAAGGCGAAGTTTACCGCATGATAGTTCGGCATTAGACAATGTTTTCTAAATAAAAATCATATATATACCCTTGACTTTTGATGTCAAACATACTAATATTAGTTTATTCTGTATTGATTCATATAACCGGTTATGGACTTTTGAGTGCTATGCTCGGAGGTTTCAGAAATCATGTCAATTTTGACAATCAAATTCAAAATCTCTTCTTTTAGGCGAATTGAGATCGATTGTATTAGATAAGAATTCGAAAAGACAATTTATGTTTCCAAATGACCAATTACACACACGTGATGAAATAAAAGTCACAGTGTTTGTTATGTAAGTCTTACCTGCTATCAGCCTTTCATCGTTTGTGAGTTCTTCCTTGCTTCTTCCAGGGTCGCTAGATGGGATAGCATTGTTTGATAATTTTGATTTGGCAGACAAGAAAAACCATGTAGAATCCATCAGTTTCTTAATCATATGCACTGCATAGTAAGGGATTTTGGTATGCTTTTTCTTATCTGCAGTAACAAAAGCATTAATGAACATCAAGCAGTCCATCAAACTCTCTTTAGCCAACCCTTTCATGTAGTAAGCCTGTGATCTTCTCCACAGGCTTTTGACATGAGAATTCACAGGGTTTGAGATCGAAAGAGCTCTGGTGGAGTCACTAATGGCGGCATCTGGATTATTAAGAAGCAAATAACACTGAGCTCTATTACTGTAAAGTACAATCCTTTCTTTCTTTAGTCTTAAGGGACATAATTCTACACCTTCTGTGTATTTCATCACTGCGGTATCTATATCTCCTAACCAAAAACTATGGTTCGCTTGTTGTTTTATCAGACTCACCAGAACCCTTTTCTCTTCGAGTTTCTCACCAGACATCGATCTCTCTTTCTTCTTCTTATCCACTTTTAAAACCCATATTTCTTTTAGTATTTTTTCAACTTCGGGATTGTTGAATCTTGATTTCCCGTTCTTGAAGTCAATGAGCAGTGCTCTTGTGATTTTCTGGCCTAGTTTTGACCTTTCTCCTAGTTCCCTGAGCTCAACCAAATCAAACAAATAAAAAGATACGATTTCAAGAACTTTGTACCTCGTGTTCTGGTCATGAAGAAGTAACAAAAGACAATCGATCCCCATATACTGCCAATCATCTGAGGACCTTGAGAGGTTACAGATACTCTCGATAACCTCCCTGGATTCCGAAACTCTTATTCTGCCAAGTGGCGTATGACACAAGATCCTTATTAACCCAACACCAGCAGGTGACGTGTGATTCACAAGCCCACCCCACATCGAACTCAACTCCTTCAAGAACTCTTTATTACAGATAATATCTATTGACCTCCCTCTAATCGCAAAACAATTTAGTAGGTGTAGTGACCAGCACTGGATTTGGCTAGCCCATTCCTCAGCCTTCCTGTTCTCCGTCTCTAACCCTCCAACTCCTCTAGTGATCAAGTTTTTGTGATATTTGACCCTCTTGTTCGCATCCTTAACAGCCACAAACTCTTTATACACTACCTCAGCGCAGCTAGAGGCTAGGCCCATGGTTAGCTTGACTACCTCTTCTTCATAGACCGCCAAGGCTTCAAAAGTACCATCATAACTTGCTAGGTGTCCAAGAGCTCTAACTGCAACCCTTTGCTCCAACCAGCTCATCTTTCCTCTCATAAGATCCAACAATGGATTAATAACACCAGATTCAACAGCTTTTTCTGCGAACTCAAATCTGTTCATGGTGTAGGATCCTACTATATGAGCTGCATAATATGGAACATATACGTTTTGGCCATCAAGAAGCCACGCTCGGTCGCTAATGCTCTTATGGAGCAAGTTTACCATGCATTTGAATATACCTAGGGAAGGAAACTCTGGATCTTCGGGTTGAGTCATGGCGATGTTCCATAGACTGCTTAAAATAAGTACACGCTCTTGCTCGTTGATTGATAGCATTTCTTTGAAGCATTTCTTGATTCCTGCTCTCCTGATCAATATGTTTGGCTCTTTCATAGTGCAGAAGAAGCAAGTAGGGTTAGAGCAACTCATGGTGGGTCGATATAAGGAAAGATTCTGTTTATCGTGTTGGATTCGAATTTGATCAACTCTTTTATAAAATATAAGGAGAAGATTAGTGGAGTTGGCCGATCGAGTTATAAAGTGACAATGAGCCGAACAAAAGAAGACTTTACTGTATGTAACATTCTGAATTATATATTCACAAATGTACAGTCCCACTCATCATTTCTTTTGGCGCATTGTAAGATCAAGAGAGGTTAGAATAAAACATATATTAGTTTATTCATACTTTAATGCGGAAGAAAACCAACCTATGGAAAGTGTCCACTCGATCACACATATGTTTTTAACCGCTAATGTTATTCAATTTAGATTTTAGTTACATATATTTATGTGAAAGATTTCGTAAACCGGTTACGTGATTGCATTTTCCCTTTAGTAGCGAAAACATTCAAATATCGAATTACTACCAATTGAAAGAGTATTTGAGTATTTGATCTACCTTAGTTCCGGCTATTAGAGTATTAGTGTAACACCCTCTTAATTTCGAATTCTAATTACTTAATAAAATTCATTCCATATTTCTTAAAATTGTTTAATGCAGATTAGGTCACATTTAAAGTATTAAAAAACATTGTTTTTAATATTTGGATGTACAATCACATATCAGAACATAGTTCAAGAGAACCTCACATATTGAGACCTTCTAAATGTCCTGGGTCTCTAAGTTTCTTCCTCATAAACTGTGAATGCACATGAAAATTATACAATAGGTTAGACTAGAAAAGTCTAAGGGGTTAATCCGGGATAATGACTTGGCAAAGAGTTGAAATAAATTGGTCATTCCAAACCCGAATCATCTCCCAAAACATAATAAGGATGTTAAGATAATAGAATGCAATGACATGTCATGAGATGCAGATGCAACTAATCCAACACCTTGGTCACTACACTCATAATGTCCCTTTCACTAAGGTAAATGGTTAGACTATACTCGAGTAAGCAAGTGTACAACCGTTACTAGGGCCAAGATCGCCCATCACCGAACAATTAAGGTTTGGCATATGAGTGTAAAACATGTCATCCATTGAATATGTTTGCAAGGCCTATCCCTAAGCTAGAATAGCTTCATCAACATCACATAAAAAGGGAAGTTTTTATCCCAAAGGTGCGAGGGCCACAAAAGTCTTGATACGTAACACCGTGTTCCCTTTTTGGTAAGTATTAATGTGCTAATCTTTGAGTAATTAAGGTTAGTTGAGTTGAAGTGTAATTCGGAGTGATTCGGGAGTGTTTGAACCATGAGATCGTAACTCCATGTGAAAGTAGGTTGCCAATTTTGAAGTTTAAGCTGAGTTAGGTCAGCTTGAATTGACTATGGAGCTGACTGGTTCAAAGTTGAGCTGGAGAAAATCCGGAACTGCGTATTAGCGATGCTAAAATTGATGTTAGCGACGCTAATGTCGCAAGTCCCAAAAAATTGAAGTCGGTTTAAAGTGTCTTTTGAGGGAGGTAATTGAGGGAAACTCATCGAAAGCCCTAGAAAACTCCCAGAAACCTCCCAAGGTCAATTTGGAGCTTAAAAACGCTAGGAATTGAAGCAAGAGTTGAGATATCACATCTAATAGGTAAGAATTCGTGTTCTAACTTCAAATTGAAGAGTTATTTAACTTGGGAATAGTTGATTACATGTGGTGTTGGCAACCCACCTGCAACTAAGGAGGTTTGAGCAGGTGATGCTTGAATTATGTGTGTAAACATGTTTCTAGTCTCGAACCCTAAGTAGAACGTTCATGTTATGAACTATAGTTGTGTAAATATGAAGTATTTACATATATAGTATGTGTGTGATGGTCTAGGTATTTGAAAAGTGCCGGAGAAACACTTTGTACCTACCAATTATGTTAGCTAGAATTCTGCAGGTCTTCTAACCATGTGAGTAAGTTTACCAAACATGTTAATTATAACATGTTGTATGTGTTGTGTGTGCTTATTTGTTGATAACATATGTAGTAGAATATGTGTAAACTATGTAGAACATAATAATCACTTGCGATTACATGTGTTAGAGAATTGTGGTTATAGTATGTAGTAACCGACATCGAAGTGAGAATATTGTGTTTACTTGAAGTAAGGTTTACATATCACTTAATAAGTACTTTGTGATTATGTATAACTGAGATATTAGTGGTTTGCTTAACAAGTACTTAGAAACCATGAAGGAGTGTCCAAATTATAACGGCCTTCGTGGCTAGGAGATTGGACTTGATTGTCCAAAATATAACGGCCTTCATGGTTAGGAGATTGGACTTAATTGTCCAAATTATAATGGCTTTCGTGGCTAGAAGATTGGACTTAATTGTCAAAATTATAACGGCATTTGTGGCTAGGATATTGGACTTGATTGTGCAAATTATAACGATCTTCGTGGCTAGGAGATTAGACTTGATTGTCCAACATATACGGCCTTTATGGCTAGGAGATTGGGCTTAATTGTCCGATATATATATATATATATATATATATATATATATATATATATATATATATATATATATATATATATATATATATATATATATATATATATATATATCAAGGTTGTAGAAGTCGCCAGGCGGTAGGCGGGCGGTCGACTGGGGCCTAGGACTAGTCGGTCTAGGCGAGGACTAGTCGGCGCCTAGGCGGGGAGTATTAATTGTAATAGATTTTATTTTTTTTAAATAATATATATATATTACTAGTAAGATTTAGGGTGCCAATGAAAGTACAATGCTATAATAAAAATCTCAATGAAAGTACAATGCTGTTTCTTGCACTTGTTTGCATCATATTTGCCACATATTTGGATCAGACAAGTAAAACTCCAACAAAACTCAATCAAAACTCAAGCAAATCAAAATCAAAATCAGGAACCCAACAAAACTCCAACAAAACTCAAGCAAAACTCAATCAATAACTCAATAATCAAAATCAAAACTCAAGCAAATCAAAATCAAAACTCAATCAAACCTCAAGCAAAGCAAAATCAGACAAGCAAAACTCAAGCAAATCAAAATCAAACCTGCAAAAAACGAACCTGATGAAGGCAACTCGAAATCAATACATTAAACAAATTTGGAGAAATCGAACCTGATGAAGGCAACTCGAAATCAAAATCAAACCTGCAAAAAACGAAATCGATACATACAATAATCCGACAGATGCTCTCGATGTTAAACTGCAACTCGAAATCAAAATCAAACCTGCAAAAAACGAAATCGATACATTAAACCTGCAAAAAACGAAATCAAAATCAAACCTGCAACTGGAACTCGAACCTGCAACTCAAACCTGCAACTCGAACTCGAACCTGCAAATCGATACATTAAACCTGCAAAAAACGAAATCAAAATCAAAATCAAACCTGCAACTCGAACTCAAAATCAGAACTCGAAATCAAAAGCAAAAGAAACCAAATTCCATGTTCAATTTCGACATGCATGAACCATTTTCGGATTTATCACTTAGGATTTGAAGAAATCAGATATACCTTTTCTGATTTTAACCAAGAACTCAAGATATTTCTGAAATTGATGATGGATTGGTGCATGAAATCGACTTGTAGACCTCCCTTTAGCTTTCCCTTGCCGTCGCCGGCTTCCGCCGCTGTTCCTGCCGGAAAAAGGCACCGGCAACGCCGGTTTTTCTCCTCCCGTCGACTATCGCTGCTGTAGCAGCCCTTGCTTTCGTCTCTCCAGCACCAGATCGAAGTCTGGTCAGCGATTATCCTCGTCGATCAAGAAATCACGAGTTCGCAAAAGTGGTTTGTGTGTGTGTGCTTATTTGCTTCGAACTCTCCTTCCCGCTTCTCTTTTCTTCTGATTTTCGATCTTGCGTGTTTTTGGAATGAGTGCGTAGCCCACGGGAACAATAATTAGGGGCAATTTTGAAAAAATATCATAAGCGTAGTTGACCGATTTTGACCGTATTTGACCGTCTTTGACCGCCTAGCCCGGGTTTGACCGATGTTGACCACGCCCGACTAATTAGTCCGCCTAGCACTAAACGTGTGCAGTTTTGGTCCGCCTAGCGCCTAGGCGCCGCCTAGGCGGCCGCCTAGGCCGACTTTTACAACACTGATATATATATATATATATATATATATATATATATATATATATATATATATATATATATATATATATATATATATATATATATATATATATATATATATATCGGCCTTCGTGGCTAGGAGGTCGGGCTTAATTGCCCAACATATGTGGTTAGAGCTTTTGTGCTCATACTACCGTAGGGGTAGTGGTGAGTCTTAGTGACTCGAGACCGTGGGAGTTGAGGAGGAGACAAATATAAAGCCTTGTGGCTTACGACCAGAGACGTCGTAGGGTGGAAGAGTCTATAGTGGAAGTGAATGTAACGAAGTACCGTGTAGTAGTACAGAGTTGCTATATATGTGTATGTTTGTGTTACTCGTAATACACCTTACTTATTCATTAAGTTGGCTTAGGTGTTGGGGGACACCTGTATAACTACATAAAGAGTGTCTTGTAGTCAGTTAGAGTGAGTATGGTTGGTTTATATGCTTATATTAATGAGTATCTATAAGTTGTTGCAGGAAACTGTTGCACCCACGAGTTGGGTGATATGTTGCGTTGTAACGCCCCAATTTCAAAATTTCTAAAATTTATTTATTATCAAGGTTCCAATAAAATATTTCTTCCAAAAAGTAAATCTGTTTGACATATTTATTTAACCAACAGCGGAAACATTTGAAAATCATAACATAATTCATTAAAATAAATCTCTTGTATGCGATGCGCCGCCGTCACGCCTTGCCCTTCCCTTTATCATTTGAAATACCTGAAATGTTATAAATCAACGGGTAAGCTTAAAGCTTAGTGAGTCCACAAATTACCATACATGCCCACACATTAAACAACCCGTCCTCGAGAACGACCCGACCCTACCCGCGATACAACAACTACGGGCGTCCATCATACAACAACTATGGACACGGGAAGGTTCTACCCATCATACAACAGCTATGGGTTCCCGGTTATGGCCCAGCCCATCATACAACAGCTATCGGACAAGGCAATAGTCCAACTCGCCATACAATAGCTACGAGGGGACACGCATCAGTACTGAGCCCAACAACAAATAACCACAGATATAGAGCAAATCATATAACTGTAAATAACACACAAGATGCCTAACATGCAACATCATATAGTAAGGTGAGGATACTCACCTGATTCGAAACCGCACAGATATTCTCTAATATCCCCACTTAGCTCGTCCACACACCTAAATCCCGCACACATACAACATATCAATTACTGACCAGACTCTTACACACCTGCCTAAAAGTTAGACTCACTATTTGCCATCAAACCGTGGTCAAAACTAAATTTCTGGTCAAACAGTCGCTCGCCGCGGCGTGGCTCCTCGCCCTACGCGCCGCGGCTACCATTGCACAATTACGGGGTTTCAGCCGAGTCCGCGCCGCTGACATAGCCAGTCCGCGTCGCGGCTTGTAGCATTCCAAAATGTTTTTCAGCGATTAACAGTACATCAATCGGCTAGGGTTCCTTTCTACACCCTTCCTGGGATCTGGAACTACCCTAAGGTCACTTCCTTATGGACATGCAAGTCCATGCATGTCCTTGGTTCAAACCCTAAGGGCTACAAATCGTCTAAAGCTACAAACCAACTGGTAACACCATATGACGGGATAAAAAAGAAAGTCAGAAGAGTAAATCTTCTTACCTTACTTCTGAAGGACGGAATGATGCCCACGATCCGTCCTAAACCTTCTCCCGCGTTGGATCTCCTTCTTCTAATCTCCCAAAACCTTCAACGCCTCGAGACCAAAGAGTATCTGCCGAAACCAGACACCTCAACTCTAGAAACTCCCCAAAAACACGAACCCTAGGGCTGGGTCCCTTTATATAGGCGTTTAAATCCGAATTAGGGTTTTTCACTTTAGAGGCGCACCGCGTCGCGTGTTCTTTAGAACCGCGCCGCGCGTACAAATCCTACGCGATTCTAGATTCTTCCAAAAGCCGCGCCGCGGATTCCTTCGAGTCGCGACTCGACGGAACGGGTCTTACAATTCTCCCCCACTTAACTGGATTTCGTCCCCGAAATCCGTGCCGGTAAATAATTCTGGATAATGCCTCCGCCTTTCCTCCTCCGGTTCCCAAGTCCATTCGGACCCTTTTCGATGCTGCCACCGAACCTTCACTAATCCTATTGTTTTATTCCGCAAAGTCTTTATCTTCTTTTCAATGATGGCAATTGGTCGCTCCACATAATTTAGACGTTCATCTAATTGAATATCCTCCAAAGGTACTATTGTGGATTCCTCAGTCACACACTTTCTGAGCTGCGAAACGTGAAACGTGTCGTGAATCTGACTAAGCTGTTCGGGAAGCTCCAACCGGTAAGCTACCTCACCTATACGGGCGACAATTCTATATGGTCCAATGTACCTAGGGCCAAGCTTTCCTCGCTTCCTAAAACGAATAACTCCCTTCCAAGGTGACACCTTTAGAAGAACATAATCCCCAACTTGAAACTCGAGACCGGACCGTCGCCTATCCGCATAACTTTTCTGTCGGCTTTGAGCGGTTAACAATCTCTCCCGAACCTTCTGAATTAACTCAGTTGTCTTGAGCACCACCTCTGTACTACCCAATACCTGCTGGCCAACCTCGCCCCAGCAAATAGGTGTCCGACATTTTCTTCCATACAACATTTCAAAGGGAGCTCTGCCAATGCTCGCGTGATAACTGTTATTGTAAGAAAACTCAGCTAAAGGGAGATGGGAATCCCAACTCCCGCCAAAATCGATGACACATGCCCTAAGCATATCCTCCAGCGTTTGAATTGTCCTTTCACTCTGCCCATCCGTATGAGGATGATATGCTGTGCTGAAATGAAGGCGAGTGCCTAATTCCTCATGAAACTTCTTCCAAAACCTAGACGTAAACCGGACATCCCGGTCGGATATCACCGAGACCGGTATACCATGCCGAGAGATAATCTCATCTAGGAAGACCTTAGCCAATTCCTTTGCAGAGTAAGTCTCTTGGATGGGGAGGAAATGAGCACTTTTGGTCAACCTATCCACGATAACCCAAATAGTGTCCATATGTCGAGGGGTTCTTGGCAACTTCGTGATGAAATCCATTGTGATATGCTCCCATTTCCATTCTGGGATCTCAAGAGGCTGCAACTTACCATGAGGCCGTTGGTGCTCGGCCTTGACCTTACGACAGGTCAAGCATCTTTCGACAAACCAAGCTACTTCCCTCTTCATGCCTCGCCACCAATAATATTCGCGTAGATCCCTATACATTTTAGTTGCTCCAGGGTGGATAGAGAACCTAGATTTATGTGCCTCCTCCAATAGGGTTTGACGAACCCCGCCCAGCTTCGGTACCCAAATTCTCTCATGGCAAGTTAACAAATCCCTACTATCTTTGACCATAGCAGCCAACTGACCCACAATCCTCTCACTTTTCTGATTCTCGCTCTTGCTTGCTTCCACCTAGGCTTTCCTAATCAGCTCAAGCAGCGGTGTCACAATTGTCATCCTTAGACAAACGCCCCGAAGGGGTGCACTCGAAGCCTTACGACTTAACGCATCCGCTACCACATTGGCCTTTCCAGGGTGGTAGTGTATCTCACAATCATAGTCTTTTAATACATCCAACCATCTTCTCTGTCTCATATTGAGGTTTGCCTGATCCATCAGGTACTTCAAACTCTTATGGTCCGTGAAAATGGTGCACTTCACTCCATACAAATAGTGTCTCCAAATCTTGAGAGCGAAGACCACCGCTCCCAATTCCAAATCATGAGTAGGGTAGTTAGTTTCATGGGGCTTCAACTGTCGTGAGGCGTAAGCAATTACCCTGCCTCGTTGCATCAAAACTGCCCACAATCCCGTGATTGATGCATCGCAGTAAACTACCATATCCTCCATGCCCTCAGGCAAGGTCAAAACCGGAGCTTCACACAATTTCCGCCGCAAAGTCTCAAAAACTTGCTGCTGCTCCTCACCCCACCGAAAAGCAGCATTTTTCTTAGTTAGCCGGGTCAAAGGTACTGCAACCTTTGAGAAGTCTTGGATGAAACGACGGTAATAACCAGCCAGACCCAAGAAACTTCTAATCTCCGAGGGAGTCTTCGGAACCTCCCACCGCATCACGGCCTCCACCTTAGCCGGGTCTACCATGATTCCTTGCTCATTTACAATGTGACCCAAAAACTGAACCTCCCGTAGCCAAAAGTCACACTTGGATAATTTTGCATAAAGCTTCTCCTTCTTTAAGGTCTCTAATACTTCCTTTAAGTGTTGTTCATGCTGTTCCCTGCTCCGAGAGTAGACTAAGATGTCGTCAATGAAAACTATAACCGACCGATCCAACATCGGTCGACACACCCGATTCATTAAGTCCATAAAAGCTGCAGGTGCATTGGTCAGTCCAAACGGCATCACTACAAACTCGAAGTGGCCGTACCTCGTCCGAAAAGCCGTTTTCGGGATGTCTTCCTCCCGAACTCGCATTTGATGGTAACCTGACCGCAAATCAATTTTTGAAAACCACGAAGCGCCCTGCAGTTGGTCGAATAAATCATCGATGCGAGGTAATGGATATCGATTCTTCACCGTAAGCTTATTCAACTCACGATAATCTATGCACATCCTGTTGGAACCATCCTTCTTCTTAACAAACAAAATAGGCGCTCCCCATGGCGAGCAACTGGGTCGAATAAATCCCTTATCTAATAATTCTCGAAGTTGAATAAACAACTCCAGCATCTCCGGAGGCGCAAGACGATACGGTGCTTTAGCTATCGGAGCTGCACCGGGAGTTAAGTCGATCTTAAATTCCACCTGTCTCTCTGGCGGCACGCCAGGCAGGTCCTCGGGAAAAACATCAGGAAAATCCCGAACCTCTGGTATATCACCTGCTTTCTGCTGTGGCTTCCTTTCTCGTGTGTCTACAACATAAGCCACAAATCCCGAACCTCCATGCTGAAAATGTCTGCGTGCCCTAGCAGCTGAACAGAAAACTGCACCTAGATTCTTTCTCTCGCCCTGCACAACTAGTTCTCCCCCACTTGGGGTTTGAATCCACACTCCGTTGTTCTTACAATCGATCCATGATTCATGCTGACCCATCCAATCCATACCGATGATGACTCGGGAGTCACTCAACGGTATAGGGATGAGATCGATCGGAAATTTTATTCCTTGAATCACGACTTCGCATCCCCGATAAATAGTAGTCGCTTGCACGGTTTTATCATCCGCAATTTCCACTTCTAACGGCTGATGAAGAGTTCCTAAAGTAATACCGAAACTCTTTCCCAACGCGGCAGACACAAAAGAATGACTAGCACCCGAATCAAATAGTGCAAAGGTAGGCGTAGAGTTAACTAAGAATGTTCCTAATCAAAGTATAATAGACATATGAATTACACACACCACAAACACGAGGCAAGTAAAGAAAGAGTACCCGTGACGACATCGGGCGCATCCTGTGCCTCCTCGGCGGTCATGACGAATGCTCGACCCTTGGTCTTAGGGGCTTCCCCTTTCCCTTGCCTACCATCGGTAATCCGGAGTGTAGTGGGTGCCGGATTCTGAACCACTCCCTGAGTCAGACGGGGACATTGGGCCTTGAAGTGGCCTACCTGATTACAATTAAAACAAATCTTGACCTCTTGCCGACAATCTTTAGCATAGTGGCCCTCCTTTCCACACTTATGGCATATTAACACCCAGCAACGCCCCTCATGATTTCTTCCACATTTACCACACTTACCCTGGCTCCTTTGCCCTTGCTTTCCTTGATCTGCCCCTCGAAATTTCTTCGACACCTGCTGAGTCTGAGCAGGCGCCGGACGCTTCTGCTTTTGTTGGGTTTCCAGTTCCAACTCTCGAGCCCGAGCGGCCGCTATCATATCAGTAAGAGTTTGGTGCCTAGCAGCAGACACGAATTCCCGAATGTCTGTGCGAAGCATCGCCAAGTATCGTGTCATCCTCATGCGCTTGGTTGCCGCAAACTCTGGACAGAAGAGTGCCCGTTCATTAAACTTCTTGGTGATTTCCGTCACCGTCTCAGTAGTCTGGGTCAGATTTAGGTATTCCTGCGCCAAGCGTTCCATTTCCACCTGTGGAACATATTCCAATTTGAATTGTTCCTTAAACTGCGGCCATGTAATGGCGTCCAACTGAGCAGGAGTGAGATCTTTCGTTCGTATCTCCCACCAATCTTTCGCACCCTCTCTTAAAAGATTCGCCGCAAACGTTACCTTGGAGTTCTCATGACAGGAACATGTGCGGAAAGCACCCTCCACTGCGGAAATCCACCGCATGCTAACAATCGGATCCCTGCCCCCATCGAACATCAGAGGCGAACAAGCCGAAAAGTCCTTATAACTTGCATCCCTAGCACGTGATGTGCCCTGAGTAGCCAGTCGTTCCTCGAGCATTGCCCATAATTCAGTCTTAATCGTACCAAAGAACTGAGGTATCGCAGCCAACACTTCTCGTGAAACCTCCTCCGCTATCAGGTTACGGAGATTCTCATCAGTCGGTCCTCCCCCACTCGAGGCACCCGCATCTGGTCCACCGTTACTTCGAGTGACTGCCATTCTGAAATGCGCAACAGTTTCTAATATCAATACTGGGGTCACTCCTATCTATCCAACTACATGACTTTTTAGGACTTTGTTTGACTACTCTTGACTCAAGCGTGAATCCTGTGCTTTCGGTAATACTGGCCTGGTACTACCTTCCACACCTATTCGCCCTTGTTCCAAGTTCGTCAACCATCCTCCTAAAACGTCACACGCATTAAACCATTTCCTTTGACTCATGTGGTCATGCACCGTGGTGCCTAATCTTTTGATCTAACTCTCCATCTCACACGTGCCTAAGAGAACTATTGCTAATGTCGTCGAGTCACCTCACGGACGCACAGCCGTACACAATCAGGAATAAGATAGATGTTTGAATAACTGATCTACCCTAAAGTCACAACCAAACAAGGAACAGCCAGTAAGGCCAAACCAAGAATTCTTAGGCTATCTTACCCTAATTGTATATAACCTACCAGCATTCACTAAGCAACCTAACGACAGTAGCATAAAATTCCAAAGCAGCACATATGGTACAAAAACAGTCTACATAGTATATTATCCAGGCAGCTTTACATCCTAGCACAATACATTTTATCACATAACACAAACTTGGCATGGGTAATTGGGAATCACAAAACTTACTTGAGCTCGGCTGACGGTTCGCATCGCATCTTCTTTTACTTTAATTTAACCTTCCAAAAATATTTTCTTAACAAAATCGCTCTGTCCTAAGTTTGAGTTTGGATTCCCAATACAGTTCATCCAAATCCCTCAAACCAAGGCTCTGATACCAATTTGTAACGCCCCAATTTCAAAATTTCTAAAATTTATTTATTATCAAGGTTCCAATAAAATATTTCTTCCAAAAAGTAAATCTGTTTGACATATTTATTTAACCAACAGCGGAAACATTTGAAAATCATAACATAATTCATTAAAATAAATCTCTTGTATGCGATGCGCCGCCGTCACGCCTTGCCCTTCCCTTTATCATTTGAAATACCTGAAATGTTATAAATCAACGGGTAAGCTTAAAGCTTAGTGAGTCCACAAATTACCATACATGCCCACACATTAAACAACCCGTCCTCGAGAACGACCCGACCCTACCCGCCATACAACAGCTACGGGCGTCCATCATACAACAGCTATGGACACGGGAAGGTTCTACCCATCATACAACAGCTATGGGTTCCCGGTTATGGCCCAGCCCATCATACAACAGCTATGGGACAAGGCAATAGTCCAACTCGCCATACAACAGCTACGAGGGGACACGCATCAGTACTGAGCCCAACAACAAATAACCACAGATATAGAGCAAATCATATAACTGTAAATAACACACAAGATGCCTAACATGCAACATCATATAGTAAGGTGAGGATACTCACCTGATTCGAAACCGCACAGATATTCTCTAATATCCCCACTTAGCTCGTCCACACACCTAAATCCCGCACACATACAACATATCAATTACTGACCAGACTCTTACACACCTGCCTAAAGGTTAGACTCACTATTTGCCATCAAACCGTGGTCAAAACTAAATTTCTGGTCAAACAGTCGCTCGCCGCGGCGTGGCTCCTCGCCCTACGCGCCGCGGCTACCATTGCACAATTACGGGGTTTCAGCCGAGTCCGCTCCGCTGACATAGCCAGTCCGCGTCGCGGCTCGTAACATTCCAAAATGTTTTTCAGCGATTAACAGTACATCAATCGGCTAGGGTTCCTTTCTACACCCTTCCTGGGATCTGGAACTACCCTAAGGTCACTTCCTTATGGACATGCAAGTCCATGCATGTCCTTGGTTCAAACCCTAAGGGCTACAAATCGTCTAAAGCTACAAACCAACTGGTAACACCATATGACGGGATAAAAAAGAAAGTCAGAAGAGTAAATCTTCTTACCTTACTTCTGAAGGACGGAATGATGCCCACGATCCGTCCTAAACCTTCTCCCGCGTTGGATCTCCTTCTTCTAATCTCCCAAAACCTTCAACGCCTCGAGACCAAAGAGTATCTGCCGAAACCAGACACCTCAACTCTAGAAACTCCCCAAAAACACGAACCCTAGGGCTGGGTCCCTTTATATAGGCGTTTAAATCCGAATTAGGGTTTTTCACTTTAGAGGCGCACCGCGTCGCGTGTTCTTTAGAACCGCGCCGCGCGTACAAATCCTACGCGATTCTAGATTCTTCCAAAAGCCGCGCCGCGGATTCCTTCGAGTCACGACTCGACGGAACGGGTCTTACATGCGTTGTGAATAAGTTATTATAAGTTGTTGTAGTGTTGCTCACTAAGCCTTGTAGCTTACATGTGTGTGTTGTGTTGTGTGCATGTTAGCAGTTGTAGCGTCCGGCTCAGATCGGGAGACGATTCTTGATGATAACTTCTTGTAGTATTCAGAGCACACGAGTATCCAATTGTATTATTTATATTGCAAAGGCGAAAATTTTTGGGTATATTCAATGCTGAAAACTGGACGTTACAAATTGGTATCAGAGGCGTGGTTTAAATGAATTAGGTGTCTATAGAGTAGATTCCTAAACTTAAACCACGAGTATCCAGAGTGGTGTTTGATTTTGAACCACAGGACCAACAGTGTAGCGTCGTCCAACATTATCCTTAAATAGCCACTTTTTGAAAACCACATAGATAATTCGAGAAATTTTGTCAAAAACTTATCATCTAATATGTGCTTATTTTATAATTTTCTCCTAGTTTAACAACTAGTTTACAAAACGTTATTTTTTTATAAACTCCATGATAGCAGCCTCATTAAAAATATAAATAGTAACGGTTAGGTCTGTGATTTTCTTTCACATAAATGAAATGCAAAAGTATAGTTGATGGGCGTTAACAACAAAAAGAATTTAAAAAGTTGTAAACCGTGAGTGATTAAAGTAGATATTTTGTATCGGACATTCGTAAACAAGAAATAAACATTTACCTTTATAGTGAGGTGATCTACATTTCAACTTCAAATTTTATATACAAATGTAAATCTGAAATAAGAATGATCTCAAGTGTACCAGGAAGGCAACTTGGAACATTTGATACATACACAGAGCCAATTAGGCATTGTCGATTGTCAAGTAACGGGGCATCGCTTTAGAGGCGTTTCTACGTAAAATGCAAAAGGCAAAAACTACATCCAAGGACATATTTCTCTAGGCAACCCTTGAAAATCTGAAATAAAGACTAAAGAGCGTTGGTTCACCGAATTCACTTCCTCTGACAAAGCCCGTAAAGCTACATGTGTTAAAACCGTTGGTACTTATTTATTCCTTAAAGTATGCTTAAAGAATGCTAATGGGTTCATTGAGCTTGATGGGCTGTAAAGGCATGGTGAAGGACCACGCTTGAAAACTGGGCAATGTCCCTTTGAACTAGAAGTGAGAATGTGGTCCCAAACATAAAGAAATGCAATTAAAACTAGTGTTAAGGACAAAAAGGGAAGGTCCCAAGAACAAAATAAATTCTACATACATATAGAAAGAGCACGAAAAGCACGTAGTTAATGTTACCCTTTTCCACGTAGATGCAATCTAGGACTGCTAGGATCTTTCGACATGATGATTAGCTACTATAGTTCCCAGAAGGACATCTGGTTTTTGTCTCGATTTGCATACACTTGTCTTTGTGGGGTGTTCTTTTTTATTTGTTTCTAGTGCAATCCGCATGGAAATAAACTATATTCATATCTATGTTCATGATTAGCTTGCTTGGATTCTATCCACCAACTGAACTCAACACTTCAACGTTCAAGGTTTCAACACGACAAATAAAACCTCACTTTTTCAGGTTTAATCAATCTTGCTCTTATCGTCATTGCTTGGCTAACCCACGATGTAAATATGCAATATACTTTCATCAGCAAGCAATGGTCAAATGTTTTGAGAAGTGTTTGTAGGCAATATAACTTCAAAGGAACCAAGTGATTCATGCAATATTCTGCAGCTAATCTGAAACTTACGTTCTGATTTGGTTTGTGTTTCCTTGTTGTCTGTTTTCGTGTTACTTGTTTTCTATTTTTCTTTATTTTGTTTGTTCTGATTATTATGGTCTGAACTCCATGTAGATTCGAATCCTACTAAGGGGAACATTACAGATCAGACATTTGCATGACACCGAAAAGCAGAATTTGCGAGGGAATAGCATAAAATTAAGATGGGTTGATGCAAAGACCTGAGCGTTTACCGGTTGTTGAACATGTATAGTCTCAATAACATAATAATGTAGGGCCATGAAAATTTATCAAATAATTAAAATATAATTTTTAGCTAGATAGACTTAGGCTGCGCGGTGTGGGAGGATACACCACTAGCGTCCTGCCGATGTGGCACCTCCGGAACACCACGATCACCGCCCTCCCTACCGTTTTCTCACCTCCTCGTTCTCACACGTTCCCGGGATCACATAGCAGAACGTTCGTTCGTCTCATCTCATTGCTATTTTGGTAAATATTTGATACTTGTAATGTATGTCTGATACTTATAAACTAGCTTAAATTCTTTTAAAGTCTTATATAAATATTATTGAATGCATTTTAAGTAGATTGCTATTTTGGTAATTGTTCGATACTTGTAATGTATGTTTGATACTTATAATGTATGTTTTATTTTGTAGAGTAATAAATTTAAGAAGTTGCTTGATAACCCGACATTTAGAGCTAGACTCGTAAAGATGATGGAGGAATCGTTTAATGCCGAAGAAGATGATGGAGGAAACGACGAGGACGAAGGTAACGGCGAAGAGTAAGTTTGGTTTACTCGGTTTTGGGTATTTTTGGATGAATTAGACGTATTGTGTAAACGTTTGGTACTAGTTTTTATGTTATTAGACAAACTTTTGGTTTACCCGGGTTTTAGACGAATTGTGTAACCGTATTGTACTAGTTCTATGTTATTAGCTATGCAGTCAATAGCGCGCTATAGCATTGCTATAGCGTCGCTATAGCGTATAGCGCACCTCATCCGCAATAATAAATCAAATAGCGTTTGAGTTTAGCGGTTCCGCTATTTGTCGCTATTTAGCGCTATTTAGCCAACTGCTATCTCGGTTTTAGCCCGCTATAATATTTTGATCAAGGTTTCCCAAAAAAGGCACAACCAATGACCAAGGTTCACCCATAAGGCACAACCAATGGAAAATTTTAAACTTTTTGACTAAGCCAAATGAATTCAGAATTAAATCCAATCACAAATAGATGAGTAAATAAAAACCTTGACAAAGCTCGGTATTTATAATAGGAGGAGAACTCGCTGTTTCTTTGTTATTGGCGATGTGGGATGGTTTATAGGCAAACTTAAAGCTCTTCCCATTTCTTTGACTTCCCGATCAAAGCTATTGTCTCGACTTCCCGATCAAACTTAAAGCTCTTCCCGATCAAACTTATAGCTATCGTCCTGATTTCTTAGACTTCTGATTGCTGATTAAACCCTATTTCACTTTTAGGTTCGTACCATTTCTTTGACTTTCGATTGCAGTTCCGTTTGCGATATCTTTGGATTTCCATTCTGATTGTGATCCCAACCTTAGTTTATCAGTTTGAATTGGTTGCAGAAAACGACTTCATTGAAGCTTTTGATATCCGTATGCAGGTCTGATTGTAGTAATTGGTTGCAGAACTCTACACTTGTTCCTGCGATTACTTCCGGTTGATTTCCGTATGCGTACACTTCATTGAAGCTTTTGATTTCCGTATGCGTGCACTTCATTGAAGCTTTTGATGCATTTGAATCTCGATTGCAGGTCCTAGTTGAACTCGATTGAACTCGATTGCAGGTCCTGGTTGAACTCAATTGCAGGTCCTAGTTGAACTCGATTGAAGTCGACTGCTTCCGGTTGAACCGTTCAATCGAGATTCTATAAGGTCTAGTGTACGGGAAGTTCAACAATATGCATATTAAGTGTTCGATAATATGCTTGAAAGAAAATTATGTTATTTTTCTGTAAGTCTCTAAATATATATTTGCTTGAAACATGAATGAATATTTTGTTTTGTGGAACTAGAATGTTGTTGTTGAAACTTGAATGTTGTTTTATGGAATGTTGTTGAACTTGAAGCTTGTACTCCATATTTTTTATTTAATGAATGTTTTTTCATATTGTTATGTTAGAAATACTAATAATCTATTATAAAAATTATACATAATATAAATTCTATGTAATATCAAAAAAAGGCTATAGCACCGCTATACCACCGCGAAAATCGCTATTCCAAATAGCGTCAGTGGCCGCTATTTGAATTTTTACCGCTTTAACTGCTTAGGTTATTAGACAAACTTTTGTGGTGTGTATTTTATTTTGTTGTTATATATATATACTAGGTACATTTTAAGGGCCGTGCTCAGCACGGCCCAGGAATGGTTAAATTTTTGTCTGAAAATGTATTGATGGTATGGTAAATGACTTCTGTCGCGTAGGATCTATTACCTATTTAGATAATTTGTGAAAATGTTTTGAATGTAATGTAAAATGTTATCGTTATTTGTGTGATCTATTATATATCCGGTTCAAAAAATAACATATAGAAATTAATGATTAAAAATTGTTAGCATATTAGTTAGCATATGCAGTTTTGAAAGTTTACTGGGAAAGTTAGAATTAGTCACAAACATAACTTTTGCAGTCATAGACACACACAGAGCTTAAAATACATGGCTACTATCATGTAATTATATTGAATCCTATAAAGCATATTAAAAAAATGAATGAATACTTTCTTTTGAAACCTTCCTTTGATATGTGTTTGCGTAGTTCCTGCATTTCAATTTCAATTTTCTAATACATTGTTGGCACTTGTGAGATACGCTGTTTATTGATACATATAATTTCAATTAATGAAAATAAAAGGAAAGGGAAGGTTATGGCGGGAATGGAAATGATTACTTATGACATGAACACATGTTTCACTAAAAAGAATTAAAATACATGAGTAATATAATTATAAATTTATTACCATAATTCGCAAATCATAGTTACAATATTGTAGTTCATACATTAGTACATTAAGAATTCTTGTGATGTTATAGTAATCTGTAAGTAGTTAATAGTAATTGTTTCTACAAATATTGCTTTGTAGATAATTTACGAACCGAAATGTGTTGGTGGATGATAACTACTTCAATTGTCGACTATATATTGTTGTAATAAGCGTCCAAATGGTAGTAAGCAAGATTTATCATGTGCACGTATTTGTAGTTTGTAATTTTCGTCAAAACTACCATCCTACCCATGATAAGAGAAAGTTTATGGGGAGTTTGGTTACAAGAAACTTACAGCGGTGGCGCAATTGGTGTGGGATCTTACACCATTAGCATCTTCTGGAGCATCTCTCTTCTTTGCAGCTATATCAAAATAAACAGAATTGAAAAACATAAATCTAAAATCGAAATCGGGCTCTGATAAATCAAAAGGGAAATTTGCAAATCAGAGAAAGTTCGGATGTTCCAGTCTTCCGCAAAACCCCATATAATGTAACTTACAATAGCCTAGTAATAAATTTTAGCAGGAAATTTGGCTAAACAAAGGAATCATGCAATGAAGACCTAAATCCCAAAATAGGAAGGAAAAATTATATTTTAATTATATATTCTAGTGGAGAGAACAAGGAGAACTGTAAAACTAAATACAAGTTTTTATCATCTTTAATGCAATCAAACACTAAATTAGTCAATCTGCTAATATTTTATAAAACATTATCATAAATGTATAGCTTGCCATGATTTAGGTTGTAATTTTTGGCAAAAACTTCTGTTAGTCGTACTCAGTGGCGGATCTAGAGGGTTTGAGTGGGGTGCAGGGACCCCACTTCACTCCATTTTTACTCCATTTATCATAGGAAAATTTTTGAAATTGCTCTACATTTGAGATTTTTTTGAAGAAGTCTATGTATTGGACCCCTCTTGGTTTAGAGGCTGGATCCGCCACTGGTCGTACTAAATACAGTACCCTTTCCTAAATGAGAGAAAGAGAAAGAGGGTGAGAGAGATAAAGAGAGGCTTATGGCTACCCGAATCCAAAAATCAATAGCACAATTCCAGTAATAAGTAATAACACCCACTTAATACATAAAAAACTTCCAATACCATTTTATCCCATATCTTTTTGAAGTTAAAGGGTGCGTTGGGATTCTGTAATGACATCAACTTCATGATTTGCTTATCAATAATGGCACTCATAAATCAAACGTATTATTCAAACAAGTATCGTCAATTAAAGGAAGAACAATTCATCCATGCAAACCCGACATATTAAAAGAAAGTTCATGGAAAAAAGTGACCTCAAGAAAATTTACATGACTCCTTGAGAATTTCATATGTTTTTCGTAGAGATGAGAATCTTGAAGCACGAAAGGGTTTAACGAAACGATAGCATCATCAACGTAAAAAAATTCTCAATTTCGTATCCAAATTACCAAATTCTTGTAAATGAAAAAGAAAGAAGAAAAGAATATAAACTGGCAGTGAGAAAAGAAGGGGCGCAATGGATATAAGCAGAAACAAGGGGAAGCGCGAGAGATACAACATTACCTGAAGAAGATTAAAGCAAAATATTTGTTTGAGAAACTTCTGTTGAGGTGTTTTTTCGACTGTTACTTCAATGATGGATTGGGTCTGGGAAAGAATTAGGTGAAGTATCATTTTAAGCGAACAACAATTTTACCCTAGATTAGATTCTGTCTCACCGATTGTACAATTATCGTCTTCGATTTGTGAAAATTCGGTGCTGTGCGAAAAGGGCCTAATCTCCCTTCGACTTTGCTTTCCAGAAGATGAAGAGAATATAGGGGTAGTTGATTATGAAACAGTGCAATACCCTTTGATATATATATATATATATATATATATATATATATATATATATATATATATATATATATATATATATATATATATATATATATATATATATATATATATATATATATATATGGCTTTGTTCGAAAGTCAAAGTGACGTGGCGCCCTGGGAAGGCTATAAACGAAAAAAAAAAACACGGCGGGAGAGTGAAGCGTTAGTTACGCAATAGATCTACATTTTTACCATAGTAGCAACGTACTTAAGTTGTTTCATGGATTATAGCAATGTAATTGATATTTTCCTGATAATAGCATCACACTTATATGGAGTACCCTGGTGATCGGGGCAAGTAGGCAACAATTAGTCATCCACCATGAACACTTTTTCATGTCCTCAACATGAGACCTAGCAAAATAAGCTCATATTCCAAGATTAGCCTTAGTTAACAAAAGAATATTTGCAAAAGGAAATGAGCAAAAGATCCTTATAATTTCATACCTGGTAGGCCGCTAAGGCAAAGACCTTTGGATCTGTGTATTTAACCTAATAAAATCAAATTGTCTAGTCTGTAAGGAGTTCACGATTGGGCATTTACCGGATGGAATATAGTATTTTAGAAAGAAGATCGCAATTACTTCTGAATAAAAATGCTATTTCTCCAAATGAAAAGAAATCCAAATTGAGTGAAACACTAAAAGAAAACGAACAATTGATCAACAATTTTGCAAAATCCTGACAAATCAATAAAAATCAAAAGACCATGAAAACTCAAGGACCACTAACGACTGAACCAAAATGAAGCAAAGATAATAAAAATGAAAGCTTGCTTGGGTTCTCTTGATGCTTAATAAAAATGAGTAATAACCATAGTAAACAAAAACACGAAGCTTCTTTTTTTAAAATAAAGCCCAACTGTTTGTAATTACATCACATAAACCTACACAAAATGTATTAATCTATTAGCGAATATCAAATATAAAGTTTTGCTTTTTGCCAGAAAATTAAACGTGATGGTCTGCTTCTTCCACATAGAAAGTCATCAGGAAATCCAATATTATTCGTAACTCAAAACAAAACTCAAACTAAACAGAAAGCCGGATGATAAAATCGAAAACCCATCAATATTTGAAGTGGGTTTGTACCAAAAGTTCAAGAAATAAAGGGTTTCTGTTTTCTTTGCCAAAATCGTGTTTAGTTGTATTATAATATAACCAAAAAATGTAGGACACATCAGACTTTAATCAATAAAGTTGGCCAGACATAAACATCGGTAACTAAACATCGGTAAATTGGTTCATAAGGGTATAAATCGCAGACATAAACAGAGATAATAAATCAAAAAAACTGAAACACATCAAATAAAAAAGGGGAAAACATAAACCCCTAATTAATTAGAGGGTAAACGTAATGTGATAAGAGAGAGAATAGAGACATCACC
Source organism: Cichorium intybus (assembly GCA_023525715.1). NCBI lineage: Eukaryota > Viridiplantae > Streptophyta > Magnoliopsida > Asterales > Asteraceae > Cichorium > Cichorium intybus. Next base: position 13,194,341 of record CM042013.1, on the reverse strand, counting down.
TGTAACACCAACGATTCTCCATGATAAAAAGAAGATGGAAAAGATTATTTGTAAGGTATGAAATCTGGCCACCTTTACACGCCCAAACGAAATTCAACATCCTCAAGGCTTGAATGAGGTTTTTTAGGATGCTGTAATCAGAGTTGGATCATAATCGCAGGTTGTGTGACTCCGGAAATTTGAGAGAGGTTGAGGCGGTATGGGTCGAATTGGAAGAGATATGCCCTCGCTAAAAGGGTAAGTACGACCGTCGGAGAGGAGGGATGTAAATGTAATGTAATTACGTTGGATTGTAACTCATGAAATCGGTGATGTGGAGATTGTTTGAGACTAATTAACAATGATGCATTCGGGAGGATTGAAATCGAAGGGTGTGGAACCGTTTGGAAAAAGATGCGACATTTCACAGAATAAACACATGGCGAGCAGGAAACCCTATGTGAAGCGGAATGCTGAAAGGAGAAAAATAGGCTTTCATTATATAGTAATGATATATATATATATATATATATATATATATATATATATATATATATATATATATATATATATATATATATATATATATATATATATATATATATATATATATATATATATATATATATATATATATATATATATATAGGATATAATTTTGGCTACTAAAAACAGTAAATTCAAAAGCAAACAAAAAAAACACTTTTAGCGACGACGACCATTACCGTCGTCATTTTGGTGACCGTTGGATGTTTTTACCAGCGCCACTATTACCGGCGACAGAGGTATTATCGGCGACGTTTTTACCGGCGACAAGGTGAGTAATAGCGACGAAGCGTTAGCGGCGACGTATTACCGGCGACAAGTCGCCGGTATTAGTATTACCGGCGACAACTATTACTTTTAGCGGCGGCATGTGTCGCCGCTATTGATACCGTTTCTTGTAGTGACACACACAGGCGAAGCTAGCATATAGAAAGGTGGATCCCATGACTCACCTAATTTTCTAAACTTATTTAAATTTTATATAGAAAAAGTTTTAGGACATATCTTGAAAAGTTTTAGGACCTACGTTATTGTTGATTTTTTTTTCGTTTTTGTCGGTTTTACTTGATTACGGAACCATATGATTTTTTATTCTAGATTCGCCAATATATATATATATATATATATATATATATATATATATATATATATATATATATATATATATATATATATATATATATATATATATATATATATATATATATATTAAATGAATGATTTATGATATCTATTTAGCTTAGAATAAAAAATGGAATCATTGTTGAAGGTGTTATATTCAAGTCATTAGTTTCTTTAATTAAAGTAAATGAAGATTTATTTTGTTGAAATAGATTTTTGAATAAAATATGAGTTATTATTCATTTAATTAGTTAAATTTTTGATCGAAACATATTAGTTGAAATACACATATAGGTTAGGGTTTTCCTATATAATTGCAAGTCAATGATGAAATCCAATCCTTGAGGTCAAATTTGAAGAAATGTAAATTGAAGATTGATATTTAAGAGTTAATATCTTGATTGGTAGTTTAATTTGGTTAATGTTTTTATTAGATTGAATAAATATGATTTAGTAAAGTTTTAGATCGATTTCCATCCATAAAAAGTCAATAGAATTGGTGGATGAAGTTCTTGAAACGGATTACTCAAAGTACAATATTATTTTTAGAAAATCTCCATGTTTTGGGAGGGTATACCAAAAAGATGGTTGTGTTTTTTGCAAGTCAAAAATAACACAGTCGTATTTTTAACTATATATAAGACCCTAATCTCGAAATGTCCAAGTTCAATGTTAAAGGAATGAGATTTTGGAAAATTTTGCAGTTAGCGTCGCGAAGTTAAGGGTTAGAGTCGCTAAGTTCACAGGGTTTGTGGGATGGCACGATCACCAGCTAACTGTGTTGTTTGGGCCAAAACCCTAGATTTTGAGCTATGGATCATATATAAAGGTATTAAACCCTAGGGTAGCCGTCATTCTTCATGCTTCAGCCCCCAAGAACTTCTTTTTCTCTCTTTGGCCTCATTGGAGTGGTTTTTGGCTCATTTGGTCTTTTTAAAAGGTATTTTTGAAGAAGAAGAAGTGGTGTGATGGTGCATCGTGGTGATTGAAGTGGTTATTCAAGTTTGAATCATAAATACTTGCATATTCTGGACCTTTGTGAGTATAAAGCTTATCCCTTTTGTGTAGGGGTGAGCATCGGGCGGTTTTGCGGTTTGGGTTAGTCGGTTTGGGGATGAAGACCAAACCGACCGTAAACCGGACCGATTAGAAATGGGTTAGGAGGTTTTCGGTTTTGGCTGTTTGGTTTGGTTTGGTTTAACCCATTTAAGCAAAACCCATCTTCCTAGTCCAATTAAAAATCAAACATTGAGACTGATAAGGAGAGCTTACATTTTCTACTGATACGGTTCACAGATTCACATATAGTCAAAATCATTTGACTAACTACATATTAGACTGATACGGTTCACATAATCAAAAGGCAATTAAAATTCTGAAAATGGGAATTGGGAATCAGAACTTACAGTTTCTACTGATACGGTTCACTGATGAGGACTTCTTGTGGTCGAGACTCTATATTGAGACTTGAGAGTTTGGATTTCGTTATCAATCAGTCGAAAAAATCATACATTGAAACAAAATCGATCGTGATTCGTGAGAGTCTGCTTGTCGATAGAAACGAGAACGAGACTTGCGACAAAATCAAGGAGTTCTTGTGGTCGAGACTTGTGACTTGCGAGTTTCTGATTGCTGATAGAAACGAGAACGAGAGTGAACTAGTGAAGTCTGAGAACTGAAGGGCTGAAGACGACGAGGGTCAAGGAAGGCGAAGGCGTGCATAAGGTTCTGTGAACTGAAGTGAGGCGTACCCAAACTAAAGGCTAAAGGGTAAACTGTAAAGGGTATGTGGGTAATTAGGTAAATTAATATTTAATATTAATATAGTTGATCGGTTTTCGGGCGGACACCGTTTAATTTTTTCCAACGGCAAACTGCTTAAACAAGTCATTTAACCCGCTAATCGAACCGCAAACCGCTTAACCCGAAACCGTAAACCGAATAAGGTTCGGTTCGGGCGGTTTCGCGGTTTAAGAATAACGCTCACCCCTACTTTGGTGTTTATATGGTTGTTCTTGTTCATATGATGTTGGAAAATGGAGGAATTGTCCCTTTTTGATGTTCATATGATGTTGGAAAATGGAGGAATTGCCCCGATCGTTCCTGGAAGGTGTATGTGACTTATGTGTTTGAATGGAATGGATCGTGTGGAATTTTGGGAAACTCACTAAGCTTTGTACTTACTCTTTCAACCTAACAATTTTTCAGGTATTTCCTAGCTTATGCTTGGAGCACGGCGCGACTGTATCGCATCTGAGATTTTGGCATTCAAGTCTTTCGCTGGATAATGTTTGTAAGTTTTTTTTTTGGTAAAAACATGATTTAATATGTTTTAAATACCAAGCTTCAACTAGATGAAATCTATTTTACAACTCATTTTATGTATTTGAACCGTTTTTAAAACAAAAATTTTATTACGGAATTTGAGACGTTACACTATAAATGCACATATTTCTTGATTTTCTCAGTTTTGATCTGTTTGACCTCTACATAGTACTACATTACCCTTATCTGGAATTGGGAATGGTACATAAACGATAAAATGAGTCATTAAAGTTATAAATAGTAAATGGGATAATTAGGAAGTTTATTAGTGACTAATTACTTAATTAAAACTTTGGTCTTTATGTGACAATTAAACACTCAATTATCATTAGAAGTGAAATAGAGGATCTACAACTATTAAGGTGACTTCATTGCATATTGGTACATGTAACCCTAATACTTTATGGTATTTTTGAGCTTTTCATATATTTTATCTATGATTTGTAAACACATATGTGAAATACTATATTGAGTACTTAATGCATTCTTAAATTTTTTTCATAAAAGAGTTTTCAAATGGGGATAAAACTTTAATTTTTTTTCTTTGGAATTTGATCATGATCACATGCATCCACTTTAGGATGTGTTTAAGACTTGTTTGGCCACCCATGAATTTATTACGGGTGTCCAAATGCATTCTTCATATAAAACCACGGTCTTGATAGCTTCAACGGTATTATGTCATGGTATGGACAACCTTGGGTCCAATGCATCTCGCTACATAGCACAACTTTGACATGTGTTTTTCATGTTTTGGAGAAACCGGTTGCTTGTTTCCTTGCTAGTCTTCTTCCTTATAATGTTCATCTTCTCCTTCGCTTGTGTCATATGTGAGATATTCTATCATTATGGTCCAATTGATAAATGATCCAGTTGTTGTGATAACATCATTGAGGGTGTGAACTTTATAATGGTCCAACTCTATTTGTGACCAATCTTCCGGTTTATATTTGAAATAGAATAGGACATCCCTATGGGAAAATCATTGAGCTCCAATCAAATGTTAGTAACCTCTTTAGATGTAGCCAGAAATGGTATTTTTATGGTAGAGTCAACAAAATTTTCCTCTTGCTTCTAACCTAACATTATGGGACACAAAGTTAGGTCAAGTCTCGAAGTAATGGTGGGGCATTGCCAATCTTAGTGGCATCTCCCATGACACGTATAACCTCAAAATGTTGCTTATGTCCAAGGAGAAAGTTCTCTACTATTGTCGCATTTCCTGTACCATTAAACATCTTGGAGTTAGGGACTTTCAAACTTGAGAAATAAGCACCATAGTCGTTATTTCCCATGATTACTGATCACTTGATCATATTTTATTCCCGCCACATGATATCTCTTTCCTCATGTATGTCATGAATCTCATTCTCAACAAACTTCCACATATCCTTGAACTCGGCTCCAATGTTGTCAATCATGGACTTAGGTTTATAGAATCGACATTTTATTAAGTGACCTGCTAGATTGTTTTTTTTTTTTTTTTTTTTTTTTTTTTTTTTCATATCCTACATGTGTGCCTTTAGTCCATCAACTAAGAACTCAAGTTGGGCGGTATGAGGTTGAATTGCTTCACCGGAAGTACTGATATGAGATCATGACTTGCTCCTTGACTTGGATCATTTACAGTCGCCTATTGGTGAGGACTGTTCTCACTCATGTACTTGCTCATCTTGCATCTTGTCTCCTTCTATCATCATGCTACTTCTTCTTTCAAGTTCAAACTTCATCCACGCTCTAATACCACATGGCACAGGACCGATTTCTAACCCGCACGACACTCAATAATCGTGTTATCGAAGGGTCGAGTAGACTGTAAAATAAGAGTTTGAAGAGGGTTGAAGCACTTACAATCTGAATCGGGAGTAAGTACGCTAATATATAACTTCATTACTTGGAGAATGATTTGTAGTTAATATTGATCTCTAAGATGAAGTGAGGACAAATGAAAGAGACTTGACCTATTTATACATTGCCTTACATGAATTACAAATAGACATGAAACAAATGGACACATTCTAAGGAAACTAAAGGATATATGTTTGGGTGGGCATTGCCACCTTGTAATGTGACAATATTGGTGTGATGCTTCTGGCCGCTTATCGTGTGTTTTATATGCACATCAAGCATACCGAATATAGTAAATAAAATAACCATTCAAATCTCTCTCTAGATATTGTCTAGCATCTCTCAACTATCATTCTAACACTTGCATTACCTACTTTCTCATGCACCAAGTCCCATCGGCTTTCTAACTCTTTATCCGTATGTTTTCGCTTAAAAAGCGCTTAAAAACAATCGTCTATATGACTCCACCTTCTAACTAAAACCAAACAAAATAACAGAAACGCACGTGGGGCCACCCTAGTACAATCACCTATAATAAGCAACGAACAAGGACACAAGATGAAACCATATTCATATACATGCATACACATACCCATACCATATCCACTAGTACCACCATCATTATTATTTATTCATTCTTGCTTACACCATTCCCATCATCATTTATTTTTCAAATTAATGTCCTAATGTACCAAAACTCACTTCAAACCATAACCAACACAAAAACAAGTTAACAAGATCATAAAACTTAAAAACAAGTATGCTTTGCATAAGTATTGTACAATGACGATATCAAATGTCAATCTTTCAAACAAGATTTTACAGACACCTTACGAACATTCTCGACCGAGTGACAAAAAAAAAAAAGCTCAAAACATAATAATCCCAAGAAATATTAACACTTGCTCATCATCATCATCATCAGTCGAGTCCCTTTCCTATTCCTTTTCAAAAGTCAAATTCCCCTTCTACCCCTACTAAATTCCTCAAATCTCCCTCCTCGACCTTTCCAACGCCACCACTTTCGCCCTATAAGCCGCTGCCGCCATGGCGGCGGTCTTCACCCGATCTTCCTGTCCAAACTCACACGCTTCACTCACATTCCCGAATCTCAATTCAGCAGGCGGAATAAAACAATCAATCGACAACCCGGGGACATTAAACGCCACCTCTTCAATACTCCAAGCTTCTTCCATCCGTGTCTTTGTATGACTCATCGCGGTTTCACCAAACCTAAAAAGTGTCACAACCGACCTTCCGGAATGAGCAATCATTATCCCTTCAACGGGTCGGTAATCGTCTAGAAACGAGTTGATTGTGGTCTCCCAGTAGACCGCGTCGCCACCGTTGGTTTGGATGCGGGTTAGGTGAGAGTCTTCGAGGTGGACTAAGAGGCCGGTTTTTTGGCTGAAGTATCCGAATAAGACGTGGCGGATGATTTCGGCGGGCCCCTCGCTTCGGGCTTTTAGTGTGTGTGGGTCCGCACATAGCTTGAGGATGAAGCAATCTTCGTCGTTGATTTTTTTTTCTCCAGTGCACCTTGCGTGTGTGAACATGCTTGCGGTTGTTCGTGGATCGAGACCCTGGTAAATGGAATGACTTTATGAGTTAATGACTTAATCTGGTAAGCTACATATGAGTGTTTTTTTATACTTAGGTACTAACTTTTCGAATTTCATTGTTTTGGGGTCGGATTTCAAATTTCACATAAAGTAAAAGAGCCTTTTGGTTTTATTTTTGGGCTTAGATGCAAGAAATAGCAACGTACTTTCATTTATTAGCATATGCTAATTTTTAATTTCTTTCTTGTTAGGACGTTATACTTTGAAAAACTATTAGTTATAGCATTGTCTTTTCAAATTTTATTTTCTTATTAGGACATTGTGTTTTGAAATATCTTCTAACTATAGCGTTGTACTTTAAATTTTTTTCTCATTAGGACATTGCGCTTTGAAATTTCTACTTCCATTTTTTTTCTTATTAGCACATTGTGTTTTAAAAAAATATCCTTATATATACCATTGTACTTTCAATTTTTTTCTTATTAGGACATTGTACTTGAAAAATCTAGTAATTATAGCATTGTACTTTAAAAATCTACAAGTTATAGGCTTATAGCATCATACTTTGAAATCTAATAGCTATAGCACTTTCCTTACAACCTTTTTCTTTTCAGGAAATTGTACTTCAAATAATCTACTTGTTATTGTACTTTCAATATTTTTTTTCATATGAAGACATTTTTGATTTTACTATGAAAAATCTACCCATTTATAGCAAACTAATTTGTTTTGTATTTGAACAATATTGTTATAAATCGGATAGCTTTTCAAAGTGGTTTGTAGTACTACAAAAAAATATAAATATATATAAATATGAAAGTAATGATATTACTTGGCATTTAACCCTTTTTTTTACTCCGTATTCAATGTAAATCGCGTAAAAGTTAAAACAGAAAGTTCTTTCAATCATTGGAGAAATTGCATATTTTGTACTTAAATTTGAAAAAATATATATATTATGAAGAAATGATCCCACCTGAAGAGCCCTACGCAAGGGTCTAACGGGTCCTTTAGCAGCATGAGCACCAAGCCACGGTGTATGCCGCCACACGAGCCGCCCATTGCAACCAGCATGAACCTTACTAGCACCAAGTGCAAGTTCCACATACCACATATCAGGATTCATTTGCCATAACACAAAACCACCAGATTCTGCTGTTTTTGATGAATTCCTGTTCTTTATCACCTTTGTAGCCGTTTCTATATCAAATGCCAACATCTTCACTTTCCCCATTGCATACGCATTGTGAATCGAATTCTGAAGCTTTTGGCCGCCAGATGCCGCCATGTATTGCTGCAGTATGTACTGTGCTGAAGAAGTTTCCTGCAACCACCGCCACCAAACAGATCATCATCATGATGTTGATGATGATGATGATGTTGTTGTTGTTGATAACAACCACACAGCAACTTCCACCAGAAAAATATTTATTGCTTAAATTCTATTTGCTTTGCATTTACTCAAAATCTGGTCAAAATCTTGATTGTTGGTACACCAGAATAATTTTGATTAAAAAAAATTTTTTAATAGATATTTTAATTTTGATTAAAACTTTTTAAATCATTGTGCTTTGAAAAGAATGGGAAAGAGAAAACAAAATTATAGTTGGAATTTCACTTAAGATGACCAAACAAAATAGAGAAAACCAACAAAAAATTCAAACCATCCCATCCACATAATCTACTTCCATATTTATGGGGGGATAGGATATAAATTTACTTAAAAGACCCTACATTAGGATGCTATATAAACACAAAAACAATTAATTTAATTAACCCAAAATGTTGAAATTTTGGGATAGATATTTTGACTTTAAAAGTAAATCAATGTAAGTTCAAAGTTGAATTGAAGTGAATTCGAACAAGAAAATCAGTAGCCACATCTATTTCAGAAGGATTTATCAAGAATATGGAAGTGGGGTTGATAATAGAGAGAAGGGAACTAACAATGGGGGTGTCTTTGATGCTGAGGTGAGGGAAAGGTTCGGCGTTGCTAACGTGCACTGGTGCAAGCGGCGCACCCAAGACACCAAGCAGCAATCTCAGATCCGAACGTTGGAATGATGCGGAACTCGAACCGGAACTTGTAGCAGCGGATGGAGCACGACATAGCTGACCCTTCATCCAGTGGCCCCATCTCTCTACTTTTGAAGAATCTCCGGCGACGTCGACTGTCGTTTCATTCGGATCCGGACCTTCCCGGAGCGGTGACAGAGCTTCCAATGGTCTTAAGCTCCCGGATCTTGACATAATAGGTTCGGGTTGAGACACATAGTGACCTTTCCTCCGCCTGAGCAGACCCGAATTCGGAGACCCGCTTCGGCTCCGGTCAGGTTTCGGCGTTCTATTCCTCGACCTTCCCGGAGATAAGCCTCTGACTACTTCATCCTTCAATGTAGAAAAAAACCCTTGTTTTCTCTCCATAATTAAGATAAACCGAAATGAGATTTAAGCTCAAATCACTTAGTGCTCACTGAAAAAGCACTAAAGAGAGAGAGAAAGAGAGAGAGGAGTATGACGTTTAAGTGAAGCAAAACATGTTTATTGCTTTAGGAATTACAACACAGAGAGAAAGCGAAACAGAGATGATTGATTATAATAATCACAATAAAGGTATATAATCGATTAACAAGAACACGAGACAAACGACACTGTTGGTGCTGCCATTGCTCTGATCTTTGTGTCCAATTGTTTAAGAGAGAGAGAGAGAGAGAGAGAGAGAGGGAGATGAGAGAGAGTGAAAATTGTATTATACATATAGGTGGTGTGTATCGTATTCGGACCCTTACATCTTACCTAATTTCATAAACATCCTCCCACATTATGACCAATCAAATGAATACCCTTTTATATCTTTCACAATATAATCATCCACCCTAATTCAATTCGATGTTCATGTTAATCTGAATTTCATATAATACAAAACTACTTAAAGACTAAAATCCAATAGTTCCAAATTTGAAGATTCGATTATGTTAGTTATTGAAATGATGTTTAAAGTGTTAACTAACATAAATTAGGCTTTAAAATTGATTGAATTCTAAAATCTCTTTTGTCTATATCCATTTGTATAGCAACTAATCAATCATTAGTTAGGACATCGGAATCTTTAAATGAATGAATAATAGCGAATTTTGTTTTCTTTTTATATGTAGGTCAATGACGATAGCATATATGTTACATATCTAGTTTTAAACTCAACTTTAACTTGTCTGTGACAATTTTTGGTCATTTTGTCTGTTTTTGTGTTTATGTCAATCAAAATATTGAATTTACGGTCTTTTCATCATGACATGTAGAGTAGAATGATTGTGACATAGGATCACGGTACATAATGTTGCATTAAACTCCCCTATGGCCTGCATATTTAAGTGGCGTCTTGTAATATATAAGGCATCTACATGTGTATTGCTAATTAATGCAGGAAGATTTTATACATTTGACTTACTTGTGAGGTCATTGTTTGCCTAGAATGGTCCCATCTTGGAAATTTAAGGGGTGATTGTTATTATTGCGTAAGTTGGGGTCCCATATAAATATTTTCTGATGAAGAAGGGCTGAATGTGATTAACCGTTATATATATCCGCGTCTTTCGGCTTTCCATTGTCGTTTTTTTGCTTTTGTTTTTTTGACTTTTATTGAGTAGTAAGTTTCGTTTAAGGCCCTATATTATTCAAATATTTCGAATAACTCCTTGTATATTGGATTACTTAAATGGCACCTTAATGATATTTCTAGTGAAAGATCCTAAAACAAGTGAAGATATCCATTTACTTTCAATAATTACATATTTATTTTGTTTTAATGAGAACTAACATAATGTAAGAATAATTGTCAAACTTCTAATATTATTTTTCTTAAATTAGTTTTTGCTTGCAAACCTAATTTTAAGGCTTTTTATGTAATTAAGTACCAACTACCAACAATACTCACAAGTAACATCACTATTCTATTGTTGGTACATATTTTTTTAAACTTACTTGGAGATAAATGTATCCATAAGTTATTGGTAATTGTGTTATCCATGAATACCAGATTATAAAAAAAATATGACATACAAATTTTTGAACAAATAAATGCAAGGTGAGAAAAAAATGGTTTCATTATTTGAATCTTAGACAAGTATTGATCAATATTGACTGCAAAATGGACTATTTTGTTAAAAAAAATTTAATGTATGATTAAGAATAGTTAAATTAAACGTAGGGACTACACTTCCATACAAGAATTCTTGAGGGCAATGTTTGTAATTTGTTAACTTCTAAAATGATCAACGGTGGATGAAACGGGGTTGTATGCATGCTATGCTGTAGGCGGAGATGCACAAAAACATTTTTGCCGTGAAGTCCAAATGATTATAAATGCCTCTCATTCTATGTTCTAACCATAAATATTCGTCTCCTCTTTTTCCTTTTCCTTTTTATGTTTTCTTCTTTTTTTGCTTTTTTTTTTCTTTTTCAGTAACTTTTTCCATGAAAGATAAAAACCAAGTTAAGAAATTATATCGAATTAATATTTTAAAAAAAACAAAATATTTAAGAACCCCACCCAACTCGAGATTCACCAAGTAAATTGTTGAAACAGATATAAAACAAATAATTGATTTTTTAAGGAATAGTAATAAATTGGTCCATAAGTAACAAGGTTTTCTTGATGACTTTAATGTTAAAGTGTTAAGGAAGGTGTTAAATATTATTCTACTTGTTTCTAAACAAATACAATATATCTTGTTTTGGGTTTGTCTAAAGCCGCAATATTTATTTTCTTGGGAATGAATCAAATTCAATTTTTCTTAATTGTAATTAGCAATTATCTATATCTATAACTCTTATAATAGAGGTCATTCAAAGAATATGGTTCAAGATATGTCTCATTCTTGCACCATATTCAATTGAAACATCCACCTCTTCATCTTTCAACTAATTATTAAAACCACTCAAGAGTTTTTTAACTTATATATTATAAGTACTAAGTATTTAAACTAATAATGATATAATTTATGAGTATCAAATAAATTGTAGTTGAAATGTCTTTTTTTTTTACTATAAAAGAGGACAATCATTTAAGTAACACACAATTACAAATCACATACAAAGTGAGAAAAATCATATAGATTGAAGAATGTCAAGGTTTAAAGATATTTGTGTTGGCTTGAGTTTTTTTTATATATTTCTAGCCATATTACGATGATCATACAACCATTATCGACGAAGAAAATGTGTGTGTATGAAACACATTTCGCAATGAAGTTATGTTTTATGCTTATTTTGTAACTCAAACTTAAGCTTATGTAATTAGTTGATGATTTGGATTCTTATTTGAGATTTTTGGTATTCTTATTTCATAAATTAGAATAGTATACATCTTCATATAATACAAGCTTTGATATTTTATTATCATGTGTTATGTTTGTGATTTATAAAATAAAATCTTATTTATATAGTTGGGTGTTTAGTATTTTGAAAGAACTTTATACATAATTAGTAAAATAGATATTATATTTTAGAATTTATATTTAAACGGACATACAGGAAAATTATCAAAAAAACACATGAATGCTTGAAGAGATTATTGAAAAAAATAAAGCAAGTAGATCAATAAATAATTGTTCTTGCATTTCTAATAAAAATATAATTAATAATTTAACTTGATCGAAGTGAATGATTTTACAAAATACTTAGTAAATCATACATATAATCAATACTTAAATTTGATTAAATTGAATAGTTTTTTACAAAATACTTTGTTCATCATATATTATAATTATCTACTAAGAAATAAAGTTTGCTAATATATAAGTACATTTTACAATTACGTACATATTATAATTATTAATAGAAGTATTTTGACTTGAATCACATTTATTTAAAACTCTTATGACTTTTCATGTTCTTTTTAATAATAATGTTAATGTTAGTTTATAATCAACATATAACGATAAATTATATATTATAATGATATTATCATTTGAATCATGGTAATTCATTTTAAATAAATGTTAGTTTTTAATTGTTTAAAAGTAGATGATGAAACATGATTTTAATTTTATTGTATATGTAATTTTAGAATTAAATATACGTAAAAACACGCTTTTAGTATGTTTATTAAATCAATACAAACATTATCATTAGTTTGTAATCGTAAATATTATGACAAAGTTAGATATTATAATGATATTATCATATTATTTAAGGTAGTTTATTTTAGTTAAAAATTAGTATTTAGTTGTTTAAGTGTTGACAATAAAAATATGTTAGTTCATTACCAATAAGTCTAAAAAAATTCCACATCATAGATGCCAGCTATACTATGATTTCTTTTTTTTTTAACCATTATCCTAAAATTTCTTATTGTTTATTTATTATGATATAATTTAACTAATTATTTCTTTATTTTTTTATTTTTTAGAACGAATGTCTTGATATAAGATAAGTCATTAGCGACACATAAACTTTTTGTTTCTTATATACAATTTTTAGTACATAGTAGATAACAATGACTTAGATACTTTTTAACAAAACATATGTATTATTATTTTAACCAAATAATTTTGTTCTTGCGCAACGCGCGGGGATTCGTCTAATAAATCTTATAATAGAGGTTATCCAAGTCAATGTGGTTTAAGATAACTCATATACTAGCACCACATTTATTTGAAACTGCCACACAACTCAAGAGTTTTCTAATTTATGGATACTTAATACTTACAACTCAAGAGTTTTTAAGTTATGATTATTAATTGGTAATGACTTTTTATTTTCCACATTTATAAACACTGTAACTTATATTAGTAGTATATAAATAAGCTTTGCTAAAAGATACATATGTTTGAAGAGATCTGTAATTCAAATATAAAGAGTTGAAAAAGTTAGTTTGTGACATCAATGATTATTGCAATATATAGTGTTTCTCTATGAAGTTTATGCTGAATTCTATGTATTCCCTTTATACGATTTGTAAGTGTTTATATATGTTTTTTTAATACAAATGTTATATAACTCATGTTTGGTTTTCTATGTTTCTATTTTAAATTTTGGCACAATGATGTCATTTTTATTTGTATTTTGAGAGAAACCTATTTTAATTGTTTGTTTTATTTTCAACTTTACTTATTAAAAGCAATTGTTGTATACATGAATTCCATAGTTAAATAAATGTAATAAGAAAAGAAGTTGTTGATGGACGTGCAACTAAATTTATATTATTTTACTCATGTTAAAAAAATTTATTTTATATAGTTATTACTTTTAAATTGATTAATCTATAAGCTTAGTCATCAGCGTAATGTAAAATAACAAACTTATTTTATTTCTATTATTATCATCTTCAAAATTTTAAAATCTTAATTACATGACCAAATCCAAATTTAACTCCTAAAAAGTTAAAATTAAATTAAAATAAAACCAAAAGATCAGTCACATAAAACTCCATGATTACATAAACTATTTTCAATTAAAGTTTATGTTTGCAATTTGAAGTGAGGATTAACTGACAATTTCTAAACAATTTAATTACAATTATGTAAAGAGTGGGATAATAATAAAGAAAAGGAATCTCATAAAATATTAAATACCGTTACCATGATAAATAAATCCTATATAAAACTTATAGTCGCATACAAATCATTATATATATATATATATATATATATATATATATATATATATATATATATATATATATATATATATATATATATATATATATATATATATATATATATATATATATCGCACACAAAATATTAAATTTCTATAATTAAGTCTTTAAAAATATGTTTTTGATGTCCGACTATCTATATATATAATTGAATTTAAAAATGTTATATTGTGTAACTTTAATCAAGTTTTAGATGCAAATATTACTATTAATACATGATATATATTATGATAATCATTTATATTTAGTATTGAATGTTTACCGGTCAATTTTTTACTAATACACAATGCACGGGTATACCCATAGTTTGGGAATAATACGAGAAGAAAAAAGAAAACGATCTAAATTTGGAGTCAGATATGTCATAGACCTACGAAGTTATTGTAGGGTGTGGTTAACACTTAACAATACCCGAACACCAAGTGAACGAGGTCCAATCCGCAGTGCTTTTCCGTTTACAGCGATCGATCGACACTGCGACTTCAAGCCAAGGTTTTTGAGACTTCAATTTCTGCTTCTGGTAGGCTTCATTATTTGACTTTGTTGTGCTTTTGCTGAGTCTATTAAACCCTAGAAACACTGCGACATTATTACATGTAAAACTGCAGTGGATTTAACATAGAGTGGAATCCGCACCCTCGTATCTTATAAAAGAAGCATTTTTCCTATCACCACATCCATTTGAAACCCCCAACTTTTCAACTTCCTTTTTAATTTGAGGTTTTTCTCTTTATCTCACATTGCTTCACATACACATATGATCATTTATCTTTCAAGTCTATCATTAGTTAGTGATCATTTTATCATAAAACATGCTTTTATCGTAAGTTTTAAAATATTTTTACTATTGAGTTTCAACTATAAAAAGTATTGAAACTCAAAAATAAAAATTAAAATCACCAAAACTTTAAAAATTTTGACTAGGTTGGAAGTTATAGTATGTCGTTTTTAAAAAGTGACAAACATTTTTCGATTCACCAATATGTATATACATAGAGATTTTAAAATTACTTAAAACTTTTAAAAACATGACTAGGTTGTAAGTTTATAGTACGTCGTTTGTAAAAAGTGACACCGGTGTAAACATTTTTAGATTCACCAATATTTATATATGTACAAATTTCCAATTATTAACGTTTTAACATCTATTATAAATGAGATTATTCAAAACAATGTAGTTTAACATTAATCTTGATCATAATATGACTTTCAAAGTCTAATATTAATTAAATATCATATTATCGTACAAACATGTTTTCTCAAAGTGATAAAGGCTTCTATTTATAGGTTTTAGTTTCCAAAAATATTAAAACTAAATGAAGATGAATATTGCAAAAAAAACTTTTGAATACTGGCTAAGTTACAAGTTTAAAGTATGTCGTAAAAAATTGACAAGGGTGTTGCGTTGCACATATATAACCTTTAATTTTCCCTTATATGGTACCACTTTTTAGGTTCTCTTATCAATCTTTAACGTACTATTGTTTTCAAATTCTATTGTTAATTAGTGTTTTTATCTCAAAGTTTCAACAATTATCATATTTTCTTTTAACTTCAAAAATCATTTAAACTAAAAGATGAATATTTAAAAGAGTTAAAAATATTAAAAAAATCAATTGAGTTTCAAGTTCATAGTAAGTCGTGTGCCACAGTTCAATGTGTGATGACAATGTTTTAAACATTTTATTTTTCTTTCATAAGATTTATGCACATAAAACTTCCAAAAAGTAATCGTTTAAAGTTCAAAAAAAATTTGTTTATATAAATATTATAATAGATGTCATTTAATCAATATAGTTCACTAATCAATACAGTTCAAGATAAACTTTTATCATGTATCACATTAATTTGAATTTATTAGAAAAAATCATATCATAATGGACATCGGTGAGTACCCGTCGAAATTTTAGGAAAATGGTCTTAAAACTGAAACCAAAGGTTCCTGGAACGTTGCAACCGATTCCTAAGTTGGCTATAATCAAAAACACAAAAGAACAAAGATATTAGAGAAATGATTTTAGCCACTCTACTTATATATATTTTCTTTCCCTTGAAATCTGTATCTTAAGCTATGTGGGATGAGAAATATATTAGTCTCTTTACTTATAGATTTTTGATTTCTCTTCATTGGTGTTCTTAAGCGATGTGGGATAAGAAAATGACACAAAACAACACACTATGAAGGAAATTTTGATCCCACATCGTCATGATAAACCAACTCAAGAATCATTTTTATTCTATAAATGAATGTCTCCCTCAAATTAAAATAATTATATAGATCATTATATATTTTTTATTGTTGGAAACATTTCCAAATAGTAAAGTTCAAGGAAATATATAGTTAAAATTTTATTATTTTTTAATGAAGTTGAGCTTTAAATGTTTAGCAAGTCGATCCGAGATGAGCTATGGATTCGTTCATCAAGTTGCACAAAATCACATGCATTGTGTTGAATAATGCAATTTTGAACTTTTATTTGTTATGCAACATTGTTGGTCAAAAATGACGATTTCTAATTTTCTCAAAGGTCATTCAATAAATATACTTCGAGTATTCTAATTATGTATATTTTTTATTATAAATGAAGTCATTCAAATCAATATGATTCAAGATAAATGATTTATCTTTTACCACATCAATTTGAGGTTATCTCACATTGCTTCACATACACATATGACATTTTATCTTTCTCTTATATAATACAATTGATTTACTTTCATTATTTAGCAAAGATCATACTATCAATTTAAATTAAATATTTGAAATGAAAACATGACCAAATACGCAATCTTTAAATTGATTTTAAAATAGATATAAATAAAATTAAATTTGAAATTTTACAAAAACTTTATCCAAGCACAAACTGTTGGTAGACTACCAAACTTATGTGGTTTGAGATAACTCCTTATCTTAAACCATATTAATTTGATTTTTATTTGATACATTGTATTTATTCATTAAAATTGTGAAAAATTCGTTGTCTTCCAAATTTATGACACATGTATGTATTATCATATAGTTAAAAATAATGAAAATATTTTTCTATATATTTTTTTTAATTTGGGATAAAATAACATGTATTTATTTATATTCTAACTAATTTTTTTCCTGCGCAACGCGCGGGCATTCGTCTAGTTATAGATATTACTAGAGCGCAATAGTATTTTCTTTGATGGTTAGGATATTGCCCATGAACTCTCTGGTGATAACACAACTAAATGTTGTGTCAATACATTTAGATCTATAATATGTATATTTATGTATGAAAGCATAGTATGTTGTGAACAACCATTATAACAGAAAATAAATCATCTGTAGTGGAAAAGCATATAACAACCGTAAAAAATGAATAAATAATACAAATGATAATATGTAATACTGTAATAGTATCTTGCTAGTCGCGTTCGTTATATAATAAAGAAAAATTGTCGTTCTAAACAAATTACACATTTACACACCATTGTATAACATTGATAACTTAAAAGGTTATAGTTTTTTACCAAAAAGAAAAAGTCAAATTTTTATGTTATTCAATACATCGGGAATGTTGTTAGAAAAAAAAACTAATCGTTAGAAATCATACCATATAAAGTAAAGACAGTAATGAGAATGTTACATTACTGGAAAAAATGTCTTCAATGATATACGTTTTTTGTTATTAAAATATATAGATGGCACTCTGTTATTGAAATATCTTTTATAAATGAAATACCACAGATATTTATACATAAAAAATTACAGCATGCATTTATGACATATATTTACAACATATATTTAAAATTGACTATTTGTGTGTTGACATTTTTTTTAACATTACGAGGGGAGGGTCAACAAATATATCATCTTTCTAAATTTTAAAAAAATTGCATGTATAACATTAAACATCAAGATTACAACATCAAATTAAAAGATTTAAATGTCTTTTAAAATTTCAATAGGGTAAAACCCGAACCTGTTGGAATCAAAAACCAATTCCAGATTGCTATGTGGAACCGAGAACCTACCCACTTGTGTGTAGTTCGGTACCGGTTCGATTTCGATTCTGATACCGATACCAATTTCGATTGTGGTCAGTTCGGTCCAAACAATTTTTGCTCATTCCTATAAGAGACGCTTACATTTTATGCTTCCATGTTTGTTTGTAGTTATATATTTCGAACTAAAGTGTATAATGGCAATCGTTGAAGTTAACAATTTTTTTGGCAATTCTCTGTTTGTTTTGCTGATAAATATATAGATAATCATAACAATATATAATATTGTAATGATAATAATAATAATAATAATAATAATAATAAAACAATAATATTAATAACTATAAAGTAATATGTTAAAAATGTAACAACTAAGACCGACGGGAGTGGTAACAACACGGGGTGCGGGTTCCTACGTGGAGGGATTAACCCGTATGGGTATACCGCCCTTGTTGGATGGATAACTACGAGTTCAACACTCCCATGGGTTCCCAATGCCATATTGTTTTCCATCTTCAACTTTTCATTTTATCCCCCAAACAATTTCTAAATTTTCAATTTACCCCCCCCCCCCCAACGGCTAGAAAGTAACGGCTATTAAAATTTACCATTTATATATACACTCTTTACATCTATTTCTCTCAAAAGATTCTCTAAAAAATATCTTATTAAGATTCCTCAGACAAGCAAACCCCACAATTGAATCAAAATCGGCAAAACGTTTTCGGTTTCAAACAACACTATACACTCAACGTTACCGTCCGCAAATTGACCAACCAATTTTCTCGTTAAACGTTTTTCCGTATCATATTCCGGGTTACTCGCCAATCACTCCGCAAAATTTATACAACAATTTTAATTCCTTTCCCGACACACAAAACCAAAACGTCCAAACCTTAATAATCGAGTCCATTCCCAACACACAAGCTTCTTAGGAAGAAGTGTCGGAAACCCAACCCAAAGCCTAACCCATTGTCCAAAGACGAGGAAGAGTTGAGAAACAAAAGTGGACAACCGTTGAAGAAATCGCATTAGCTCATTCGTGGATTGACGTTTCCGATGATGCGGCTTCTGGAAACGCACAAGCGGCCGACCACTTTTGGATGCGCATACAGGAACGTTTCCACCAAGAGTTAGGCCGTGAGTCTTACCGTTCCAAGGACTCGTTGACAACAAAATACTACGATATCAACCGTGCGGTAATGAAATTCAACGTGTTGCTCCACCACTTACGAACGCATCGGAGGAGCGGGCAAACGGAGTAACACGTTTTTGAGGAGGCGTTAAAATTTTACAAGTCTTACAACAAATGAATGTCTTCCGCTAGTTGGAGTTTTGGCGGATAGTCGAAAAATACAAAAAATGACATGATTCGAACAACGAACCCGACGTTCCGGCCCAGTCAAGAAAGTGTTCAAAACCTTTTGAATCAGGCCACCACACTACATTGTTAGACGCTCGTACGAACATAGATTTGAACAAGGGGGAGCCGGAAGAGGACGAGCTCGAGTTACTCGATTTCCGTCTGGCGACGGGGCGATATGCGTCAAAACAAAAAGAAAAAGTGACTTCGTCAAGTGGGACGGGGTCGCAAAATAGCGAAGGCGTGGCACTTATGTGGTTAGAGTTTGAACGCTACAATTTAAGCCTCACCGAGCGGATTGAGTTGGACAAAAAAGTTATGGATAACAAACAATGAGCCTGCGAAGAACATCATCGAATCTGCGAAGAAAAACAATGGATCTGCCAAGAAAGAGAACATATAAAAGACATAAAGTTTTTGATGTCGAATCTGGAGGAGGGTCTCAAAGGGGAAGTACTCTGAATGGTTTTAAAACTAAAAGTTGATATCTTATCAAAATATCGACCGTAGGTAGTCGTTTTAGATGTCGTTTCTTTTTTTATGCTTTTCGTTTGTCAGTTTTAGTTGACTTTTTTTAATTTGTAGTTTGTCATTTTATTTTACGTTTGTAATATTATTTCTTGATTAATGAAGTATTCTAATTTTTTAAATTAATTTTCTATTTTAGTTTAGTTTAGTTATATTTTTTAATTAAAGAAAAAGTGAGTGGTGGTGATGGTTTACCATTTCCAACATTTTAAGAGGGTTAGGGGTTAGTGACGGTTTAATGAGGTGGCGCCTATGTGGCGAGTAAAAAATGAGTGGTAGTGTGGTGTGAGGTGTTACCACACCTCTTGGTCTAATAATATGGATATTATAACCATAAAATTAATAAAGAGCTTTCGTCATTCGTGTTCTTTTTTATCTCTACGCATTTTCTTGATTTGCGAAAAGTTCTATTTGCCCTAACTATATCAACTTTAGCATAATACTTTGGGATAATGATCTGTAAGGATAATGAACTTTGTCCTGTAAACACATTTAGTCATTTATGTGTTTAACTTATTTGTGTGTTTAATTTACCCATAAAATTTCCAAAATTATTCACATTTAGTCACTTATGTTTTTTGTCCACAAATATCTATTAAGTTATTGGTCATATGTGTACAAAAAAAATAAGTTTAATGGTCATATATGTATAAAAAAATACATAAGTGACTAAATGTGAACAAATGTGAAAGGTTCATGAGTAAATCAAGTACAAATATAAGTTTAGTGATCAAATATGAACAATTTTGAAAGTTTATTCTCCTACCAAATAATTATCCCTAATAGTTTCCACCACGTGGCAACAGTTGATACATGGTCTTTGATGGAAGACCTTTTTGTTCGGTTATCAATACTTGTACCTTATTTGTTATATATCCCATATTAAGAGGCCTCCTTTTTTTTAAATGAAAATTTGATTAGAAAAATAGTGAAATATTTAATGGAAATGGATGAAAGATATTTAAATTTTTGTAACACATAACTTTTTTTAATATCCAAATAAATAAATCTTTAAATAAGTCCATAAAAGCATGTTATGGAAATCAAGTAATAATATTGTTAAAGCAAACCATTGTAGGATGCAATGTTTATACCAATATATCTCAAAATCTACGAGGAACTAAGAAAAAAAATCATCATTACGAAAATTGTAGTATTTGAAGCAATAAAATCATAGGAAAAATATCCATGTTTACTGAAGTTATAATGAAGAAGATGTGAATATTTTAAAATGACTAAAAAGTTACCTAAATGAGTTTGTGTTAATGTTTAAGAGATTGTAGCAAAAGATCTAAATATAATCTAACGAAATTTTATAAAACAAAGTTGTGGTACTACTTACCATTTCCAGGGATATAAAGTTTGTGGAATTCGGACATCGTATGTAAAAGTTATGTCAACTATAAAACTAAGAAAAGCCATTTTATTTGTGAAAAAGCCCCTAAAAATCGTTTTACTTGCGCATAAACCCCTAACCAGCTATTTCAGGTCAAAGGGGTATTTTCACAAACTTTTGTAGAGGATTATATCACAAAAAATAAAAAATCAGGGAAAGCTTTTTTCCAAATAGAACCAAAATATAGGGATTTTTTTGAAAAATTTCCGTTCACAATATTTATTTCATCTTTATTAGTGTCACTTGGTTAAGATTTTCTCCCTTTTCCCAATGCCACTTGGTATAAGTTTCCAAGGCTAAGTCTTCTCCTAATGAGTTCATGGTTTTCATGCAAATAGACATATATACTAAATTGAATTAAACACTTTTATCATGCATTAATAATCAAAGCAGTCAATATCTGAAGCTATTAAGAAGAAACTTTGTAAATGAAAGTTTTAGTATATATTTCAAAGAGTATATAGGAAAAAAATCAAATAAAATGGATGTCTATAACAAAAAAAATATGCTTATTTGAAAATGGGCAATCAAACACATTAAATATTGAATTATTGTGGGATGTGATGTTTATAGTTATATATCTCAAAATATATGAGGAATTGCAAAAAGTCAATATAATGAAAATTGTAGTATTGGAAGTAATAAAAACATAGCAAAAAAACAAAATTCAAGTTAATTAGAGTTATAATGAATGAGATATGAAGGTTTGAAAATGACGAAAAAATAGCATAAATGAGTTTGTGCTCATGTTTAAGGGATTGTAGAGAAAGATCTAAACATATTCAGACAAAAGTCTATAAAACAAAGTTGTACTACTACTTACCACATTTTTATTTTTAGGGATATAAAGTTTGTGAAATTTGAACATCGTATGTAAAATCAAGTCAATTACAAAAACATAGAAAATTCACTTTATTTGTGAAAAAAAACCCCTGAAAAATCATTTTACTTGCGAATAAACCTCTGACCTGTATTTCATGTCAAATGGGCATTTTCAAAAACTTTTGTCGGTTTAGAGATTAAATCACAAAAAATAAATCAATGGTGATTTTTTCCTAAATAGAGTAAAAAATATATAGATATTTTGACAAATTTCCCTAAATTATATTACTATAGTTTTGTACCGGTTAGAAATGAGTAACATTTTTATCTTACAATTTTGAAAGATTCCACGCTTTAGTTTTGGCAGATTTTTTTTTGTCGAAGTCGAAGTCGTTATAGACGTCTCTTACAAGTTACCGACGGAATTGGCCATTGGAATTCTTGCGTTTTTCTATAGTGGAAATCCATTAAATTTTATATTTTTTTTCATATAATTATGTTTGATTTTTTTTTTCAAATATACAGATAAATGTTGACTCTCGTTGGCCCGTGATTATAATGATTAATAAGATATGTTTATTTATATATGGATGTGTGTGGACTTAACGATATAATAATAAAAATAATGGATGAAAATGAAGCTCCATGATCACTCGTGCATTTTCTTTCGACCTCTTCAATTATATATGTTGGATTGTTGGGGTCCAAAACACTTTTTATTTTATATTTACTTTTTAATCAAATAAAGCAAAAACATTTTGAACTCAATTCACAAATATTTTGAATGTTAATTTACAAGTTTAGTCCACGTGTTGTGTATTAATTTACATGTCTCGGAAAAGAAACTTTTTATCTCCCGTAAACCATTTTAATCTTAAAATTTTTATACAGTTATTCTATAGAAACTTTTTTTAGAATTTGGCGAGAAACAACGATTATTCAATGGGATCCATCATTCAAGATGTCGAAATTAAAGGAAAAATAGTCAAAATTAACAGGTTGACTTTATTATTATTATGTAATTTTTAACGATATGGTGCGATGCAATATCATCGTATATGAACAAAAGTGTTGTGCATGCAATCTCATCTCATCCACTCTACATTATTCAACACTACTCGCCTTACTTCTCTTTAACACCTGTTGGTATAGAGGTTATAAGGTGTGATCACATTATCCAATTTCAGATCAGTCTGTCATGTTAACATTATATCATTCTTTACCGCTTTACTAGGATATGATCTCCACATTCCATCCTTCAAAATTTATTATTTTTAATACAAGTTTTATTTATTTAATAAAAAGTAAAGGAAATACGAGATTAATTAAAATTTAAAATATTTCATTAATTCATCAAAATTAAAAATACATAATAAGAATAATGAAATTACAAATGTTTATCCTCAATTTCTTCTTTCATAGTTAGTATTGTTTGAATTATGTTATCATTAATTTGTGTTTTCATAGTCAGACTGTTTGGATGTTGTCGCCCTCGAAATCATATGTGTTCATTTTAAGGGCTTCTAAATTCATCTTCTGATTTTATACCACTTTCATTTCTTGATGTATCACCATCTTTGTTTTATATAGCTAGGTGTTCATTCATTTTGTCAACTAATTGTTGAAACTGATACCACTAAAATCTATTCATAGAAGTTGATGCAACTCTTTTTACTTTATCCATTCCAATTTGGATTTGAGGTTGTTCCGGATCGTCGTATTAACCGTTAAGGTCGATATGGCAATGCGCGTTCGACATTTATACGTAATAATTGGAATTAGATGTATTTGACCTTTTTGACCAACATGTTTCCTACATCATTGGTGGAACCCCAACCCACTTTGGACAACTTTGTAGAATTTCCCAAACTTTGTGCTAAGTGAACATATACCCATTACTATCAATTGGATATTACTCGAGCATCATTTCTAAGACGTTGATGTTATTGGCAACACTTTTCCTTTGCGCCACTAATTGTTGTAAGTTCTAATAAGGGGTAGGTAATTGTAACAACATGAAAATTTGTGCTATGATAAAAACAATATTATGTATGACTTAATGAAAGTTCAAATATTAAGTCATTTATTAAGTTCTTAATAGAATGGATTAGATGACCAAAATGTGTGAAGATGTGAAAATATATGAATTAAGACAGTTTATTAAGTTCTTTATGGTAATTATGTCTTGTAGGAATAAATTAAGTGGAAATGAGAATGAGAAATGAATTATAACTGTTATTTGAATAATAGTGTTTATGGTGCACTTTTGGTGGTTGATTATCTCAATATAGGAAAGGAATCTGAAAACTATTATCATTAAAAAAATGTAGTTATTGAGAAATGGAAAACACAAGAAAATGATGGAAGCATTTGGAGTTAGAATGAAGTGTTATGAAGTTATGAAGTTTGGATATAAAACTGTCAAAAATCGAGTAGTGAGCAAGTTTAGAAGATAATAACAGGAAATGTAGAAATATTCAAAGGAACTTTAGTAGAGGAAAATTGTAGCTTATGCTCTCACCTTTCTATACATATAAAGTTTGTAGGAATTGGATTTCATATAGGAAAGTTATGAATGTTGCAAGTTAGATAAAAATCAAGTTAGACTGGGAAGGTGTTGGAAATTATGCCAAGTATGGAAAGGGTAATTGTGCAGGTCGCGTGGGATTTTATAAAGGGTTCAAGTGGGTTGCATATTTTGAAAAATAAGGATGAACTCCTGTTAAGGACCACGGGTCGTGTAGATTATGGTCGTGACACGCACGGGGGTGCGTGGAGTGCCATGTTGGGATTTTCTTAAGCGCGTGTAGGCACGCGAATAGGCCACTTTACCCCCAATTTTTGCCACTTATCACCTCTTTTGAAGGCCAAGTGTAATCCACCAAGAAACATCAGCAATATGGACGAGAATTCGATCATTTTAAGCCATTTTCACTCTTTATTCCTCAAAATACTCTCTCAAAAATATTGTGTGTTCTTGGTGTAAACACTATGTTTTTTTTGAATTAGACCATCAAATTCAAGTGTTTCAAAGGGCTTTTTAGTGCAATGTGATCCTCTCAATGTAAGAAACACCTCTTTATAATTTGTTTGAGCTAAATCCATAGGAATCAAATTATGGGACGAACCTTAATTTTTGGGGAATTTGAGGTAACGTGAAATTGGTGTTAGATAATGCTTAAAAATGGTTAGATGATGCTTAGATAACATTTTTTTTCTTTTAACCTCAACAAATCTTAAAAGTTAAGTTGGTTCACATTAATGGAAATTGCATTAATAAATCTGAGTAAGATTTGTTGGTGGATTATGTCTGGATAATGATAATTATCTAATGAATACAAAAAAGGGTTATCATTAGAATGTTTAATGTAATACCGTGTTATTAAAATTTAAAGATTTTTGAGTTAATCCTAGTGTAAATAAGATTAAATAGGTTGTTATATGAGTTAAGATGGTTAGAAACCCACTTAAGTAAAGTTTGGATTTGTAAAATGTCAAATCAGAGCTACACGGGTCGTGTAAGGTCACACGGGTCGTGTAGAAAGGCTTGAGAAGCAAAGCAGTAACTTTTCCAGACCTACACGGGTCGTGTAGCTTCACACGGGTCGTGTAGCTCCTCTTCAAAAATTACCGAGGCAAGGTTGGGTCTCACACGGGTCGTGTGAATCAACACGGGTCGTGTAAGTCTGCAGAATTTCAAGTTGACTTGCTATAGGCCTCACACGGGTCGTGTGAGCCTACACGGGTCGTGTCGCGTACCCAGGGCTGTTTTAAATTACGGGTTTTCCTTCATTTGGGTCATTTCCAATTCAACCAAAACCCTCTCTAAACCCTAGAATTTGATTTCTACCCTTCTAAGTCGAGAATTGAGCCTATCTTTCACGAATTGAAGCTAGAGATTAGTTCCTTGAGCTTGAAAGGTAATCCTCCTTGATTTTTATCTTATTCCAACGGTTGAATCATTGGATTTGAGATAGTTCCTTGTGGTTTTGATGAGCCACCTTCAACAAACACGAATTAGAGTGAGTTTATTTAGATTATGGTGTGTATGTGAGTTCAAATTCGAGATCCAAGCTAAAGAAATGTTGATTTTTGTATTTCTAGGGTTACATGTGTTTAAATGATGAAATTGAAAGCTATAACTTTGATATTATTGCTATCCTTTGATAATAACTTGTTTCAGTGATACAAGTTCCTTGATTGTGATGAATATTGAGTGTGGTTAAGATTATTCTTCATTGAGTAATGAAAATGAATTGTTATGCTACAGCTAAGGCTAGGCAGGAGCATACACGAGGTGCAGGAGTTCCACATATCGATTCCGCAACAGGTGAGTAGTTATTTATTGATGATTATACTTTGATATGATGTTATTTACAGATATGAAGTAGGCTATGATTTGATTTGGTTGAGAATAACCAAACTTTGAGTATATGAAATAAAGAGTTATAGTGTGTATACCACACTCGGAACTGAGATAGTCTGTTGAGTTTGAGTAAAACTTGATAATGAATGATACAAACAAATAAACCTTAAATTACTCACTGAGCTTTCATAGCTCATATATCGTTTGTTATTGTTGTTTGTATTAGGTTCTGGTAGCGGTGACCGCGGGAAGCGGAACGTGGATGGATAGCTAGACTTGGACTTGGACTTTGACATAGATTTACTTTTGTTGTTTTAAAATATGAAGTAAACCCGGTTTGTTAAATAGTTGTAAACAGTTGATGTAATAGTTTAGGACTTGAACTAAGCTTTTGATGACAACCTTGTATATACTTGTTACTCTTTTTGGGATTATACCTCTAATGATATTATGTTTTACTAAAGAAATTGGTATATCCTAAATTTGAGGAACCGGGTGTTACAAGTTGGTATCAGAGCCTTGGTTTAAGGGAATTAAACCTTGAAGATGGGTTTAGACTTAAACCAATGAGATAGAGAAGTCCCTAAGAGTCCCGAGTAGCTATCCTCCGCGATGTATACAATTGAGTTGATTATACACTATATTGAGTATTATAGTGATATACAATTGAGTTGATTATACACTATATTGAGTATTATAGTGATATACAATTGAGTTGATTATACACTATATTGAGTATTATAGTGATATACAATTGAGTTGATTATACACTATATTGAGTATTATAGTGATATACAATTGAGTTGATTATACACTATATTGAGTATTATAGTGATATACAATTGAGTTGATTATACACTATATTGAGTATTATAGTGATATACAATTGAGTTAATTACACATCATATTGAGTATTATGGTGGTGATTACTAAATGAGTTAAATTTCTTTTTCAGTTAAGATGAGCACTGGAAAAGAAAAAGAGCGAGGTGATCCATCAAGCGATCAATTGGGATCACGAGATTCGGGTAAAGAGCATCAACCCGAGGGAGAGCGACCTCCCGAGACACAGGGTAATATGCAAGCTATGATTGCTGCTGAGGTAGCTAAAGCACTTAAAGAATTACTACCCACTTATTTGAGGCCTCAGACGGAGGCTGCAACTGGAGGTCATTCGGGACAACCACCGGTTCAACCTGAGCACAGGGAGGGTCGTGAAGAGGTCTTTATTGAGGCGAGTAGAACTAAAATACCTGAGAAGACAAGGAAGTGTACTTATGATGTTTTCCAGAAGTGCAAGCCATACGATTTCTATGGGAAAGATGATCCCATAGCAGCCAAGAATTGGTTAACACATGTTGAAAAGATGTTTCGTACCAGTAAATGCGACGAGGCAGATAAAGTAGAGTTCGCAACAAACTTGTTAAAAGATGATGCACAGTTCTGGTAGGAGAATCTGTGTATGGAGATAGGAGAGAGTTTGGCGTATACACTGAGCTGGGAACAATTCAAGTTGAAGTTCACTGAATACTATTGTTCCAATAATGCTATGAAGGGAATAGAGGAAGAGTTTTTGAAGTTACAACAGGGGTCGAGAACAGTGCAACAATACACACTGGATTTCAATGAGAAGGCAAGATTTGCACAACATCAAGTTGATACCGAGGAGCGTAAGATGGATCGTTACTTGTGGGGTTTAAAAACCCAGATCCGAGAGTTTTTGCCGAGTTCCAGATATACTACCTTTCAACAAGTTGCTGAAGCAGCAAGATCGAGAGAAAGGGAGTTGCAAAGACAGGAGGAGGAGAGAAGAACCGAAAGAGAAGTTGGAGGATTTAAGAGAAAGTGGGAAGGTAAAGCTGTAGATACTTCTCAGAGATCCATTACCACGAGTTCTCAAGTCCGTGGTGAAACCAAGAAGAATGAAGAGAAATGGTGTAAGAAGTGTAGGCGAAAACACATGGGAGAATGTGATTCCCGAAACCCTCCATCAGTTTGTTTCCAGTGTGGAAAGACGGGACATATGGCTCGCCAGTGTACCGAGAGTCGCCCCGTTTGTTTCAATTGTGGGGAGAGGGGGCATATTCGTCCAAATTGCCCAAAGATGAAATCTGAGCCACAAAGAGATTTTCAAAAGACTGGTCAAGGAGGAGGTCGAGATCGAGATGATCGAAGAGATAGGGGTGGTGGTCATGTGAAAACGCGAGCTTTTCAATTGACTGTTGACGAGGCTAGAGATCGGACCGATGTTATCACAGGTATCTTTAGCTTGAACTCTTTTCAAGCACGAGTACTTTTTGATTCGGGTGCATCTGTGTCTTTTATATCAGAATCTTTTGCTTCTAAACTAGATGTTCCATTAGCTGATTTATATGAGAAAATAATAGTAGATGTAGCAGATGGGAGATGTGTTTTTGTAAAGAGTCATTATAAACAGTGTCGGCTTGAAATCTATGGGATTGCGTACCCTATAGATCTGAAACCGATCACTAATCATGAGTTTGATGTGATAGTCGGGATGGATTGGATGGATGATAATATAGGTCAAATGGATTGTCATGAGAAAACACTTTCCATAAAGACACCGAGTGGTTCCCGAATTTTGATACGAGGTGAACGACGTTCTCGAAAAGTACCGGTAGTGTCACTTGCCACGGCTAGGAGATATATAGAAAGAGGGGGTGAATTGATTATGGCACACGTGATTAGTGCTGAGTCAAAACATTCCAAAATAGAAGAAGTAGAAGTGGTTTGTGATTATCCCGATGTATTTCCCGAAAATCTTCCAGGTATACCATCAAGTAGACAAGTAGAATTTGTGATCGATGTCATACCGGGGGCGAAGCCGGTAGCTCGACCACCTTATCGATTAGCACCATCTGAGATGGAAGAATTAAAGAGACAGTTGCAAGAGTTATTGGAACTTGGGTTTATACGTCCGAGTTCGTCTCCGTGGGGTGCGCCTATACTCTTTGTGAAAAAGAAAGATGGATCTATGAGAATGTGTATAGATTATCGAGAGCTCAACAAGATCACTATAAAGAATCGTTACCCGTTGCCGAGAATTGATGACTTATTTGATCAACTGCATGGGGCCACGTATTTTTCAAAGATTGATTTGAGATCAGGCTATCATTAATTGAGAGTACAAGAAGCTGATATTCCGAAGACAGCTTTTCGTACGAGGTATGGCCATTACGAGTTCTTAGTCATGTCGTTCGGTTTGACTAATGCTCCAGCCGTTTTTATGGATTTGATGAATCAGGTTTGTCGTCCTTTTCTTGATAAATTCGTAATTGTGTTTATCGACGACATCCTGATTTATTCAAAGAGTCGAGATGAGCACAGATTTCATTTACAACAAATGCTAGATCTTCTTCGAGACCAGAAATTATATGCAAAATTTTCAAAATGTGAATTTTGGTTGCGGGAGATTCAATTTCTTGGCCATGTGATAAATGAAGACGGTATAAAGGTAGATCCAGCAAAGATCGAAGCCGTAATGAGTTGGGAGCCGCCAAAGAGTCCAATGGAGGTTCGTAGTTTCTTGGGGTTAGCAAGCTATTATCGACGATTTGTAGAAAACTTTTCTCGTATAGCTATACCTTTAACCAAATTAACCAAGAAGACGGAGAAATTTAGTTGGACTGAGGCACAACAATCAGCCTTTGAACAACTACGAGATAGCTTATGCAAGGCTCCAGTGTTGGCTTTACCGCAAGGAAGGGAGGATTTTGTTCTTTACTGCGATGCCTCCTTAAGTGGTCTTGGATGCGTGTTGATGCAAAAAGGACGAGTGATAGCGTATGCCTCTCGACAACTGAAACCACATGAAAAAACTTACCCAGTACATGATTTAGAGTTGGCGGCAATAATTTTTGCATTAAAAATCTGGCGACATTATCTTTATGGAGTGCGATTTCAGATCTATACAGATCATAAAAGTCTGAAATACCTGTTTGATCAGAAAGAGTTAAACATGAGGCAAGTACGGTGGATGGATCTACTAAAAGATTATGATTGTGAAATACTTTACCATCCTGGTAAAGCCAATGTGGTGGCGGATGCACTAAGCCGTAAGGAGCCGCCTATTCGAGTCATATCGGCTCGAATGGGGATTGTGAGTCGATTACCAGAGTTGATACGTAGATGCCAAGTTGAAGCCAATGACTTGAAGAAAGAAAGGATGATTGGTTATGTAGAGAAACTTGTGGAAAATGCACAAGGAATCAAAACTTTTCAAGGGCGAGTTTGGGTTCCGAGACATGGCGAGGCGAGACAGTTATTGCTAGAGGATGCTCACTGTACTAGGTATTCGGTTCATCCTGGTAGTACACGAATGTATTATACCTTAAAACTATACTACTGGTGGCCGGGTATGAAGCGAGATGTGGGTCGATTTGTAGAGAACTGTTTAACATGTCTTCAGGTAAAAGCTAATCATCAAAAGCCTTATGGAGCAGTGCAGCCATTGCCAGTACCAAAGAAGAAATGGGATGAGATCACCATGGATTTTATCACCAAGTTGCCTCGGACTCCTCGAGGATATGATTCAATTTGGGTGATTGTTGATAGATTGACAAAGTCTGCTCATTTTATTCCAATCCGAGAAGATTATCAAGTATCAAAGCTAGCTGAGATATATACGAGAGAAATTGTGAAACGACATGGAGTACCAACTTCAATAATTTCTGATAGAGATAATCGGTTCAATTCACATTTCTGGCAGAGTTTCCAAAAGCATTTTGGTACAAAAGCTTTATTGAGTACTGCGTATCATCCCCAGACGGATGGACAGTCGGAAAGAACGATACAAACACTTGAAGATATGCTACGAGCCTGCATCATTGATTTTGGAGGCAGTTGGGAAGATCATCTGCCTTTGGTAGAGTTTGCCTATAACAACACTTATCACTCCAGTATACAGATGGCACCTTTTGAAGCTTTATATGGTGCACCGTGTCGAACACCAACATGCTGGACAGAGATGGGAGAGAAACCGTTGGCGGGACCGGAAATTGTAGCTGAAACCAAAGAGAAAATACAAAGCATTCGTGAGCATATGCGGGTAGCCCAAAACCGCCAAAAGCAATATGCCGATAGAAGAAGAAAGTTGTTAGAGTTTAATGTTGGAGACATGGTAATGTTGAAAGTGTCCCCATGGAAAGGAATAATTCGATTTGGCAAGAGAGGTAAATTGAGCCCACGCTTTATCGGACCTTTCCAAATCTTAGAGAGAATTGGAGCAGTCGCGTATAAACTTGAGCTTCCAGATGAACTAAGGGGTATCCATAATGTGTTCCATGTGTCACATCTCAGAAAAACATTACATGATAAATCCACTCGAGTACCCTTAGCTGAAGTTCAACTAGATGAGAAATTAAGATATCAAGAGATGACAGAGCAAATTCTAGAAAAGAAAGTTAAGAAATTGCGAAATAAAGAAGTGGGATTGGTGAAAGTACAATGGCGACATCATAGAGGATCAGATGTCACTTGGGAAGCTGAAGAGGAGATGCGGTCAAAATATCCCTTTTTATTTTAGAAGATTCCGAGGACGGAATCTTTTGAAGGGGGTAAGTACTTGTAATACCGTGTTATTAAAATTTAAAGATTTTTGAGTTAATCCTAGTGTAAATAAGATTAAATAGGTTGTTATATGAGTTAAGATGGTTAGAAACCCACTTGAGTAAAGTTTGGATTTGTAAAATGTCAAATCAGAGCTACACGGGTCGTGTAAGGTCACACGGGTCGTGTAGAAAGGCTTGAGAAGCAAAGCAGTAACTTTTCCAGACCTACACGGGTCGTGTAGCTTCACACGGGTCGTGTAGCTCCTCTTCAAAAATTACCGAGGCAAGGTTGGGTCTCACACGGGTCGTGTGAATCAACACGGGTCGTGTGAGTCTGCAGAATTTCAAGTTGACTTGCTGTAGGCCTCACACGGGTCGTGTGAGCCTACACGGGTCGTGTCGCGCACCCAGGGCTGTTTTAAATTACGGGTTTTCCTTCATTTGGGTCATTTCCAATTCAACCAAAACCCTCTCTAAACCCTAGAATTCGATTTCTACCCTTCTAAGTCGAGAATTGAGCCTATCTTTCACGAATTGAAGCTAGAGATTAGTTCCTTGAGCTTGAAAGGTAATCCTCCTTGATTTTTATCTTATTCCAACGGTTGAATCATTGGATTTGAGATAGTTCCTTGTGGTTTTGATGAGCCACCTTCAACAAACACGAATTAGAGTGAGTTTATTTAGATTATGGTGTGTATGTGAGTTCAAATTCGAGATCCAAGCTAAAGAAATGTTGATTTTTGTATTTCTAGGGTTACATGTGTTTAAATGATGAAATTGAAAGCTATAACTTTGATATTATTGCTATCCTTTGATAATAACTTGTTTCAGTGATACAAGTTCCTTGATTGTGATGAATATTGAGTGTGGTTAAGATTATTCTTCATTGAGTAATGAAAATGAATTGTTATGCTACAGCTAAGGCTAGGCAGGAGCATACACGAGGTGCAGGAGTTCCACATATCGATTCCGCAACAGGTGAGTAGTTATTTATTGATGATTATACTTTGATCTGATGTTATTTACAGATATGAAGTAGGCTATGATTTGATTTGGTTGAGAATAACCAAACTTTGAGTATATGAAATAAAGAGTTATAGTGTGTATACCACACTCGGAACTGAGATAGTCTGTTGAGTTTGAGTAAAACCTGATAATGAATGATACAAACAAATAAACCTTAAATTACTCACTGAGCTTTCATAGCTCATATATCGTTTGTTATTGTTGTTTGTATTAGGTTCTGGTAGCGGTGACCGCGGGAAGCGGAACGTGGATGGATAGCTAGACTTGGACTTGGACTTTGACATAGATTTACTTTTGTTGTTTTAAAATATGAAGTAAACCCGGTTTGTTAAATAGTTGTAAACAGTTGATGTAATAGTTTAGGACTTGAACTAAGCTTTTGATGACAACCTTGTATATACTTGTTACTCTTTTTGGGATTATACCTCTAATGATATTATGTTTTACTAAAGAAATTGGTATATCCTAAATTTGAGGAACCGGGTGTTACATTTAATAATCCAAGAACCATCAAAGTAATGTTCTTGAACATTCAATGGTAAGGATGTAAATTGTTAGAACGGATTATTGTGGAATTTGAAGTTAAGAGTATGGTAATATCATCAAATGTATTCCTATGAAACATTAAACTTATCATAGTCTTGAAGTGGTGCGGGTATCAATTAAGTATACATTTATATAATTATAGTGTGTTAATTGATTAAGTGGTTATGTGGACTCCTCATAGATGAATTGGATATGTTATAGGTGTTAATATATATATATATATATATATATATATATATATATATATATATATATATATATATATATATATATATATATATATATATATATATATATATATATATATATATATATATATATATATATATATATATGTATATTTTGTATGTGATCTAAATAGGTGGTGATAAAGGTGGAGACCAAAGAAAGGGCAAAGGTGCTTAAGAAGTTTGATTAGCTTCCTTCTCTATACAAGTTCAGTACATGAGGATGCTTTATAGGTATATAGAAAACAAGGGTTTTCCAAATACTATGTTTATAAAAAAGAATTATGTTTTGATTTATAAATTTTGATAAGTTATAATCTCTTGCTATGAGAAGCCAATAACTTTAGTTTTGAAAGAAGTTTGGCATAAAATGTTTGCTAATATGGTTTTTGGATTCTATTGAGTCTTGGATCAAGTTTCTTTCTTGAACTTTTAAATGTTGACGTTATGTTCTAGAAAATTGAAATTGATTTATGATGTTTCAATAAAAGTTTAGTTAGTCCTTTGGTATTGATTTGTTGGTCATGGTTGATTGGTTTATTATTGTTAATGAAGGCCTTTATGTCTTTGAAAGTCCGAACTAGATCTCACCCGAGAAGGGGAGGTCATATAGACTCTACTGGGATGGTACCTCCTGTCGCGAAGTAGAAGTCCCATATGTTAGCCTTGATAGGAGTGAATACTTTCATCCTATTCTGGATTGACATCGACCCTTAGTAGCTTGGAGGCTTTCCGATACTTTGGGTATTCACCCTCGGTAGCCCGGAGGCTTTCCGATACCTTGGACTTTTATGTAGTCCAAGGTACCTTGGTCTTTTGTTTGGATTGACGGGTTTCTTTAAAGAGGAGTTGATACATTGCTTTCTTGAAACTGGGAAGAGGTTCAGATTATTGTACTAGATTTTCCATAGTGTCATAATCTCTTTCTGTAAGTCCGCCAACAAGTTGTAGCACCATCTTTGTTTTAGAAATTGGTTTGCCAACATTGTGAAGCTGATTCGATAAAGTATTGATTCGATAAAGTATTGAGGTGAGCACAGTAGTCTAAATGGGAAAATTACAGTCTTGTTGAGTTGAATTATTCTCCAAGCTAGATGTCACACGTAAGTTTATTTTTTGGAAGATCGCTTGTAGTCATTTCTGCAGTTCTTGAGTGAGGCCCCTTGTTTCACTATTGCTTGGAGTAGATCAGTGGAGATCATGTTGTAAATCCACTTTTTGACGACTACATCAAGCTGGTTCCAAGTTGTTGGATTTGTGTTAGAGGTACGGGCAACGATATCATCAACACGATCTAATATGTTGTAAGCACATGTATGAATGTGGAACAATGACCCATTACTCACAGTGGTCATCTGATTTATCTATGGTTAAAGGGCTTGTGTTTTTTATGGCAATGACAATAAAAACGGGATGGAAGTCGTTCTTGTTGGCATCATTAGGTGCATTGGTGCCTACCATATAGCTCTACAAACTTTTCGGTTTTAGTTTAAATGGTCCCTAATGTTCTTTTTGGTCTTTTAGAGAATTAAACTATATATTTACCTTCTATTCAAATCTCTCTTACCGGTATTGAAAGTAATAATGACTTAAATAGCAGGTAAATGTAAAGTTTAAGTTTCTAGAATACAAAAAAAACATCAGGGACTAATTATACCAAAAAAACAATGGCGACTGTGTAAACTAAAAAAGCATTAGTGACTATTTGTAGCATATCAAAGAATAATTTTTTTGATTTTCTGGCGGTTATCATCAACTCCTGCACGATTTTGTTGTGATTTTCAACCCCATTACAGTTTCTGATTGCATGTGTTCCAGTTTCCCAGCTTCTATCTCGAAAAATGCGTTGACTCTATGGTTCCCAATTTCAAATATTTTGTGAGTGTTTTGATCCAAGTGTTTTCCTAATTTCGCCGACGAAAAAGTGAATTATAACCGTTGCTAGTTTCTAAATCTTCGTTTTCACATAAAATTAGCTAAGACAGAACATATCGAATATGATATATGTGAGCACTATAGCAACGAAGGTGACTTTAAGGACTCGAGTTTAGTCTCCGACACCGGCAGTGAGAATGAACAAAAAATCCATCCAAGATATTGTTAATGTAACCTTCCGAACTATTCAACTTTAGTTTAAATAGTCCATAATATTTCGTTATTTTTGGTTTAAACCAATTAAAAGTTCAATACTTTAATATCTTGTGTCTCTATCCGGAATGTTCCGTTCATTTTTTGTGTTAACAATTTATTGCCTAACTAAATGAGTGTAATGCAAGTGAAGCCCAGCCTAGCTGGGTGGATGCACCCGGGTTATATACACATGTGGTGGAAGGTCTGGAGTTCGACTTCAACTAACCCCATGTGGGGGATTTTCCCTGGTCGGCGAAAAACAGGTGGAGGGGAAAGGCTTTGCGCCATAGGTAATTGCCAACCGCCTTGGGTTGAAAGGCTGAGTACCCTCAATGTGTTAAAATTGCCGGTTCCAAAAACTAAATGAGTGTAATATTTAATGTTGTATCTTTAATTAATACAATCAAGTCCATTGTTTCATATTTAATATTAAATACATTTATCTATTTTAGCATAATCTGGCAACCTCGGAAACTAAGAACGAAGAGTAGGTGTGGGAAGTTGTTTGGTGGAGTTTGAGGCGCGACTGGCGGGCGGGTAGATCAACCCCACCATCCTAGTCTCATTTAAATCATTGGTTTAAAAAAAAGGGAAATCTCCAATAAAGTCCCAATATTTTGGTCTAATTTATGAAAAAGTCCCAAATTAATTTTTATTTACAAAAAAAGACAGAAAACCGGCTAATGTTTTCAAATTAGCCCTTTTTAACCTTTTCAGCAGGTAACTACATGTTTTATCTTCAATAAAGTCCTGATATTTTGGCACAGTTCACGGAAAAATCCCAACATGTTTTATCTTCGATAAAATCCTAATATTTTGGTCCAATTTACGGAAAAATCTGAATATTTTAACTTAGTTTTACTTGAAAAAAGTTACATATTTTTACATGTAGTTACGTCTATAAAAACACATTTATACGTTTGAAGACGTATTTTTACATATTTATACATTCATTTATTTAAAATACGAAAATATACTTAAAAATACATAAAAATAAGCAACATAATAACTTCATAATTACGTAACAATATGAAATCTTAACGAAATTTATAGCAACTAATATTGGATATTGTTCATGAAACCACGTAATTATTGTTATCAGAACCTAAATTAAACAAAATATTAATCATCTAGTTCCGTGCAATTCAATTTTGTTCGTTCATTTTCCGGTCTGTCCAATCCTTGTAAAACTTATCGAAATCTGTATCCGTTATTTGGAATAAATACATGAATAAAACGTAATTTTTAAGTATTTATACGTTTATAAAAGGTATTTATACATCGTTTTTACTTTTTACGTATTTTTGACGCATTTTTTAATTATTTTTACGTTATTAAAGACGTATAAATACGCTATTAAATACGTATTTTTTAAGTTTTTTTGTGTTATCAAATACGTTATTTTTAAGTATTTTTATAAATACGTAAAAATAGATTTTAAACATATAAATACGTTATTAGAAATGTAAATACATGGAAAAATACATAATGTTTTCCAAGTAAAACTGAGCTGAAATGTTGGACATTTTCATAAACTGGAACAAAATATTAGGACTTTATTGAAAATAAAACATGTTGGGACTTTTTCATAAACTAAGCTAAAATATTGGGACTTTATTGAAGATAAAATATGTAGACTTTCCACGTGGCAATGTAACCTACTGAAAAGGTTAAAATGGGCTAATTTGAATATATTAGCCGGTTTTATGTCTTTTTTTGTAAATAAAAATTAATTTGGGACTTTTTCGTAAGTTAAGCCAAAATATTGGGACTTTATTGGAGATTTCCCTAAAAAAAAATCTTTAATTTTTTGAACTATCGTATGATGCTATTAAAATTTTAATTTCCAATTTTCGTATGATGCTATGAAGATTTTAATTCCCGAATTCTAGCTTGATGCTGTTAAGCTTTACGGACACATTTGAGAGATAGGATGCCATAAAAAAAACTGAAATATATATTTTAATAAAAATTATTAAAAATGTCATGTGTCCTATTATTCACGATGAATTTTATTTTCCCGCTCAAATGATTTTTCACTCTAATTGTTTCAGAAAATATATGATCAACTGTTTTTTTAGGATTGAAATCAATTATAATCGATTATTTAAGACAACAAGTCAATCAAATCCATGTATTCCACGAGTAATCAACAAGTTATCAACTTCAATTTTGAAATCGATTTCTTCATATATATATGACTCTAAAGAGTTATGTATTTCATATAGACGACAACTCTTTTTTCTTTTCTGTTGATCATTGCCGATTTCAACAATTGAGGTTAGTCTATGTATCTTTCACTTCTTTTGGTTTACATCTTATTCCAAATTTCTGATTTTGTTTATATGATTTAATTTACGATATTGTTTTTTTACTTGTACTTCAAATCACTAATTTGATTGTTTGGTTTGATCGATATCAGGTTTGTTTTACTTTATTTTTTCTCTTTGGGTTGTTTCATTACTTTTTTTTTCTCTTTGGGTTGTTTCATTACTTTCTTTTCCTCTGGTATCATCACTATGTCTGAGCTGCTAATAAATTGAGCAATATCGGTAAGCCATTTTTTTGACTCCTCACTTTTGTATTGATGTGTGCCTGGTTAGTCACCAAACTACTGATGGGTACCCAAAGCCCAATATTCCAAATCATCTAATTGTCCTGCTAACTCTTCATGTTCTTTATTTGATAAGCAGAATATGATATTGGAACAAGTGAAGTGTGTGGATAGTGATGGTCGACCCAGTTTCAAGATGGACTGGGTTCCCAAGACGAATTAATTTCGCATCATGTGCAGGAGAGCTATGGAGGAATATTGTCAGACCTTGGTTTGCTGATAGTAGTTGTTCCAGGCACATGATTGGAGACATCTCTCAAATGCACATCATTCAGATTTTTATGGAGAGAATGTGTCCGTTGCGGGAGGGGAGAAAAAGAAGGATCACGTCGGGGTCGTACTAAACTGTGTGTTCGAAAAGGTAAATTCGCTTTAAACTACTTTGATACGTTTTGATGACTGTTAAGACAGTTCTGTAATTTTTTTTATTTTTTGTTCAGTTAAATTTGTTCATGGTCTTTACTTCCGCAATTCTCTTCCATGCACAAATTTAGGGGGAGAAGAAAAACAAAACAAAAATTACAAAACTTTAAAAATATATACAAAAATATTTTTTTATAATTTTCATATATTTCCTTTCAAAATTATACAAGTGGTATCAGAAAATTATATGTAACTACAATTGGTATCAAGAAAAACAAAACAAAAATTACAAAACTTAAAATTACAAAAAGATTTTAGATTTTTTATAATTTTCATATCTTTCCTTAAAAATTCAAGAAATCCAAAAACATTATTACCTACCGATGACGCACCGAGTTAATACCACTCACTGCTGAGGTAATAATTAAGTGTTAGTGATCCTCATTGGTACACCTCAATGGGTGTGAAGCACTGACAACTTTTCTTGACCCATTCTAAGGTTTTTCTTGTGAAACACCAACTTCTAAACGCTTTGAGAGAAACCACTCAAAGTCGAGAGTTAAAAAGTCTGTGCCGATGGTTAGACTGCGTACCGTAGTCTATCACACGCACCAATCTATTTTTAACCACCTTAATATTTCTGATACAAGAAATATATGATTAATTACTTTAAACCAAGTAGTGATGATATTTCGACATTCTATGCTAGTGATCTTTGCTACAACACAAGTAGTAAATGTGAGTCATGAACAACTGTTCTTACCTGACAACGCTTCTAATTCAAGAGTTGGATGACTCAGTGTATTAAACCATGAGCTGATGATAATTCGAAAGTCTAGCCGATGGGTATGTATAATAACCAAGACATATTACACGCTCATATCATTCTTGACCTAATCTTCTTCCAAACAAGATGTTCGTGAATTAATGTGATATTACCTCGTATTGATGAAACATCGAAATTCTAGGTCAGTGATCGTTGTTGTCTACCACAATAGCTGTGAGACCCCAACAACTTTACCGATTCAAATTGGCACTAGGATGGCACACTCCGCAGAGTTTGGATACCATTAAACGTCTCGCCAAGAGCCAAGTTAACTTGTTAACTTGAAAACTGCATTGAGATCTTTGATCAAGGATATACAGGGGCCAAAATCAAAACGGCCACGAGTAGTTCACCGATACTCAAACAATCGCAGTGCGTTCCTCCGGGTTCACACCGATACAGCGAGAAGTCTTATTCTGAGCCAATGATGAATCCTTGAACAATTATGGTGAGAGTTTATAACTCCATGACCCATAGGATTTGCAATCACTGAACGTATCGAGAAACGCCGGTCAAAAGCAACGCTCAAGAATTTCGACACAAAGTCTGTTCCCAAAGAAGGTGAAGCTGAATTCTATGTGAGGAGTTGTTTGAATTCCTCCTCAGTCAACTTGTTACTACATCAACACCTAAAGTGATCAAGTGAAGAGATGAAGAGTTAGACTCCAGTCAAAGTCAAAGTCAAATCAAAAGCTGGATGTGTTGATTCAAGACATTTACTGGAGCCTAAGGAACTTCTAAGCCAAATTTGAAGACAACATGCATCGAAGACAAAGTTGTTGATGAGATATGCTGAATTCTATCAACATTCACTCCTGTCACCTGCTAAGAGGAAGGTTTTCCTGCTAAGGAGGAGATTGTTATATTGAGGGGGAGTTTGTTAGAAGTTCTCTGCAGTGTTCAACTGAAGCCTACTTGAAGCCTGTTGTTATAAATGAAAGCATTAAACCAAGGGGGAGATTGTTAGGAATTAATTTTAGTTGGTTTAATCTTTTACTTATAGGGACTAAAATGTTAAAATTCAAAGATATAGGCTTTTTATGGGTTTTTCGGTTGGAACCGAACAACCTATGTGTTGTTCGGTCAGGCCATCTTGTTGTTTGGTCTGGTCCAACTTGTTCGGCTCATGTGGCTTTGTTGTTCGGTCCATATGTGCTAGGTATAAGTCGGTGTCGAGTCCTCATTATTGAGGGTTGGTCCTTGTTGTTGTTGTTTTGGAGCTCTAGAAGATCATAGCTAATTCATTTGTCAAGCTCAAGCAACAAAAACCTTATGTACTAGTTTTTGATTTATTCAAGAGTGCATTGAAGGTAAATTTGATTGTATTCATATTGTGTTATTGATACCATTTATTAAAGATCTTAAGAGAGAATTTGGGATCTAGAGCTTAAGTTGAAGTATTGTGAGAGAATTTCATCAGGGATGAAATAATTCGAGTATAAGAAATGAAATTTATAATACCAAAAAGTGAATTGATTTTACAATTCATTATTAAATTGTATTGAATATTCATAAACAGTGACAATTGTGTCTGCTGAATAACTGCTTTTGCAGTTGAGTGACCAGTTACATGACTATGTATATAACAACAAAAACATATTTCTGACTATATATTTGAGACATAATCATAATGAAAAAAATACGCTTACAAACATATTTATTCAACCAAAATCACCCATTTAAGAAAATACATTAATTTCGGACATTTCAGACTAACTATTTTCTCACATTTACAAATAAACGATAATTAAAAAAATGTCATTATGAATGTTATGATTTAGCTTTTAATTTGTAGTGTAATAACGTTATAAATTATCTTGTAATTTGTGACGTTGTAATATATATATATATATATATATATATATATATATATATATATATATATATATATATATATATATATATATATATATATATATATATATATATATATATATATATATATATATATAAAGGTATTTTAAAGATTTATATAAATAGATAACTTGTTAAATATAATACATAAGCTATAATCATATATTATAAAATAAATTGATCTATGTATAATATATAATAAGGATACAATTTAAATTGTTCAATAATTAAAGATATAAATAAAAAAAGAGATAAAAATTGAAGAGCTAAATTTTGTAACATTTAGGGATTATAAATTAAATTATATATTTTTTTCAGAAGAATACGTAAAAAATTTGCCATTGGTGAGTCTATCTCTCAAACAAACCTATTTTTACAACCATTTTCCAAACTAACCTATTTGTAAAATATTTTTTAAAAACAAGTGTAGGTATACAAAAAACTCACCGATAAAGTTTTGTAGGTGAAGCAAACATTCTATATATCTCAATCTAAAATGGTACATATGTTTCTAACAATTATCTAGATTATCAATACGAATAAAACAATTATCTAGATGATCAATACTGTGTAGATTATGCGCCTTATGTTATAGTTTATAAGTTGGGCTTTCCAGCACAATTGAGCCCAGAGACATCAATAATAGTTTTCTTATTTTTGCTTTTATATGCTTTTAAAAAGTGTCCAGTAGGTAAAATGATAAAAAAAATTTGTTACCTTAATGAAGGTTTTTTTATCAACGTTATAAATTGTTATATTTCTTTTAACATTAATATACTGTAATTTTGACATTAATAAAATGGATGATATAGCACTGTTTTTAAGATGAATTAATAAAAACAATTGATTCCTACATTTTATTCCTATCCGTGTAAAACTATGACAAGTGTCACATTTAATAAAACTAATAATATTTTAATATACATGTCATAATTTGATTTGGGTAGGAAGATTAGTAGGATTAAAATGTAAGAACAAAAACAATTTCTTTTTTTTTTCATATAAAATATCTACACTTTTTTATCGTATAAACGCCGAAAGATACAAAGTAGGTTATTATCACCACAAAGCATAAAAATAGGTGTAGAAAAGCTGGAAATATATATTTGATATATATTTTTTTAAAACTTTCTTTAAAACGGCCAATTCACACATCGACTATCATATTCCTAAATCTATATCATTCGTCGCAAACGGGATTTAAACATCTTATATTATAGAACCATTAATCAACAAGTAATGCTATTACAACACACCTTGTTAAAT
The DNA here is from genome assembly GCA_023525715.1 of Cichorium intybus. Taxonomy (NCBI): domain Eukaryota; kingdom Viridiplantae; phylum Streptophyta; class Magnoliopsida; order Asterales; family Asteraceae; genus Cichorium; species Cichorium intybus. The sequence goes on along the minus strand of CM042013.1, from coordinate 13,150,929 downwards.
GTCAGTTCAATAAGATAATTATTCTAGCATTATAAGGGAAAGAAAAGAAAAAAAACAAGATATTTTGATTGTAGTGGGCGCAATCAACAAAGCATGTTGTAAGCACCCAAATGCTGAAAGTTTTATCTCATTGAAGATGCAATTAACGTAGATGATGATCTATATCACTCTTGCAAAGATAATGAAGATGTTCTTGGCCCCAAAGTACCACATGGTTAAAGAAATGAAACTACATTGCTATTGCAGATAAGGAATTATAATGAAACGTTTTTATGTGAAAGTGATTTAATGTGTCTTTCATGTTTGGAGTATCGTTGGTTTTGTCCGATAATACAGTGGTATATGTTTTATTCCACCTTTAGTGCAAATTGCTTTACATGCCATCGACTCACCTGAAGTGCACCTGAACATTCAAAAAACATTGATAATGTTCATTGAAGACAAACTAAACTCATAGTCATCATTGCCGTTCCAAAAAAAAAATTCATAGTCATCATCTATGAAGCCAAATGAACATTAATAATAGTCAAGGGGAAACAATCAATGCATAATTAGTATACATAAATGATTAGGAAGTGTAAAATAGACGTTGCCATATTTCCATCAGTGAGAGAGCTCCAAATCTTGCTCAAATACCGAATCAAATATAAACTGTGGTTTAACAAGTAAAAAATTTACACATTAAAATTAGAAATACAGTTCAATGCCATCTGGAATTAAAAACTAAAAAAACAAAAACAAGATTTAACAAACAAGAAGAGGAAAAAAGTTCAGTCAGAAGAGGTAGACACAAAACGAGAAACAGAAACCAGAATAGGTGGCACTGAACCAATCTAAGTAGAAATTGTGGCGTTCGATAGAGCGTTAAGGAATCTCTACTGAATCAATCTCCATTTTATTAAAGAAATACGAATAGTCAGATTACAGATTTACTAAAGGAGTTGAGGGCTCAAGAAGGCATGTCTTATCTCAAACTCCCGCTTTCCTACCGACGTAGGTTCATTTAGGTTACAGACAAAGCCATAAATCGGTACATTTAGGTCACGAAATTCCATTGAGCCTTAGAGTGCTCTCACATAGTAGAATACCTTCAGCTACGACTACTCCAATACAAAATAACAGAAACAAAGCTAATAAATGGAGTATTTCTGATAGTGTATGCACATCATACATACAGATCTATCCAAAAAAAAATACATGAACGGAAAAAATTGTCAAATAAGCCATTTGACATATTTTTATTACATTGAGGTATTTTATGTGCAACCGGTGAAGGTGACCCAAACACTACTATTGTAGATACTTTGGATTCAACTTCTAGGAAAAAAGGTTAATATGTACAAGTGTAGATATTAGGCAAGAATAAATTGTGAATCATTTCCCGGAACAACGAAATTTAAGGTTTACGATGTTGAGGAAAACCACAATCAAGTGTTACATATTCTAAGGAGAACATACATCTTTCGCGAACAAGGAGAAAGATTGACGTTTTGTAGAAGTCATTTATGTAGAGACTTTCTACTTAGAATGTCTATGCTACAAATCCCATAGAATGTATTCTTGGCTATATAGAGGGTATAACTTCTTTGGTGGTAATGTAGATGATTTCAATAATTTTTCATGATACTTGAAATGTCTTGTTCATGACACTGACAGTCTGACATTCAATTATTGGTTAACAAGATGCTCGATAGAATGACTAACATATCAAACTTTTCATTTGAGTTCGAGACTTATGAATAAAAACGACTTAATGCATTTTTCTAGGCAAATAAACTTCTAAACTTAAATACAAGGAATTTGGTGATGTTTCATTTGGTGCCACAAATCAGACAAATCAGTATCATTTTTTAACACATGTTCATTATATACTTATTATTTTTTTTAATTTTTTTAATTTTTTTATAATCATTTGATAAATGCAGGTACGATATGATGTTTATGTTAGGAATCGGACAGGGTACACGCAGCGGAAACACACTATCACACACACACAAACAAAACGAGAAAATAAAGAAAAAGATAACACAAGGATTTTACGTGGTTCGGATTCGGTGCAAATCCTACGTCCACGGGCTACAACTAGATTTTATTTGAATGAGGAGATTACAAGAGATACACTCAATTCTTATAGGTATTGAGTTGTGGTGCATGTTCTTCTTCAACTAATGCTCTATTTATACACATCTTGTAATGTATATAATATGCAAACAATTAATGTGAACATGGAAATATAAATCAAGCTACCAAACTTAGTAGGCTACCAAACTTATTTGACTAGGAAAAGTCAGCCTTCACATTCTAACAATCTCCCACTTGAAGGCTTGAACATCTCTAATTAATCTCCTAACATAACCAGTCTTCAAGCTTCCAGTTCCAAAGAACAAGCTAAGACTCAGTCAATTTCCTAGTTGCAGCCGCCCCTCATCATCAAGTACTAGAAGGGCCAGTTGAAGCTCCTACAAGCTCCAACTCAGTCGTGGTCAATACCGCCACCGACTCATCCCCTGTCTCAACCGGCTTGGACACTCCACCAGCTCCAGAGATACACCGAGGATCACTAACACTCTCCAAACTTTGCAAACTTCCAACAGGAGAGAATTTTTCAGTCTTAGTCTTCAAAACCCAACGGCTCTTTGTAACTGTACCCGGAACACACCCCGTGCTCCCACTGTCACAAAATCCCCTGAATGGTTTAGACTTTCCGACTCGTTCAGCTAACATCCCCTTGGCTCCAGAATTCATGTTTGCAAAATGAACTCTCTTAGCACTAGATTTAGCGAACCAGATTTTGTCATGCTTAACAGGGACGGTCATACTTCCCTCAGCAGGTACCTCAACCATATATAATGACCCACACTTCATACCTTGAGCAATCACTGAATTACCATTGACCACCCTCCATTTACCACCACCAAACCTTACTTCCAGTCCTTGTTTATCCAGCTGACCAACAGAAATCAATTTCTTCTTCAGCTCCGGAATCACCCTGACATTCTTCAGGTTCCATGTAGTTCCCAATGAAGTAACCAGATCAATATCTCCTATGCCCGTTACTTGAAGCATCTCGTCATTTGCTAATCGTACCTTCCCAAAATCTCATTCTTTTAGATTCACCATCGTTTCTCCGTTGTCCATGGCGTGAAACAAAGCCCCTGAATCCATGACCCAAGAGTCTACAGAACTTTCCATACTTAGTATCAGTGCATCATCCTCAGACACACTCTCGGCACCAGCAATGTTCAATTCTTTCTTTGGACATTCACTCTTAACATGTCCCACCTCCTGGCAATTCCAGCACTTCACATTCTTCCAAGTTCTAGATGAACTTCTTCCCCGACTCCCACTACTCCCACTATTCCTGTTATTCCCTCTACCTCTTCCGATATTTAATAACTCAGAAGAAGACGAGCCACCTTGATTCTTGCGTCTGGTATCCTCGCCTAGAACCAAATCTCGAACCCCTTCAAACGTCATACCACTGGTCCCCACTGAACTCGTAACAGCAGTAACTGTTCCTGACCAGCTATCAGGTAGTGAAGCTAGTAGCAGTGAAGCTTGAGTCTCGTTATGAAATTTAATTCCCACAGATGACAATCTGGACAAAATTGAATTTAGATTGTTAATGTGAACAGTAAATGAGTCTTCCTCATTCATCCTTGTAGTGAACAGCTCCCTCATCAAGAACACCTTGTTAGCCGCCGACGGTTTCTCATACATGTTCGTCAGAGCATCCATCATACCACGTGCCGTGGTTTCCTTCATGATGTTGAAAGCAACGCTCCTTTCCAACGACAACGTAATAACCGCCTTAGCTTTCTTGTCCTTTGAGTTCCATGCATATTCAACAGCTTTTTCCATTTTCTCCGGTTTGTCTCCAAGTACCATGTCCAAATCTTTCTGACATAACAATGCTTCTATTTGCATTTTCCACCAACTAAAGTCAGAACCGTTGAACTTCTCGATTACAATCTTGTCTTCAGCCATTACGACAAACAAGAGACAAATATTTTATAGTACTTTTGTGTGACAGAACAGTACCCTTCAAAGTACCAAGATACCTTTTAATACGATTAATAGAAATTAGTTTCTGATGTGGAAGATCAGACAAAACTGCAACCACAGAGTATACTCTAATTTCTAAAACCGAGACTTCCTCCAAAACCCGAAGCTCTGATACCAGTTGTTAGGAATCGGACAGGGTACACGCAGCGGAAACACACTATCACACACACACAAACGAAACGAGAAAATAAAGAAAAAGATAACACAAGGATTTTACGTGGTTCAGATTCGGTGCAAATCCTACGTCCACGGGCTACAACTAGATTTTATTTGAATGAGGAGATTACAAGAGATACACTCAATTCTTATAGGTATTGAGTTGTGGTGCATGTTCTTCTTCAACTAATGCTCTATTTATACACATCTTGTAATGTATATAATATGCAAACAATTAATGTGAACATGGAAATATAAATCAAGCTACCAAACTTAGTAGGCTACCAAACTTATTTGACTAGGAAAAGTCAGCCTTCACATTCTAACAGTTTATTCCTTTTACTCGAATTGATAACCATCGAAAATGTGTTATGTTTGGTGATGGACTTTTGAATAGACATGATATTGATTCATATGTATGGTAGTTAGGTTGATTCTTAAGAGCATTTAAGAAACATGCGATTTTGGTATTAGAATTTTCTAATTAGGAACTCCTCATGAGAATAACTATTGAACAAGTACTAAACAAGTTAATTCATAGGCTATGCATGTGGCGCATAACATCTAAACTTGAAGCTAAGGTACTATCTATTTCTTAGTAGAATATATTCTATTCCAGATATTGTAAGGAGGTTAATAAATTGAAAGATGTTCGCTATTGTTCTTTTATTAATATGCTTTATTCTTGTACTAACTAAATTTTATTACATTATGCATAGGTGTGCTGTGATTTGTATAAGAATCCTGAATTTAAGAGAAGTTTTAATTCTCTTTTTAGGAATTCTAAGTTGAATTAATTGGAGTTTGAAGATGATTGGAAATTGTTGATTGATGATTACAGTTTGCAAGACAATAGATAGTTTTCTGACACGTTTTATTTGTTGAGACATTATTGGATACCTTCTTTTTTTAAATATGTCCCTATGTGTGGTTTGATGAAGATATCATCTCGTTCCGGAAGATGCTTCATTTCAAAGTTATTCTAATCATGGCACAACATTGGTAAATTTTATGAATACTTTTGAAGGTTCAATGGAGAAGCAGAGGCACCAATAGAGCGTGTTGGATTTTAATGATTTATAGAAAATATCGTCAGACTTCTTCGTTATTGGATATAAAAGTTAATGCTTCTAAGCACTACACTCGTAAGATATTCCTACAATTTCAGAAGGAAATTAAACATTCTATCGTATCGTGTTTCCAAACAAGTAAAACAAGTGATGATGTTTTCGACACATGTGTTATTGTTGAGTCTAAGCATAATGCTATTTGTTTCCATAATAATATTCAAAATGAAGAAATCGGTGAGTGTGAATCTGAATTGGATGAGATAATGCAGGATTAAGAACTTGAGACAATTCTAAATAATATAATTTTTCCTCCATTACCATTTTAACATTCTCAATTAAACTACAAACTGCATTTCAGGTTAAAGTTAACGAAAAGGAGCAGGCATTTAACTGTTTTTGTATGTTATTTAAGCAAGTTGGTATTTTATGCCGCCATATTATTCATGTCTTTCGATATTACAAGATTACATACATTCCACCAAAGTACCTATTGCGTCACTGGAAGAAAGATATAATTCCAATAAGTATCTTGTGATGCAAATCAACAACTCGATAACCAGAAATCAAACTCAGAATTATATTGAAGAAATCGGATTGAACAGAATCAAGATAGTCAATTACAGTCAAAGGATTTCCCAGGGATATTCCCTCTCTCAAATGGCGTAAACCATTGAGCCAATCTCAAGGAGACTATACACAAACATAGCAAATACGTGACTGCCCCCAAAAACGAAACCATGACTCTATTTATTTACTAGACCTAGACGAAATTACACTTGACCCCCTCTAGAATTAATCTACCCAATTCCTATCATTACTCCCGCCATCGAAAAAGTCTGGACCTCCAGACTTGCTTCCACGAAGAACTTATGACGCCCCAGAACCCGGACCCGTCAAGTCCCTAACAGGCGACTCCGGTGATCCCAACTCCTCATATTGGTAAAGATTGTCGCCATTGGTCTCGTATTCATCCTCTCCCAACAACAAAACTCGTAATTTCCCTTCCGGACATTTGTGGGCTGGACCGAATTGTTGACCGCAACGAAAACATAAACCTTTCTTTCGACGTTCCTCCCATTCCGTCCGAGACAACGAACGCACCCCACGATCCCGATGCAACACTTGAGAACCCTCCGATGGAGCCGCTACCGATGGACGAGGACTAGGTAGAGGAGGCGGATCAGCCCCTTTAAGTCCCGAGTCTACCAAGGAAGTCCCACGAATCAGAGATTGACCCAATATCAAGCCTTTGTCCAATTTAGAACTGTTCCCGAAGCCACCCGACTGATGATAACGGAAACGCGACTGAGAAATGTTACCGGATGACGGATGAAGCATTTCTTCAACATCTTTGGCCAGATACATGGCATCCAAACGCGACTGAGGACGATGGAGACGAACCCATCGCTTAACCTCATCTCGCAACCCAGCAACAAAATACCCCATGGCTTGTGATTCGGGTAATTTCGGAACTAATGATAACAAGTACTCAAAATCATCTATGTAATCATAAATGGAATCAGATTGTTTAATAGAAGCCAATTGTTCAAACGGATTCTGAATTTCAAGACCACTAAATCGCTGCAACAATTCAAGTTGAAACTGATCCCAAGTCAAAGAGTCATGCACCTGCTGGACGATTGTGAACCAATGCTGAGCGACTCCTACCATACTTAACTGAGCCAATCGAACCCGAAGATCTACAGGAGTGCCATTGATGTCGAAGAACAGCTTAGCCTTTTGAATCCACCCCTGAGGATCGAACCCATAGAATTCTGGCAACTGTACTTTCTTCACTGCCCATGGTAGAACCATAGCACCACTGTGACGAAAATCAGGGCCCTCACCAGTGCCGCCATCACCACCAGATCTACCCCCACCATCAGATCCACCACTCTTCCCCTCGCCACTCTTCTCTTCTGACTCGAAAAAAATCCCGGAACCCTTTCCCCCACTCGAATCAGAGATGGGTTGCTTACCTTGTTGCTTCATCCAAGCCATCATGATTTTGCGAAATTCAGCATTCTCCACTCGATCTGCCTCAATTGCTTTAAGTGAAGATTTGATTTCAGCCACATCTGCTTGCAAACGTTGGATTTGTTCTTCATGCGCTTCCAAACGAGACTGTTGACCTCGGGTTTCCATGAGCTTGAAGAGAAAGGTGTACTCACGTATGGCAGAGCGATCGTGAACGGAAGGATGGAACAGAAAGTGATTTACACAAAGCGATTTATGAAAATCGAGTATGGAGCAAAATTGGAATTAGCGAAGAGAACAAGAACGGAAGTACGAGACTGAACGAAATTTCCTCAAATCGATTTACTCAAATCGATTTTGGCGGCAGGTCGGACCAATGATGCAAATCAACAACTCGATAACCAGAAATCAAACTCAGAATTATATTGAAGAAATCGGATTGAACAGAATCAAGATAGTCAATTACAGTCAAAGGATTTCCCAGGGATATTCCCTCTCTCAAATGGCGTAAACCATTGAGCCAATCTCAAGGAGACTATACACAAACATAGCAAATACGTGACTGCCCCCAAAAACGAAACCATGACTCTATTTATTTACTAGACCTAGACGAAATTACACTTGACCCCCTCTAGAATTAATCTACCCAATTCCTATCATCTTGAGGAAAACTTTTCGATATGGTGATATGGGTGATGGAGTTGACATGGTTGCATTTGAGTTTTTTTTGTTGACAATACGGTATCTTCACTTTGTCATGATAAAAAGAAAATGGACAAATACATGACATGTATCAAGATGCTGGAAAGAAGGTTTGTGTCCGATGAAAGCATGAATCATGATATAGATAAGTATTCAAAGTATGACAAGTTTCTTGGGGAATCCACACCAGCAGTCATTGAAATGAGAACCTATTAAACATTAGAAACAAAGGTTTCGGTAGACTTAACAGATTAAGGAGTGTTGAATAAATTATAATTTAGAAATGTTCAAAGAAGGCAAGGCAATATGCATGTTGTGGTCATCATTCATATCTTAATTCAAGGAATTGTCCATCAAAGAAGAAACTATGTGTCATATCATTCTAATATGAATCATCATTACGATTTTGATCGACTTTTATGTCTGTAATACATTGGTTGTTTTGTTTGAACATTTTTCCGATATGCACAATAGTTTTGTGTTATTACTTTATTTATATAACCCTTTTCCCTTGGAATACTCATACATTTAATGTCTTTTTGTACATATTTCTACTATGAACAAAACTTATTCATTTCCATTGTGTTCATATAAATAGATTTCACATAGAATTTTGATATATAAGAAAATCAGTTTCATAAATCAAATTTGTTAAGAGACATGGTAGATAATTTATAACCTTTATATAATATTCAGCTCGATTACAGACATCCCTATTTGAAGCAACATTCAAACCAAAAAAATTTATCAAAACAAAAACCCTAGTTCATCTCTTACAAAACATCAAAGAAAAAAACCCATCTTCACAGATCTTTCAATACCATCAAGCACCCCATTTGATCATCTCAATTTTTGTGTATATCCTTGAATTGATAAATTATACAAAAGAAGTGAGCAAAGTTGAATAGATAGACAAGTTTGGGCTTCAGGCTCTCCAAGAAATCCAGTTTGAACTTGTCGTCCGATGCCTCCAACATTTTCACTTTTTTTAGTAGTGCTGCATTCTTGGTAGAATCCAACAAGGCTTTCTTGAAGAGTTTCAGGATAACCTTTTTCCTTAATAGCAACATGTTAAAGTCTTCTTTCAAGTCCCTAATTATGTACGCCATGTTTGAGGTGTTGTTGTTCGTTGACGATGAAGACGCCATATTTTATGCTAAAAGATTTATAACTTTCTTATCTTTTTATGCTAAATCAGATGGTTTTTATAATCAAATAAGGCCCACTGGTATTGTAAGCTTAGGGTGACAGCAAAAAGACTTGATGCATTGGAAATTATTACTGTTGTATGAAAACCTAACTTTCATATGTAATTGTACTTGTATTTTTATAGAAAATGCTAGTAAAGTGAACTTGACCATAGGGGAAATTTGGTTAGGTTGGATAAAAACTATATAATTACAGTGTTTTATGGTTTGATTGTGCTATAATATGTGTTTGGACCTTAGTGTGTAAGTTTGGTGGCTTGAAGTCCAAAATTGAGAGAGTTAGAAAAATCATTTGGGACAGAAACTTTTCTACATAATCTAGGTGATGCGTCCATAGGAAGTATGTGACGCATCCCAAAGTGGAATGCCTTTTAAGGGAGACATTGGAAGCAGGTTGTTATGTCTGTTGTTCATGGGATTTGAAATTACAATGTTGGCGTAACTCACACACGTGAATAAGGTAAGAACGCGATGCTTTCTATCAGAGGGGACCAAACAACGCGACTGAATCGTAAAAGAAAACAACGCATCCAAGAATCCTGCACGACACGTTCATAAAAAAGGGACAACTGTTGAAGATTAAGCTGTCTAACTCATTAAAAGATGTTCTGACCTGATGGGTCTTCGTTTGAACCGAATGAAACACTGAATATTAGTGGGGTTCCACCCTACAAATCAGATTAGTTTCTCCACTAAAACCCTCTCAAAGGTTAGTGTGTGTGTGTTATTGTTGTTTCAGCATGTGAGGTTGAATTCTTGAAGAATCAAGAGTGTTTTCAAATGGCTTTGGTGTTAGTTGATAACACAAGGTAAGAACTCAAACTCTTGCTTTGTTTGTGTTAGTTTAGGTGTGTATAAATCAATCCCCTAGCAAATGCCAAAACTTTGAAGTGTAAGATCTCGTTTTAAATTTTTAAAACCGATCCTATCTATACTAGGGACTATTACACACTAGACTGCCAACTTAGTCGTGTAGCAGTATAACTTTGGTAAGAAGGGTGTCAAACTCTTAGGGAATGGGTATGAAATAGAATAACTTTTTGATTACTAGTTAAACTAAAAATAAAAAGTAAAATGGGGGAACTTCCAATAAAATACAAAAACAAACAGAAAGCAAATAAATACAACTGGTTTGGAAACAAATCTGAAGGTATTCTTAATTAGACTTGATTACCCTATTCAATTATGATTGATTTGTATTAAGTGCAATGAATATTTATCTGATATTCACTGAAGCGTAAGTTGATTAATTGCCTTGGTCTGTTCACTAATCATAATGATTCTAAGGACATCCAATCAAAATGTTTATGTAAAATAGTCGCCCCTAATACTAGTAATTAAGTTCATATCATGAAGATTTAATCAAGCAATTAATCTCAATGGTGATGAAATTAATTGTTGTATATAATGGTTATCTAATGCATCTTACACATTAAAGTTCATGTTTACTGTCCTAACCCTAGGATTTGGTTCATCTCTAGTCATACCTACCTAATGGTCATAATACAACTATGATTCAAGACACACAATCGAATTGATCCTCTATATTGTAATAACTCAGAAATAGGCATCAAAGATTCAAACTTTAACACATAAGGATTATTGATTAAACTAACATGATAAATTAAACAACTATTAACATCCAAATATCAATCAAATCCTAAAATTAAGGTTTCATAAAAGCTAATTATGAACAATGGGTATAACCCTAAATCTGGAACTAGACTCCAAAAGAAACCATAAGTATGCTAAATATATATAGTAAAGCAAACAAAATGATAACCTAATGATTCAACTCCCGATCCTTCAAACTCTACTCTATATCAGCTTTCGGGCTGCCCAACTGCCTTTTGGACTCTCAAAATATTGACTTTATAGTTTTTCCTAGGTCAATATATGCCTAAAAGATGCCCTAAATTAAAGTTAAGGCGGAATTTATAGTTTTTCTACTGACATTGAATGCGTCGCGTAGGTATGTCAGATGCGTAACGTAGCTCCAACAATATCGCTTTTGTTGCAAGCCTTATCCTTATCTGGTTGTGGAACACATCACCTAGAAGTATTGGATGCATCATGTAGGTCTACAAGTCACGAAGGACATGAGAACATGTCGCCTAGCAAATATAGTTTCATTATTTTCAGCATTTTTGTTCCAGCTCCAATTTCAGCTCATCTTTGTTCCTTTTCATTACAGCAGTGATCTGTAACACACAAATTTGAAGCATTATAAGTATCTTTCATCTTTAATATGCATCAAAATACGACTTAAAAACACTTGATATTACACAAGATATATGAATAAATAATGCAATATCAAAATACCACACACTTGGACTTTTTGTCATCTAGCAAACTAGAGTTTATAAAGGCCAACAAAACAGTTACTTTAACACATTCCATTTGCAAGTAAATACAATCAATATTTACCGATACCAAAAATAATGATTAAAAACAAATGCATTAATCATATTCAGAATCATATACATAATTGTGTTCGACTCAATTTTAACTATAAGCAACAAATCTCTAATTTGCTAGCCACTCATTTTTAACATGTTTTAGAAACTTTGATGAATTCAATACTTTTTTTATATAATTGATCTTCTTCATTCCATAATTTGACTCAACAATAAAATTGTCTTTTTTTTTTTCTTAAAATTATATCGTATTTAAAACATTCTTTACCTAAACTTAGATATATAACAACCACATATTCACTTTATATTTCAAAAAACTTTAATAACCGTAAACTATCATTATTATGTGTTTTAATTTATATAAAATAATTATTGTTTTTTTAACAACCAAAGAGGCAAAGATAAAATACTCAATTATTGGTACGTGAGGGACGGACATAAATATCGGCAACCGATCATCATCTGACACGTGCGCATAAACTTGATATGTTCCTTGATGATTGGTTATTTGTTTCCAATATTCCAATGCCTTAACAGAAAAATCACCTGGCGACCTACAACAATAATCGTTTCCTTAGATTATAATTCTAGTAAAATTTTATGGTCTTAAATATGACATATTAAACGTTACATTCGATAAAAATAATCTTAAATTAATTTATAAGCTGAAATCATAATTTACATTTCTTAATCTATAAATTAAAACACATATTTCAAAGAACTTTAATGATTACAAAATAAATTTCAAACAAAACAAATAAATTTGACCGTAAGTTATTATAATTATTCGGTAGATATATTGTCTATATTAACCAATAACCGATTCATTTATCAGGTATAAATTCAAGTAAATGCTATATTAAATCAAAACAAGTATATTCTTTTTTCTTGTTTTGTAAGGTAATTAATTCTAATTTAAACTTTCCACCAACCTTTTCACCGCTATAAATAGCAGCTCATTCTCCACAAACTAGACTCACAATAACACACCTGATCACCCATAATTTCTCCTACTTTCTCATTTGTATTCATAGATAAAAAAAAATGAGGTCACTTGTTGCAACCCTCACTCTTATTGGACTTGTACTCTTGAGCTCTTCTTTCCTTCAAATCACCATGGCTGGTTCAAGTAAGACATGGTTCTTTTTTAATTCATTTTGAAGCATGCGTGAACTTTATGCATAAGAGTTTTGAAACAAAATATTTATGCATAAGAGTTTTGAAGCATGCGTGAACTTTATGCATAAGAGTTTTTGAAACAAAATATCATATACGTATTAATTTGTAGGTTTTTGTGACTCAAAGTGTGCCGTGAGATGCTCGAAGGCAGGGTTGCAAGATAGATGTCTGAAATACTGTGGGATATGCTGTGAAGAGTGTCAATGTGTACCTTCAGGGACGTTCGGGCACAAAGACGAATGCCCTTGTTACAGGGACAAGAAGAATTCAAAAGGCCAGTCGAAATGCCCTTAGAGTATCATCTGCTTGTTACCAATGTCACACAGGACATGATATATAACCTTTATCACGAGCCATAAAAAAAATAATGCTATTCGAATCTTGTTAAAATATATTTGTTTATTTATGATATGTTCATTATTAATGTGTAATTTGTTAAAGATGATATATGTATAACACACACACACTTAATCAAAATAGCTCTTTGATTATGATCAGAATATAGCTCAAAACTGATTATGTTTTACAATGTATCTATGTATTGGGTGTGTTTTACCCTCTTGGTAATGCATTGTATTTATAGGACACATAGAAGGTATATGTCCACATATTTCAACCTCAATCACAGCTTTGATTGAAGTCTTGATTGAAGCCTTGATTGAAGGAGGACCAAGACTTTGAGATTCCAACAATCACCCCCGAATCTCTAAGTCCTTCTAGAGATTCTCGATCACCGCCAATCTTTAAGACATTCTAAAGATCCCGATCAAGCTCTGCATTTCTTTGAACTTGGTTCGAGCCAATGGTTTTGTAAGAATGTCCGCCTTTTGTTTCTCACCGGGAATGTACTCCACCTCTACTTGTTTTTTCTCAACACAATTGCGAATGAAATGAAACCTCGTGTGAATATGTTTGCTTCTACCATGAAATACTGGATTCTTCGTTAGTTCGATAGCCGACTTGTTATCAACTCTTAGAACCACCTTCTCTTGTGCTTTGTTCATGATTTCCCCTAGCAAGTCTTGAAGCCATATTGCTTGACATGCAGCCGCGGTGGCTGCCATGAACTCTGCCTCGCAAGATGACAAAGCAACGGTATCTTGCTTTTGCGAACACCAGGTTATCGGTGATGACCCATAGTAGAAAATGTGACCAGTTGTGCTTCTTCCGTCATCTGGATCAACATTGTGACTACTATCACTGTAACCAATAAGTCGTTTTTGTCCCATCCTCTCGTACTTGATTCCGTATCCTGTTGTTCCACGTAAGTACCTTAGAATGTGTTTGATTGCATTGCCATGTGATTCCCTTGGGTTTTGCATGTATCGGCTGATAACTCCAACCGCGTATGCCATATCGGGTCTTGTTTGCAGGAGGTATCTAAGGCATCCTACCACCTTTCGATATTGTGTCGGGTCGATTTCGGGTTCATCTTCGGCCTTTGACAATTTTGTTCCTGGGTCCATCGGAATGTGGGTCGGATTGCAATCATGTAAACCGGCTTCCTTCAGAATGCGTTGTGCATACGCTTCTTGGTTAATTGTAATCCCTGATTCTTCCTGTTTGACTTCAATGCCCAGGTAGTAAGTTAATCTTCCAAGATCAGACATCTCGAAGTTCTTGGACATGTCAAATTTGAATCTTTTGATCATGTTCAAATTTGTACCTGTAACAAATAAGTCATCAACATAAATTGCTAAAATTAGCAAGTTAGATCCTTCATTCTTCCGGTACACCGATGGTTCTTTCATGCACTTGTGAAATTTCATTCCCTTCAAAATTCCATCAAGTTTCGTGTTCCATGCTCTTGGTGCTTGTCTAAGGCCATATAATGCTTTTGAAAGACGATACACCTTGTGCTCTTCGCCTTTCCTTATGTAGCCTTCCGGTTGAAACACATAAACGGTTTCCTTCAACTCTCCATGTAAGAAAGCCGTTTTGACATCCAAGTGGTGAAGTTCCCATCCATTAGTAGCGGCCAAGGCAATGAGAAACCTGATGGTTTCAATGCGAGCTACCGGAGCAAATACCTCTTGGAAATCAATACCAGGTTGTTGCACGTACCCTTTAGCAACCAACCTTGCCTTGTGTTTGTTTATGGTGCCATCTGCATTTTTCTTCAGTTTGTACACCCATTTGAGTCCAATTGCCTTCACCCCCATAGGCTTATTCACGAGAGTCCACGTATTATTCTTGTTGATTGAATTGATTTCCGCATTCATGGCTTTAACCCACTCTAGTTCTTTCTTCGCCTCTTCAACCGATACTGGTTCGTCACTGGTTGTTAGGAGAAGTTCTTCCAGGTTGTTAAGATTAAGCACATAATCTTGAAGTCGAATTGGAATATTCCTTTGTCTTGTAGACCTTCGATGTTGGGTGTCGATAAGCGGATTTGGTTGCTCATCTTCTTGTACCTGTACTTCATCTTGAATTTCATGGTCTGATTCAATTGGTTCGGTATTATTTCTTTGGTTGTTCGTTTCATTCTCCGGATATTCCCATGGAACTATGAATGACCCAGGTTCTTCATTTTTGGTACTTGCTTCTTTGACCCAATCCCACCATTTTGTTTCGTCAAAAATAACGTCTCGACTTACGATTATTTTTTGTGTAGTCGGGTTAAAAAGCCGATAAGCTTTCGTGCCCGGTTCAGAACCAAGATGTACTAGTGGTCTTGATCTTGCATCCAACTTCTTGAGATTCACTGGTTCAACTTTCGCATATGCTAGACACCCAAAGATACGAACATTCTCTAGATTCGGTTTTCTTTTATACAACTTCTCGTAAGGAGTTGTATCACCAAGGACTCTTGTGTAAACACGGTTGATCAGATTTGTGGAATGTTTTACCGCTTCTCCCCATAAGTTATTTGGAACATGCATCGCCTTCATGATACTTCGTGTCATGTCCATTAACGTTCGGTTTCTTCGTTCCACAATACCATTTTGTTGTGGTGAATATGGGGCGGTAAGATGGCGTTTGATTCCATTTATATCACAAAAGGAATTAAATTCGAGCGAAGTAAACTCACCTCCTCGATCACTTCGAAACACCTTCAAAGACTTTCCGAGCTCATTCTCCGCCAAAGCTTTGAATTTCTTGAAGTGTAAAAACGCCTCACTTTTCTCTTTTAAGAGAAAAATCCACATATACCTTGAAAAGTCATCAATTAATGTGAAAATGTACCGATTTTGACCTATCGTTGACGGTGTGATCGGACCGCATAAGTCACCGTGAACGAGCTCCAAAGGTTGTGTCGCTTTGTACGTCGTCATTAATGGAAATGACTTTCTTGTTTGTTTGCCCACCAAACAAGATTCACATAATTGATTGTCACTGTCAAGTTGTGGTAACCCTTTGACGAGATTTTTCTTGGACATCTTTTTCAATGACTCGAAATTGATGTGCCCAAGTCTTGCGTGCCAGCGCCATGTGTCTTCACTTAGTCTTGAATGAAGGCAATTCGGTTCACCAATAGTCAATTTTATTTTATAAAGTCGATTTGGAGATCTTTGTACCTTCATTAATAAGCAGTTGTAGGCATCGTGCATCGTCAAATAATTTTCTTTCATCCGAATGTCGCATCCGGCTTCAGTTGCTTGTCCGAGACTAAAAATGTTATTTTTTAGATCCGGAATGAAATAAATCTCCGTTATCAAACGTTGTTGGCCTGATTTTCCCTGGAAAATTATTGAGCCTTTTCCTTTGATCGCGACACTCGAATTATCGCCAAATTTTACTTTGCCGGTTATTCCTTCGTCGAGTTCGGAGAAAAATGAGCGATTTCCCGTCATGTGATTACTCGCTCCGTTATCCAAATACCACACATCATTGTCTTGTGAATTGTATTTAGATGGTATTACCTTCTCTTCGTTCAAAAATACTGTCTCGTGAAAAAATACGGTTTCGTCGGTATCGTCTTGTTCGGTAAAATTCATTTCTTGAAACTTTTGAATTCTATCCGGACATTTTGACGCGTAGTGGCCCGATTTATCACATCGGTAGCAAATAATTTTTGATAAATCCTTTTTCGCGTTTTGATTTGAGCCCGAAGACGAATTGGGCTGGTTTTTTGGTTTAGATTTATTCCAATTGGACTTTGCTTTGTTTGAATTGGACCATTGCCCACTAGAAGAGCCGGATCTACTTGACCCGCCGCCCGACCCGGCCGACTCGCCTGACCCGGATGCGTTATTCTTTTGCGTAAAATGGTTTCTTCCCCACTCATTCCTACGTTCTGATTCACGGCTGCTCCCACCGCCTCCCTTTTGCGATCCAGCGCCTCCGCCGCCGGAGCTCGAGTTTCCGCCACCGCCACCGCCGGATCGGGTAAAGAGAGCTTTCCCCTGTTCATCTCCTCCATCTTCTCCTCGAATCCGTTCTTCGTAGGCTTTCAATCGGCCCACGATATCTTCGAATCCCACCGTCTTCAGATCGAGGATTTGTTCGAGAGAAGCAACAAGGTGGATGTATCTCCTCGGCACCGTCTTCAGGAGCTTTTTTACGAGCTTAGATTCATCAATTACTTCTCCCAGTGATGCCGATTTTGAAGCTATCCCGGCGAGTTTTCCGGTGAACGAGTCGATTGACTCGGTTTCGGTCATTCTCAACCGATCAAAATCGGTGGCTAAAGTTTGAAGTCTCGCTTCCTTTACCCGATCAGCGCCAACAAATCGAGCTTTGATCGATTCCCACATGGTTTTCGCATCTTCTATTTCCCCGATCTGCATAATCAGAGATTCCGGAATCGCTTGGTAGAGCAAACCCATTGCAAGGTTGTTTCTATCTTCATTCTTTTCTGCTTCCGATTCAATAATATTCCAACACTTGTGTATGCGCAGGACCACCTTCATTCGGAGGGACCAAACCATGTAATTGGTTTGGGTTAACATCGGACATGACACCGATGTGGCTCCGATCTCCTTGAGCCTGGCCTGAGGATTACTAGTGCTTGCACTTGGATCATCGACATCTGACATTTTTCAGAAGTTCAAATCCTCACACGGACACAGACACTGTAAGTGGCTCTGATACCAATTAAAGATGATATATGTATAACACACACACACTTAATCAAAATAGCTCTTTGATTATGATCAGAATATAGCTCAAAACTGATTATGTTTTACAATGTATCTATGTATTCGGTGTGTTTTACCCTCTTGGTAATGCATTGTATTTATAGGACACATAGAAGGTATATGTCCACATATTTCAACCTCAATCACAGCTTTGATTGAAGTCTTGATTGAAGCCTTGATTGAAGGAGGACCAAGACTTTGAGATTCCAACAATTTGTGAATAAAATTTGCAATGAAAAAGACAGATATGAGTTTTAATCCAATCGATCTAATTACTAAACACATTTTTCCAGCTGCTACTTGCACAAATCAAACGGATGACTTACAATGGAATTAAAAATCCATCTTTCCTCATTTTTTTGTCACCCTACACAAGGAATTCCGATAAAGCCTTAATTCACACTTCAAAAACAAATGCTTCAAGCTTTCTTAAAAATCTGAACAAAGTACTAGACATAATGTATAAGGAACATCAATCCCTCTACTAACAAGATTATTAGTATACCGATAGATATAAGACGAATGAATCTGTTTTGAATTTTATGAGTTTGATGAATAAGAGCTTTATATGAAGAAAGAAATTAGAAATGATGGTATATATAAACACAAGCAATCTTGAATCGTGTAAAACTTGCATACCTTCTCTTACAAATCACATGCTTTTGTTTGGAGAAAATAATAATAACAACAAATATGTGTGAAGTTTTTACTCGAATTTGTTTTACTACTTCCGTGGGGTTAAGGGTGTCCCATCTCCCCAATAAATATTAGTTGAGTAAGCTAGTAATTATACATAAAATGGATATATTCCTTTTGACAGCTTTCATTTACTTTAATGGAGGTAGTGTCAAAATTAACGTGTAAGTATTTATGTTATATGCCCATATTCGAATAAAAGATTTGATTAGAACGAATTTTTTTTTTTTGTTAATCATTTTTTGTATGAGTACTTTGCCTATATGGATTTTCAATCAAAAACATTCTCTCTAATAACTTAGTGTAGATGATAACTTTTGCTTCAAAGATAACACGTAACGTAGAAAAATAACTCATTTGACCTAGAAAATCAAATTATATAAATATAAAGAATACTTGGATGTATATTTGGACCGATTGTAGCAAGATCAAGTTATATGAACCATTTTTAAGTATTTAAAATCTAGGTTATCAAGATTGGGGATCTTAGCAATGATTGTGTCTTATTTTGCAAGATTGCCATTGTAACACTATGTCAAAGATCGGGAGATCATACCAAAATGAAAAAGTCTCGAAATTTGTTTGCAATGTCTTATTTGTGAAATATTTGTTATAACTTGATGTTGATTAAGACATCAATGGTGAAATAATTTGAACTTCTTAAGCAGTAACCATAATTGTTGTGAATGCAAATTGCAACAGTTAACTAGGAAGAAAATATGTTGACCAGAAAAGAAAAAAACATCATCACGACCATACATAACTAAAGACACAATATCACAAATTAAATAACAAGCATATCACAATTTTTTACCTAATACGAGATGAATGGACAGAGTTGTGATGCAGTATGAGGCTTCCTCCAATCTGTAATGCTTGATTTCGAGTTGAATGAATAAAATTTTTAGGCTTAATTTCAAGTTTTATGGGTAATTATTTGAGTAAAAATGGTGAGCTATCCAAGGTTTTAAAGGCTAAAAAGTTGGCTATGGAATAAAGACTAAAGATGTGTGACTGGATCGAGGTAATATATTCTGATCCTAAAATCTCAATATAGATATTGATTAAGAAATACTCCTATTGTGATCGTGATCAAGATCATAATATTTTAATATTAAGATTGAGATCTTAAAAACCATTGTTTAAGTATATATAATTATAATAACATTTTTTGCTTATCTAAAGACAAAATAATATGATTTGAAAAAAAAATGTTAAATTTGTCATAATAAAACTAGGGATTGAGATAATACACAATAATCTAGTTGTTTTGAAGCTTTAATAATGTACCACAAAAAACGTACCACATGAAATGACATTTACAAGATATATTTAAGTGGTATTCACAAAAAAGTACCACATGATTTATCGTGAATATAAGTCCCAATTTTTTGGATTTACTGAAATAACCATCCATGTAAGACCGATTTCATTTGAGATGCTTATTAAGGTAAGTAGGGTTATTATCTTATAGTTGGTGTGGTTCTAGCTATGAGTTTCTTAGAGTAAGGGTGTGACAATCTTTATAATTGCCTTTGAGTTTTGATTTGTATGATGAGTAATAAAAGGTTAAAGCCTTTCTTATGTACTAAACTTGGTGTGATTAAGATTAGTTAGGTTGTTGTATGAGTTTGGGTGGTTAAAACCCCATTTGGGAGAAGTTTAAGCTTGGAAAATGCCAAAGGGGGGGGGGGGGGGACGGTTACACGGGTCGTGTAAAAAGCCTTAAAAACAACCCGAGAGCCTTCCAGACTTACACGGGGTCGTGTAGAAATGGTCCAAAAATGTCCGAGAGCTGAAACGAGGTTGCACGGGGTCGTTTTCGCGAACACGAGTCGTGCAGGACACATTAGCGGCTAATGTTAGACATTAGCGGCTCTAATGTCGTGCAGACTCTATTAAATGCGCATCAAACCTCATTTCGGGGAAAACCGGGCGTTACAATCCAGGCAATAACACATCAAAATGATCGAATTTGAAAATTTTTTATGTGTTATTGTTTGAAAATTTTGATGTGATTGTAACGCAAACACGAGTCGTGCAGGCCACTTGAGTGTGATGTTGTTTACATGGTTTGAGTACAAGTATGCCCATTTTGATACGTTATTGTTTGAAAATTTTTGAGTGTACTTTGTATGAGAAACCGGACGTTACAATCCTGACCAAAATGACCGCATTTGGAATTTTGAACTTACATTTTCGTATATAATTGAAGATCAACTTAGAAATTTCAAGAACGTCTTAGTAATTTGAAGAACAACTTAGAAATCCAAAATACACTTTTTTCTCCAAATTATCTATTTTATACTATATTTTTCTGTCCGAAGTATCTATTCCAAAATATATGTTTTGTCAAAAATGTGTTTCTGATACAACATTAAGTTAGTCTGAATCAAATAAAAAAAAATCTAAAATGCAATGTTTTTTACTTGGGGTTATTTTGATAAATAATGAAAAACTATTTATCATTTCAAATCGGACAACATCATGTGGTAATTTTGTGAATATCCATACATTTAACATCCCATAAGAATTTTTTTAAACAATATAAAATTAGAAATTTTAATATGTAATTGTGTATCCGTTTCTAAGTTTCTTACTTGATTATCTTAATAAACACAATATATTTTATAATAAAAGATAATTTGTAATAATATTAAATTTAATTTTAAAATGTTAAACCAAATAATAATGGATGCGATAAAAAAAACCCTTCATGATAAGATATATGTATGAGAGGTAACCCACACACATATACACATTCACATATATCATGTGAGAAATGGTTTGTGGACCGAGACCCAAACTAAATTAAGGCTGAATTTTATAAGCATTTTAAAGAGAGATTTGCAGCTAGTACATGTAATCGGCCTTCTATTACCACTGATGCTTTTCTCAAACTCTCAAGTGATCAAAAACAAGGCTTGGATATGCGTTTTTCGGAAGAAGAGATAAAGAGGGCGGTGTGGGATTGTGGTAGTGATAAAGCTCCAGGGCCGGATGATTTTTCTTTTGGGTTTATAAAACGGTATTGGGATGTCATTAAAGAAGATGTGTATCGATTAGTTTGGTGCTTTCAAAGGTGTAATAGTATTCCTAAAGGATGTAATGCTTCCTTTATCGCTCTTATACCTAAAGTCACGGATCCCCAATTTACATCTGATTTTAGACCTATTAGTCTAATAGGTTGTCAATATAAAATCAATGGCAAACAATTAGCTAATCGTTTAGCTAAAGTTGTTGGTTCGGTTGTTAGTGCTGAACAGTCTACTTTCATTCAAGGAAGGTAGATTTTGGATGGCCCTCTGATATTGAGTGAGATTATAGCTAATGCTAAGGCATCCAATAAAAGAATGATGATATTTAAGGTGGATTTTGAGAAGGCTTACGATTCTCTTCGTTGGGAGTACCTGATTGTGGTGATGAAGAAGATGGGGTTTTCTAACTTATGGTGCGATTGGATTTTGGCTGCTCTTTCTACCACGAGAGCTTCAGTTTTGATTAATGGTGTTCCCACTGACGAGTTTGATGTTCATAAGGGATTACGACAAGGGGATCCTTTATCTCCATTTTTGTTTTTTTATTGCTATGGAGGGTTTTCATATCTCTTTGCTTGAAGTTAGTAAGACAGGGGCTTTTAGAGGTATCACTATTGGTATAGAAGAGTTGGAAATTTCTCATGTTTTTATGCAGACGACGCTATCCTCATTTGTGAGTGGAATGAAGATAATGCGAGACGTATTACTCATATTCTCACTGTTTTCCAGCTTGCTTCAAGTCTAAAAATTAATTTGCTTAAAAGTAAACTAATTGGGATTGGAGTTAAATTTGAAACAGTGAAAGCTATAGCGGTGGTGGTGGGCTACTAAGCTATTAAGCTTCCATTTGTGTATCTTGGAGTGCCGGTTGGAGGAAATATGAATATGATAGAGTCTTGGAAACCCATGGTGCAGAAGTTTGTCCAGAAACTTTCTACATGGAAGGCTAAACTCTTATCTTTTGGTGGCCGTCTCACTCTTTTAAAGTTTGTTTTAGGTAGCACTGCTATCTATTACATGTCTATTTTTAAGGTGCCGACTACTGTTCTTAAGCTTTTGGAGTCTTTAAGGGCTAGATTTTTCTGGGGCGCGAATGTAGGAGAAAGAAAAATACATTGGGTTGCCTGGAAGAAAGTTTTGGCAAGTAAGGAGGTGGGTGGTTTGGGTGTTGGTAGTCTTGAATCGTTCAATAAAGCCTTATTATTCAAATGGTGTTGGCGGTTGCATGATAATAAGGATGCGTTATGGGCTAGGATTATCCAAGCCATTCATGGTGACAGAAGGGGAGGGAGTCGGACTTGGAAAAATTTTGGAGGTTTAAGCCCATAGCTTAATTTGGTAAAGGAGATGGATCGTTTGAAACACAGGGGCATTGATTTGTATGATTTCATGGTTCATAAACTTAGGAATGGTCAAAACACAAGTTTGGGGGGGGGATAACTGGCTAGGTGATACGGTCTTTAAGGACTTATTTCCTAGAGTTGTTATCTTAGATAGTGACTCGAAAGCTAAAGTGGTGGATAGGTGCTCTAAGGAGAAAATATTGGAGGCCCTTGTTCGTGAACCAAGAGCTGGAGTTCCACAATCACAATTGAATCAACTGTGTGATCTTATCAAGAAGTTAATCTCTTGGAGGATCGGGATGGTTTTAGCTGGGAGCTAGATGATGATGGGGTGTTTTCGGTTTCTTCTACAAGGAAGTTTTTGGATGGTATTTTGCTGCCTAGTTCTAATATAGGTACTAGATGGAATTGTTTGATACATATCAACGTTAACGTGTTAATTTGGAGAATCATGAGGGATAATATTCCTTCAATGCTGAATTTGAGAGATAGGGGGATGGATTTACATTCGCATATGTGTCCGGTTTGTGATATTGGTGGGGAATCGACGGATGATTTATTTGGCGGGTGTTCGTTTGCTTTTGATATTTGGAGGAAAGTTGTGACTTGGTGGGACATCCTTTTACCATATAGTATTACAGCTTCGTCTCTAGCGTGTTGGGCGGATAGTGTGATGTTACAAGTAGATGTTAAACGAAATTTCGATACGGTGATTGGTGTTACATTCTGGTGCTTGTGGAGTTTTCGTAATAAACTCGTGTTTGGAATGGCTAAACCTCGCAAGGATGAGGTCTTCGACGATGTTCAATCTCTTTCGTATTTTTGGATTAGTAATAGACGTATTAATCGTAATTTAGATTGGGATTGCTATGACTGTTTTATAATCTTGATTTTCTCTAACTTCTTGCTAGAGATTCTTTTGTTTTATAAAATTCATCCGCCGCTCAAAAATAAAACATATATCATGGAATTTATTTAAGATTACCCAAATAATAAATATATACTAACAAATAACTCAACATACACCAACAAAATGCTACAGAGTGAAAAGCTCACGATTGAATACAAACATTACAAAGGACTCGATGTTCTTTTGGTTTGTACAATAGCTTTAGATTAAAGTTTTCAAATATATGAATATATATTTTTTAAATTGTCTATGTACAGACTTAAGCAAATGACATGAAAATATAACGTGCTTTTGGATCAAAGTTTATTTTTGACCATTGTAGTTCAAAAACATACATGTAATGGATTATAATTGGAAAAAATTTGCATGTTTTAGACATCTGAAAACCCATAATTTGTTAGGCTAGGAGTTGTGGTCTCTCAGTTCAGTTTTTTTTTTCTTTTTTTTTGTCACATCAACATCCAGCCAACACCTATCACTTCTTCTCACACCAGTAGAAATGGTCACCTGGTCATCCTTACCTCTCACTTCCCTCACTTTTTAAATTAAAAATAAATAATTTAAAAGTAAACAAAATTAATTTAATTTAAGTTTTCATTTATACTAATATTTTTAAAATTTTAAAAATATACAAATAATTTAATAATAAAAATAAAAATAAACTAAACATAAAAACTAACTTAAAATTAAAATTCAAAAACTAAAACACTAAAATTCATAAGATTTTAAAATTGAAATTGAGATCTGAACAACCATTGTTTAAGTATATAATTATAATTACATTTTTTGGTTTATCTAAAGACAAAATAATATGATTTGAAAAAAAAAATATGTAAAAATTTGTCATAATAAAACTAAGGATTGAGATGATACAGAATTATCTAGTTGTCTCGAAGCTTTCGTAAACTATAATTATTCAAATTGTAAAAAATTACTTTTACAAGATATATTTAAGTGGTATTTACAAAAAATACCACATGATTATTGTGAATATAAGTATATCTGTATATGAAACCAAATTTTTTGGATTTATTGAAATAACCATCCACACCGAAATGACCGCATTTTGAACTTACATTTTCATATATAATTTGAATATCATCTTAGAAATTTGAAGAACGTCTTAACAATTTGAAGAACAACTTAGAAATCCAAAATACACTTTTTTCCATAATATATATTTTAGGGCTAATAATATAAAAATCACTGTAGTTTGATCAAAATCCAGTTTAAGCACTATATTATTTTTTGTTCTATAAAATATAGCGTGCTTTTCGATCGAAGTTCATTTTTGACCATTGTATTTCAAAAACATATATGTAATGGATTATAATTAGAAAAAAATTGCATGTTTAGACATACGAAAACCCATAATTTGTTAGGCTATAAGGTATGGTCTCTCATTTTTTCTTATTTTTTTCAGTCATATTAACATCCAGTCAGCACCTCTCATTTTTTCCCTCTCCCGTAGAAATCAACTGGTCATCCTTCACTATCTCTTACTCCCCCTTACCTTTTAACTTAAAAAATGATTAATTTAAAAAAATTAATTTAAATTTAAATTTTCATTAATACTAATATTTTTAAAATTAAATAACATACAAATAACTTAATAATAAACTAAACATAAAAACTAGATAAAACATCATAATTGGTCCCTGTGGTTTAACATGATATCAACTTTAATCCCTAACTTTCAAAAACCTCAAGGATAATCTTTGTGGTTTGAAAACTTTTTATAAATCGTCCATCTGTCAACTTTTGGCCGTTAAGTACATAACGGATGAGGGTAAAATGGTGTTTTCCATAACAAGGACCATTTATGAATAGCTTGCAAACCTTTTATGTTGGACATTTGAAGTTAGGGACCAAAAATGATATTATGTTATACTTAAAGGGGGCTTGTGGGCTTTAAACACTAATATCTCCCCTAATTTCTTAAGGACGACGATGAGGTTCGTGCACACTGATTTACTAGTTTTGATCAATTTTCCAACGCATCCTTAATCCTCGTTATCATCGATTACTTTAATTATAGATGGAATCGAAGGAGAAACCGCTAGAAGAAATTAACAAGAAACAGGAGGATAAATCATTTTTAGACCTGATATTCACAGTTTGAAGATCACAGAACTTGAGTAAGTAATTAAACACTTCTTGGAAGTTATTCTCGGCAGGAACGTACAGCGCTGTCACCCCGGTGTCGTTCTGCATCGCCATTAGAGCAGATGCGGAAGCTGTGTCAGAATCTTCACCGTTTACGATCACTTTTAGTGATTCAAGGTCTCCTGATCGGACTGCTGAGAAGAACGATTGATGCGAGATGAATCACAGTGATTTAGATGATGATGATTCCATAATCATCTATGGATGATCAAAAACCTCTCATATTTTCTCTCTCTCTCTCTCTCTCTCTCTCTCTTTCTCTCTCTCATCCTCTTGCTTAACTAATGAATTCAACGGTGAGAAGAAATGAGAATCTTTCTTTCTTTCCATTAAATTGTTCAATAATATCAATAATTGATTGCGGGGTTCCATTTGTTGCTTAAAATATTCAATCCAACCATCTGGAATCGTTAATTTGATCTAATGTTGGGCACGTTGAAGCAAACTCATTAATCTGGTCAAATGAGCTTGATGAGATGCGGGAAAAACTAGGAAGATCGAAAACTAGTGATGGGGAACATCTCAATGTGATAAAAAAATTCTATGATGGAAGACGAAGAAATAGGAGCAACAACTTAATTCTGATATTAGATCTCTTCTAATGGCTGGTACCCCATGTCTCCATCATTCAAATGTTCAAAAACAGATAAACATGAATATTTGTGTTTAATCAGGAAGCAAATAAGTTATTGGCTGGAGAAAGAAGGCATGTTCGTCCCTTCTAATTTGCAAAACTTATTGAAAGTACAACAACAATTTATGGTGTTACATATTTCAAATTTGTATCTTGTAAATGTCATGATTGAACACACACATGAGCAAGAATTTGATTCATATACAAGCACTAGTACTCGTAAGTCAGGTAATAAGATCAATTAGGGTTCTCGATTTTGATTTAGTACCCGTGACCAAAGAGAAGCTCACTCACATACAGTTACATACACGAAGGAAGAGAGAGAGAGAGAGAGAGAGAGAGAGAGAGAGAGAGAGAGAGAGAGAGAGAGAGAGTAGGGGTGGGGGATGGTCACTGTCTCTCCTGGAACTAGGGATGGCAACGGGGACGGATATATCGGGGATTGCATTCCCCATCCCCATAACCGTGTCTCCACCCCCATACCCATAACCGCCCCCAAAACCGTCGGGTATTAAAAATCCGTCCCCATCCCCATCCCCAACAGGGAACGGGGATCCCCAACGGGTAATCGGATATTTTTCTTCATTACAAGTTTTTGAAATTTTATGTAAATAACTCCTAATTTTATAACAGCCAACAAAAGTATCTCAATTTTCAAAGAAAATTACGGCAAATTAATTAACAAATGAGACTAAAGTCGTGAACCGATGTCGTAAAGTCGTGAAAGATTATATATATATATATATATATATATATATATATATATATATATATATATATATATATATATATATATATATATATATATATATATATATATATATCGGGTATCCGATGGGGTCGGTTTCGGATACGGTTATGGGGACCCGATATGTAGAACCATCCCCGCCCCCATACCTGATTTTTCATATTAGATATTATCCGTCCCCATCCCCATCCCCGGTCAACTCGGGGATTTATCAGTTCAATTCGGTTTCGGGTTTCGGGTATCCGTCGGGTACGATTATTTTTGCCATCTCTACCTGGAACACGACAAGAAGAACGGGAGTGAAGGGATCGGGAACAGAAAACAACGATTGAGTGTAGGTTTTGGAGATTTTTGTGGGTGTCGATAAGCTTTGGAGAAATGGTCAGACCCTCCCCTGAAATCCCGACGGGAATCATACAACTAATCGGCGATGGCACCCTAGCCCCCTAAGAATTCCACGTTGACACTCTAAGTCCCTAAACCCAAAAGTCTAGCAGTTTTCATAAATGGTCCCTGGTATGAAAAGACCATTTTGCCCTCATCCGTTATGTACTTAACGGCCAAAAATTAATGGAGGGACCATTTATGAAAAGTTTTCAAACCACAAGGACTATCTTTGAGGTTTTTGAAAGTTAGGGACTAAAGTTGATATCCTGTGAAACCACATGGATCATTTATGAAGTTTTGTCCAAAAAGTAACTTAAAACTCAAATTAAAAAAACTAAACACTAAGATTCATATTTTTTGATAATATCTTCATTGAGCTTCAGGATCATCTCGAGAGTTCGTTTGTAGAGATGACTCGCAGGTTGCGTCAAAAGATGCATGTTGATTGTTCGTTGTTCGTTCTCGCGGGCGTCTCCATCTTCAGTGTCTGTTCTTCTTGAAATCAAACATGAGACGAAAAAGTTGAATAAGTTTTATCAAAATTTTCATTTATTTCATCCATGCACTCATCATGAACCGAGCTTGAAGACGTTGCTTTTCCTTTCGCTTTTGCTCGATCGCGTCTCATTGGCATTTCAAACCCGTTTGTTTCTTGATTGAGGCCGAAACTAACATCTGCATCAGAAGACGTCGTGTAAAGGGTCTCTGATATGTTGGATCGTTTTGATCCCTTTGTCGCTTCTGGGATCCCCTTCCATCTCAGATACGCTCAAACAACTTCCCAAAAACCCCGTAAATTTAAACGAGTTTCTTTTATTTTCCGAACGATAAACCGTAAATGCTTTTTGGAGTATGTCTTCATCGCTTTCATCACTTTCGCGTTGATCTTTGACGTTCTTGTACAACTCGAAGAACTTCGACCCCGCCTTGTTCACGTTTGGAATTTTTGTTGCTATTGTATCCTTCGATCGATAAGGTTCTCGGCCCAAATTTTTATGAAACAAAAGTTTTAATAGTTTCCTAAATATGATATTTAGATTGGGTGTTTCCGGACCCATTATTCTCTGAAACATCGAGCCACGCCCCTGCTAAAGTGACTTCTTCTTCGAGGGTCCAAGGTAAAGGAGTTGCGGGAACAATTTTCATCCCCTATTTTTAGAATTTTATATTGGAGTGGCGCATCATCGAAGTCGAATTCAACTTGTGTCTCGTACATGCCATCAGCACTTGAATCGAAATCGGATTCGTCGACAGGCTCGGGTTGTGGCTCGGTGAAAGCACCAAAAACGGGTTAAAAGGGGGATTGAAGGTAAAACGTAGATGAAATCGTCAGATAATGGAATTGTGGTAGTGAGAAAATGGGACGTTCCGTTTATGAATTATAGGGTTACGACAACGAGTTGGTCTCCCGGGAATATGTATGTATGTGTGGTAATTTTATAAAGTTTGAAAACACACACACACACACACACACACACACACACACACATATATATATATATATATATATATATATATATATATATATATATATATATATATATATATATATATATATATATATATATATATATATATATATATATATATATATATATATATATATATATATATATATATATATATATATATATATATATATATATATATATATAGGGAGGATCTATCGAGGCCAACAAAAAAGTTGAGGTCGCGAGGCCAATTCTGGACCAATCAAATTATAAGGGCATATTAGTAATTATGTATTGCAATTAAAATATATCAAAACCATACTTTCCTAAAATCTAGGATTCTGATTCCTAAAATCTTGGATTCTGATTGTTAGTTACTAAAAAAGCTAATAAATTAATTTTTATTTTATAATAATATCATATTATATAATGTCAATTTTTTACGTATTTTTAATTTTTTTATTTTATTAATAGATAGTAATTATCATTTTTCGGTCAAAATATATTTTTCATTGTGTCATTTGAGTTATACGATTTCAATCATTAATGATTATAAAACACAATGTGGTTCAAATCATAAATGATTAGATCTCTAAAAAATAAAAATAGATACGATTGTAAAATATAAAATGAATAGAACACGATACAAAAATAAAAATTTCAAAATATTCTTAATCATGAATGAACAAAAACACCTCTAATAATAATCAAAGATGACTACAAATCTAACTATAAATTAATAAACATTAACAAAATAAAAGTTACATCTGAATTCCTACATTTCAAGTTATATTTATTAATGAATATAATTGTAACAATAAATGAATCACACATCGTTGTGTTTGCTTCGAAATTTCTTGTTACACTATACACGAAAAAAGATGAGACACCCATGATCATTGTTGTTTTTAGATACACCTACAAAATCAAATTCAATGATATCAGAAAATGATTATAACAATATTAAACATAAATGATTAATGGTCATATTAAACCTAGCTAAAGTTATAATCGGAAATGATTATAACCGATGTTCTAATTATTTATCCAATTATATTTAAAATCATCAATAATTCTAGTTATAATCATCAACGATTATAGTTGTAATCATCAATGATTAACACATAAAAAACTTTTAACACAAAAATACATACAGATACAATGTTAATCACTAATTATTAACACTGTAAATTTACTTATCCATGCTTAACACTTAACAGAGGTTTCTAGCCCCCCAAATTAAGAGAGGTTTCTAACACATTTAATCATTGTTGAATATAACTAACAGCTTACAAATACATAAAGATAAACATCAATGATTAACACTGTATAGTTATGGTTTATATGTGTTAATCATACGGTTACAGTGTTAATCACCAATGATTAACATTGTAAATTTATTTATTCTTGCTTAACATTGTATACTTATGGTTTATACGTGTTAATCATTAATGATTACCATAATGCTTACCTTTGTTTAAAAAACGAAATAATTATTTAATCGTTAATGATTACCACAATGTTTACCTTTGTTCAAATTGTTTCAGTCGTTAAATGACTTACAAGATTGATTGTATTCTCACGTGGCTTGTCTGATAGGATTTCAAGAGGTAAAAGTGGGATTGAAAATGCCTCCTGTAAAAGTCAAAAAAGATTGTAAGACTAAACACATTTGTAATATTTAAATTTAAATTACGTCAAATTTATCATAAACTAACTTGCCAAACACAAACATTGAATTCTCAAAATCTAAGATATTTATTATATTACCCTTTAATTTGAAATAAAACCTCTTGCGGCATGACAAATTAATAATTACATTTACTTTAGTGGATAACCAATAAACTTTGATTTTTGTTATTTAAATTGTATATTTTCTCGTCCAAATAAAGATTTCCACCATATTATATTTGTTCCTCTAAAAGATGAATAAATACAATTGTTGAATTATCAAAATCTAAGATATTCAATATCTACCCTTTAATTTGACACCAAACCTTTAGCCTCGTAACAATTGGTAAACCAGCCTAAAGGAGCAAACCCAATTTGTTGAAATGTTAAGAATTCGTAAAAATAGATAGGTTCAAACTATTTACCAGAGAAATAGGGGTTCACGAACCAGACATAGAAGAATTTTGGGAATATTGTTGCAGAGGTGTCGATATGGCTTTTTCAAAACCAAGCAGCAGGTGTCGATAAGTGGGTTCAAACAAAGCAAGATGCGGCGATACGACCATATTTTGCTTTTTACACACACAACTATTCTGGGGATGATCAAAAATTTGCCCCTTGATTCTATTTAGGGTTTTGTATATTTACGCAAACTATGTGGTTGCCGATCATGAGCTTTATGTAGATGATTGATCCGGAGCTTTAGGGGAATTTCATACAAACAGACAAGGAATCAAAGAAGGAGGAGCAGTTTGGTCCTCAATCGAACACTTCGTGAGATGAAGATGGCGATGATGGGTTAGAGGATGAAGATGGCGATGATGGGTTAGAGGTCTGGACTGGTGGGATACGATTAAGAAGAAGTTAGGTTTTTATGATGTTTGACCAAGATAGGCGGTGGAGAGAGAGTGTGAGAGTGAGAGATTTTAGGAACCGATACAATTAGAATAATTATAAATGACATTAATACCCTTATGTTATCAATAATTTAAATATTTGAATTTTAATTTATTAATAATTACCAAATTATTAGCTTATTTATAGCCTTAGATCTAATATGATAAATGGTTGAGATTTGGCCTCAAGTTCTCAACCTTTTTTTGGACCTCAAATGATCCTTATTCTATATATATATATATATATATATATATATATATATATATATATATATATATATATATATATATATATATATATATATATATATATATATATATATATATATATATATATATATATATATATATATATATATATATATATATATATATATATATGTGTGTGTGTGTGTGTGTGTGTGTGTGTGTGTGTGTGTGTGTGTGTGTGTGTGTGTGTGTGTGTGTGTGTGTGTGTGTAAAATTTTTTTGGTTAATTCTTTTTATAATGTAAATGGCTATATAATTGTTATGCTACCCTTGCACGAAGAAATTTTACCTTGTGATCTGATTTTTATGGGGTCACCCGATGGGGGGGGGGGGTGTTTCGCGCTAAGGCCAGTGTTCCTCGCACCCTTCCATATCACCACACTGCAAGGCATTAATGTTAATCTATATCGGTTTTCGAATACCAAAGCAGATATTTTTCAAATGACGTTTTTAAAATTACATGCCCAAAAATAAACCCTTAGTGAAGACCATTTATATTTGCATGCTAATTCACTAAAATGATTATTTTGAGATCTTTTATGTGACTTTACTATAATACATTTCGAACTTTAAGAAAATAGCCATGCCTCCCATGGTATTTAATGGCACACTCATTGGAATGTTGGGATTAAGGATCTTGACTGGTGTATTTTCTACACGATTTGATCATGGCAACCAAGAAAAACAAGAAGAAAACAAAGTAACAAATAACTAACAAAGAACACAAAGATTTAAATAGTTCGCTCGATGTAGACTGATCGAGCTACGTGCCTACGTCCACTGTAGGAACCAATCTATACAATATATACTGCACACTCTTTATTTGGCTCACGTTTTTGACATTCTCATTGTTACAAACCAGGATCGTATATATACCAAGAAAATGAGACATTAACAAATGATGACAAATCTTCTACTACCATGCTTTCAACACTAGACCACCTTATGAGATAGGTCATGAACCATATAGGATAAAACACATTTATGCTCCTGCATGCTGCCAATGTCAGACTTGGGAACTTGTGCCAAATAGACACTTCTCCTGAAGTTGCTTCTCTTGCGCACCTCTACCACTTCGCTTCACATGCCCCAACCGCCAAGACTGTTATGTTGGAAAATAACCCGTTTGTATGGCCTTAGGACTATTTTGTAATAGTTCTTACATGTTAGGTACATTGTATTGTGTGTCATAACCTTTGCCATAATGACATATCAGATCCCTAGACTTAAATATATGTAGTATGATAGATATGACATTTGTCTATAACCTAAGGGACTAAATTTGTGTGGTTCTATAACTTACCCATAAGGTGCAATTATGAGCAATTTACACATATCAGGAGAGAAACGTATTGTAGGGAGAATTGGAGCGTTCCCTTTTTACCTCCTACATTTGAATCACTCCTTATAAAAAACCATGATCATATGTGAAATGATCTATCCATCAGATTATCGGCACCATTACGGGAAGTGAAAAGAATCATAACATAGCACCCTCATCTACTTCAAAGCACACCCTTCCAACTTCCAAGTAAGTGAAATTGATCCTGTTTATCTCTCATGTTGATCTAGAGCGGAACGAGGTTTGCTTCGACCCTGCTGATATAAGTGACATCGGTTCCAACCGAACTGTTGATCCATTAAAGTAGTCTGAGAAAATGGGTTGAATGCCCCTGACTCGTGATACTACTTTAACTCTGTTGATGCGCTACGGTTCATCCGACCGAGGCGAAGAACCTCCCTCGACGAGGACACTGATCCGACCGAACCACATTGGTAGTTTTGGCTCGGTTTCTGGTTGCTTCAGTCAACTGATATT
This sequence comes from Cichorium intybus, assembly GCA_023525715.1. NCBI lineage: Eukaryota > Viridiplantae > Streptophyta > Magnoliopsida > Asterales > Asteraceae > Cichorium > Cichorium intybus. The sequence continues at coordinate 13,117,066 of CM042013.1, read as the reverse complement.
CTTTGGCCACAAGGACTTCTTTGGTTCGGATTATACTTTACCTACTTAACAATCTCTCAGTTGGAGACTAATCATAACTTGATTCTTCTCTCTTCTAAGTTGTAACAATGGAACTCTCCTCCCTAGTTCCTTGTCTTTGCCTACTTCTGCAGAAGACCGGTTTAAGTAATACACAACTTCAACTTATCGTGATTTGGTTAGAACCCGAACAAATGAACCAAGTTTTCATATGCTAATTTGAGCTCAATCAAGTGGTATTTCAAATATGAGCTCGAGACATATATTCCCACTTCAAACTTGTACGATCTCAACGAATTATTGTTGAATTTTCTTGAGTCCCACGCATCTATTAATATTTTTGGAGGGAGCCCAAATTGAGTATTATCTAATAGAATAGTTGTGATAAATATTTTTAAGATATTCGAGCTCTTAAAATCGAAATTCCCTAATCAAACACAGTTTTACAGATATTTATTGAACCCTTTAACTTGAGCTTGAGCAGGGATCAAATAGATTCGTCGAGCTATTCAATCGAGTTTGGGATTAATCTAACACAATCTAACTCGTTCATGCAGGAAATGTTAAATGTAGCATGATGGGGCACAAAACTCATTTGGAAGATCACACTTTATTGTACTGAAAAAAAACGTTGTTTAACAATTATAATATTTTATATTGTTGAAAAAGATCGAGGAACTGTAGATAATAATGACTTGATAACAATAATAATAATAACAAAAACTGTTTCCCACATACTCTGACCCTGTACTTTGGCCCTTCAAGATTCACACTTTTACAGAATTAACACACTTCACATTATTCACCAACTTCTCATGCCCTAAATTTCTATCTCCGTAAATTCAGTGTAGAAGAGAACAACTTAGAAAACAACATAACAGACATATTTAATGGCTACAATTCGTGAATTAACAACAAACATTTCACAAACTATCCAACCATCTCACCCTTTCGAACCCCTTCTTTTTTCCAATTTTTCCAGAATCTTCTTACCATACAGATTGCTCCTCATTGACGACATGTTCTTCGAAATTAACCCACGCAGGCAATCCTGTGCGAAACCCTGCTCAATTTTCATTAACTTGAGTGTTCGATTTGAACTACTAATAACTAATTTAAGAGTAGAAACATGGTATTATTTACCTTGGAAACTTTTAGGGCAGACTGGATAACGAAATTGGCATAGGGGTCTACTAGAAGCAAAGAGGAATTCGGGCTTCTGATTAGTTCTAGAATGATTTGTGTCGATACATCTTCGCCAGATTCATTCAGACATTTCTCAACGACATTGCTTCCATATTTATTGCACGAAAGAGACGCGAAATTCCCTCGAAGTTGCCTCACAAGCATTGTAGTGAACACCGGTATGTTCAATCCCACCATGTGTTGCAGAACGTAATTTCTAAGCACAATAACAATGATAATCATAATCGATTAAGACTAAACACAAGGTTGGTTATTGACGATCGAGAGATACAAACCCGAAAGGATCTTCCGCCAGGTGTACTGAGTTCGCCATAATTTCTGCGACTAATCGCGTTCTAACTTCTCCGCGAGAGTGTTCCACACATGCTTGCAGTACACAGCAACCGCTTCTATCAGTTGCTACTTTATAGCACTTGTCTGCTATCTCAGTCAGAATCGGCTGTCAAAAGTAACATCAATGGCGAACATTACTCATTCACTGATTTTAGTTAAAAATCAGCGAATAACGATTATGGTACCTTGATAATATCGCTATGGAAATGAACCAGGCAATACTGGATGACATGATGACCGTTTGGGTCATTGGCCAATGTGGTGGCGCCACGGTGTAGGGCGTTCATCGCTAACTTAACCTGAAATGGATCTTTCAAGTTTTCCAGCAATTTTTGCACGGCTCTTGTTCTATAGAATCACCAAGGACAGAATGTTATTATTATATTATATGATATGGAATTAATGGAAGTAATCAACCAATATTCGAGTAATTGAGCCTACCCATGTGGATTCATACACACAAGGATGATATTAGTTGGGATCTTGGTGAGCGAAAGAAGTAATTGCATTTTCTGATCGTCGTTGCACAGAGCGACGAGTTTTTGAACTAAATAATTCCCAAATTGGTCTTTCATTAGATCAGTAATGCAGTCCACCACCTCAGAGAAGACGATTTCCACTTCTTCGCTTGTTGGTCTCTCGAACATGGCCTGTAGTATTCTACACCCGTTTTGATCCTTGGCCAGGGCATAAATCCTTCCTCTCAGTTGTTTCAAAGACGACGACGAACTGAGAAACTGAGGGGGTTGAAAGGGAACCCCATAGAGAAGATTATCGTTATAACTGGGAGTAAGGTGTTCGTCTGATCTCTGAAATTTCGATTTGTCATTGATCGGAAGAAATGTTTGATCGGAAATGGCAGCAGTGTGGTTTGATGAACACCTGGGGAAGGAATCGAGTTGCTGTGTGGAGTAAAGGAATTTCTTGGAGCCCAAGGGAGCCTTTTGGTCAAAGTCAAATCCATGGTCAAATCCAGAAGAACAATGCTGCTGGAAAGCATTCGTGTTGTTGCACCGCCGATGATAATGATAATGACGAGGATCCACGGTGAAGGGGTTGGTAAAACCTTCATGTGAATGCGTCCGTGTACGAGTATCAATCGGGTGAACAAAACCCTCGCCGACGCCAACCGAAGAGTTGATTTGACCGCCGCGAGTCCTCTGGATGAACGGCTGGCGGTCGGTGAACGTCGCCGGTGAGAAGTTCAGCAAGGAGAAGAGATTTGATAAGCTCTGATCGACGTCAACAGAGGGAGGTAGGTTAAAACTCATATTTTGGCTTTCAGACGCCGATAAATAGTGGCCGTCCGACATAACCGACGGAGTTAACGATCGAAACGGAACTCCATTTCCGAGATACTGCTGGTGCGTCGGGATTTGCATCATCTGCGTGTTTTTACGATGATCCATTGGGTGATTACCGACGAAAACAAGGAGGTTTCAGAGTATAGAAAACAGGGTTTTAATGGGGTTTTTGGAGAAATTTTGGGTATTTATAGATTAAGAATTTGTGTAGTTGATGATTTGGGGAGATGAAGCAGAATCGGAAGGGAATGGAGGTATCATTTATGATTGATCGGGTATGATTCTAGAGAGAGAAAGGAGGGGTTTTAGAGAGAGAAATGCATGCAATATATGGAAAGATTTGTTGATGCGTGAAGGAGAAGGTATAACGAATGGGGGCTTTTGTCACCCAAAAACTGCAACCTGCCGTTATGTAGTGGGTTAGGGTGCGTGTCTACCGTCTTATAGTGTGGGTCCCCGTACAAAAGACTTTCTTCGCATTTTCATCATTTTTGTGGTAGTAAATCATATTTTTAAGATTAATCTTTATAAATCAACATTATAACTTTACTATGAATTTGATTACTTATAAATTAGAATATAATTTAACTTATTAATAATCATATTTCTTATTGTATATTAAGAAATTTATTTAGTTATAAGCTTATAATGTAAAGTGTAAATTACTAAGTTATTAACTTTGTAAAAAATGTCTCTTAAAATAAAAATGAAATAAAACCGTGTCAGTCTTTTACATGTAATATTAATTATTTGAAATAGACTGTTAGGTTTGACTAAAAGTCTAAAATGTCTTAAAATAGAAATCAAATTAAACCGTGTTTTTTTTTTCACATGGAATGTTTACTCTTTTAAAAACACAAAAAGGTTAGAATTCGCAAAATGTTACATTTTAAGGTAAAATATACATCAAATTTGTTATCTTAATCTATAGTCAATTAGTTTTTAACTTAGAACCAAGAATGATATAAGTTAACCGAGCAAAATGATATTCCGGGGTAATAACAGCCGTGGTCAAGAATTGATAAAAGTTAACCATAAATTTTATTATTCAATAGTGAGATTTGAACGAAATAATTGACAATGAGGAGTTGGTAGGAGGGTAAAAGACTTACACATCAACAAAATCATGTCTCATTGAAAAAAGAAGCTAAGGTGGTATGGAGCAATAAAACATATGCCAATATTATTGTCTTTGGGGCTACCGTGTCTTCTTTAGAATATGAGTTGATCTGTACGCAACAGTTTTTTGCCAGACACAACAATTTATGTTTTACATAGATTGTACAATATGTATAAAAACATATTATTGTTGTGTATGGCAAAAATGAGATGTGGGGTGCAGTTAAAAAAGTGAGATGTTTTTGCATTTGAAGAAATATTCAATACGTGACTTCTTGGACAATTGAAAAGATTATAATATTTTCTAATTTTTATGCCATGTGTAACGAATGCTTTCTTAACTTGGATATGAGTTATATCATTAGAATATGTGTGTTGGTGGAGTGACCTACTACTATGTCTTATGCAAGTTTCTCTCAATTTTGGGTATTAGAGCTTTGTTTGGAGATTTACTTCTGTAGAAGCCAAATTTTATGATTAGTGAATGAATAGAGTGGTGGGGAATTGAGAGTAATCCATTGTATGCTTGGGAAAGAACTCGTTTTCTAATGCTGCTTGCAGGTGGAGGAGGTTTGACTTATGTAACCATTTAAACCATGTAATTTTATAATGGTAAGGGGTATATTAAGACTAAATATATGGAGAATATGGTGACATCTCTAAATTTGATGGAGCATAATACAACTAGAACATCGAGAATGAGAGAGGGTGGATGGTGGATTTCCAAAATTAGACATGATGGTTCTTGGTCCTTTATGGATTTCAAATGTGATGTCGGAAAATAGATGAATGTTTGTAATGATAGTCTGAATGAGGATATGGTGCAATATACGATCCAATTTTTTTTAGAACAACAAATTTATCCTACTCCTACTCCTATACTACTCCTGAATCCACTCATGTCTCTAACGAGACTTGAACCCTCAACCTCAAATAGGCAGGGCGACGCCTTTACCACTTGACCAAGAGGTCAATGACATATACGATTGAATTCCAAAAATATAAGAGATGATATGGATGATGTATTATAAGTTCTCTCATGTGGACACAGTATGCCATGAATTTTCGATGAAGGTTGATGTATTTTTGAGATGTTTTTCAACCATGTACGATTCATATAAGGGGTTGAATTAAAAAGTTTTTTCAAAATTTAGGTCTTTATTTAAAAAAAAAGTCTAAATAGAAAAATTGGAAAATATAGGGTATTTTTATGAAATAAACATTTTCTCTTAACAAAAATCTTGCGTATATTATAGATCAGTGTCATTAGTTATACCATTTTAAATTTAAAAGATTGAAAACAAATAGAAAAGAAAATGATGCATTTTTAGTAACCTACCAAATGAAACATTGAAACTGAAGTTAATTGTCACATGATGTTTTTAAAAGAAAAACATTATATCTTTGCAATGATAATTGTTTATTATCCAGATTTATTATTCTTAATACTTGTCAAAAAGTCATTTTTTTCATTAATACCAGTTTGTTACAAAGTCTTTAATCAAATCCAACCTCTTAATTATTCAGTTTTAATCGACAAAGCGCTCTTCTGAATGTACCCTATATTTTCTTTTTCAAAAAATAAACAACTCGTTCGGTTTTTTTTTTTTTTTTTTTTTTTTTTTTGTCAACGAAAGATTTTATTTTGGGCAAGTATTCAAACTAATTTGGACTATGGTCAACACACGTCTTCAAGCATTTTAGTAAGTTGTTAAAGGTTTTAGTTACTTATATATACAAAGTCAATATCACACAACCGATGGCTGATAACATGGTTAGCGGTTGCCGTTTTATTTTTTTATATCATAAAAATTGATTTGAATATTACACATGTACAAAAAAAAATGTCACTATTGTTCAAAAAAATAACAACAATTTTTTTTTTTTTTTTTGAATAAAACAGTTATATAAAGAACACCACCATGGATGTATGGGGAAAAAAAGAAACATCTATCACGACTGCCACCTGCAACTGCCCACCCCTATACAAGTAATTCTTTGTCTGCATTTCATATCCGTACACTGTAAAAGATTTTGATGCTTTTGCTTCCACGATATGGATTGAGGCTTCACCACATTCCTTTGCTGCCTTATCTGATATTTTTCGTTTGTTGAAAGGATTAAAATTTAAAAGTTTTAATAGTCATCATAATATATATATTATAAGGTTGGTTGTTTGCATAAAATTATCATACTTTTAAAGTTTAAACAGTGGTTGATTTAAAAAAAGAAAAATACAACGGGTCACAACACACATGAAAGTAGGGCGGTGGACGATGGAGTTGCGATCATAAATGAGCCTTAATATTTTATACACAATTTTTGTACTTGCATAAAAATGTTTGTTATGTTTTAGAAGGGATAATAATTTGTAAGGGTAACGAACTTTTGATATTGTTAATATTTGGTCATTGAATTTATTTTTGAGCTTGATTTACCGATAAACTTTTTAAAATTGTTCACATTATACAATTATGACCGGTGATAGAAGGTTTATGCTAATTTGGGATCCTACGTGACATCCTAGAAGACGTGAAAGGATAACGAACTTCTAAAACTGTTCACATTCGGTCACTAAACTTATTTTTGTGCTTGATTTACCCATGAACTTTTTAAAATTGTTTATATTATACCCTTATGTCTTGTCTGGTGATATGCTTATTTGGCATCCTACGTGCCAGTGGTCTATGGTTGGGGTTTGCTTTTTCTTTTTTGTCCTAATCTACAATGAATGATAGTTCAATCTTGCAATGTTTTCCTCCCCCTCATCATTCTCTCAGTTCACAAGTCTTCTAATATGGATTATATATTATTGTAATTGCGGTTTTCATTTACGTATTCGATCCTCAACCATGGAAAAAAACCAAGGTAGGCGATTCTTAGTGTGCAATAACTCTTAGGTAAGTCCATTAAAAAAAACCCCAACCAAGATAGATTACCATAATTCAAACTTCAACCACAAAAAGAACTTAGTGGACTTACTTGTGACTTTTCGTAGACTTGCGAACTTGATAAAAGGTTGAGAGAGGAAGACACTACAAGATTGAACTACCGTTCGTTGTAAATTAGGGCACAAAGACGAACCCCAACTGAAAACCACTTACCCTTATTTATGTCTTAGCTTTCTGATGGCATGTCGGATGTCAAATATGTATAAACCATCTATCATCGGTCATAAGGGTATCATATGAACAACTTTAAAAAGTTCATGGGTAAATCAAGCACAAAATAAGTTCAGTGACCGAATGTGAACAATTTTAGAAGTTCGTTACCCTTTCAAGTCTTTTAGGATGCTACGTAGGATTCCAAATCAGCATAAACCTTCTATCACCAGTCACAATTGTATAATGTGAACAATTTTAAAAAGTTCATGGTAAATCAAGCGCAAAAATAAATTCAGTGACCAAATGTAAACAATTTCAAAAGTTCGTTACCCTTACAAGTCATTATCCATTTTTAGAATGAAAAGTCATAAAAACTAATACCGCTTGAAAACTTAACAGTGACAAACACATAAAGATTAACAGCCCTGAAAACAAATATATAAAAATTAAGGGTGAAGTTTGGCATTTCTTTTAAAAACAAGTTCAGGGAAGAGATGACGGAGAGGTCGAGAATAATCAACGACAATATTAGAAAATTATGTTTAGAAGATTGTATACATTTGGAAATGCGGGAGGTGAAGGAAGCAGTTTAGGAATGTCGGTGCGAGAAGGCCCCCGGACCCGACGGTTTCACTTTCATGTTTATAAAGACTTACTGGAACTTGATCCAAGAAGATGTGATGAATTATGTTCAACAATTTGAAAGAACCAGAAAAATCACAAGGGGATGTAATTCCTCTTTTATTACTCTTGTCCCGAAAGTAAAAGACCCGCTAAAACTAAACGATTTTAGACCGATTAGCCTCATAGGATGCATGTACAAAATAATTGTCAAGACTCTTGGGTTAAGGATAAAGAGGGTGATCCGAAAACTTATTGGGGATATCCAAACAACTTTTGTGGAAGGCAGGAACATTCTGGATGGACCACTAATTGGTAATGAAGTATGTTCTTGGGCCAAAAGGGGGAAGAATAAGTTTCTATTGAAAGTAGACTTCGACAAAGCCTTCGACTCAATTAATTGGAAATACTTGGAATCTATCATGGAACAAATAAGATTTGGTGTAAAGTGGAGGATGTGGATTATGGGCTGTCTTGCCTCATCCCATGCATCAGTTCTTATTAATGGATCGCCTACTAAGGAGTTTGCTATTTCACGAGGGGTTAGACAAGGTGACCCCTTATCTCTGTACTTGTTCATAATATCAATGTAAGGACTAAATAGTGTAATGACATCGGCTTGCGATAAGGGTTTATTTTAAGGTATTAAAATCCTGAGCAAAAATCATAAGCAGTGACACATGTATATCACACATGTTCTATGTGGACGATGCCCTTTTTATGGAGGAATGGAATAAAAGCAATTTCAAGAACCTTAGTTGGATTCTCAAGTGCTTCCATTTATCTTCTCAAGGTTAATATAAATAAATCAAAAGCGCATGCAATTGGCACTACGAATGAGGATAGAAGGAGATGTGCACGGATTTTGGGATGTGGATAGGGCCTACTACCCTTCAAATACTAGGGTGTCCCGGTTGGAGCCAACATGAATCTTAGTAAGAATCGGAACCCAATAATTGAACGCTTTCAAAATTAATTATCCATTTGGAAGGTGAGAATTTGTCTTTTGACGGATGACTAATGTTGGTAAAAGCGGTGTTGGGAAGTCTTCCGTTGTATTACGTCTCACTCTTTTGAGCTCCATTATGTGTTATAAACCAACTTGAAAAATAAGACGCAGGTTCTTTTGGGGAGGAGATGAGGAAAAACAGAAAGTACACTGGGTTGCCTGGGACAAGACAATTGCAACAAAGGAGGACGAGGGTATGGGAATTGCTTCACTTAAAGCACTTAACATTGCTCTCCTTATCAAATTCGCTTGACACCTAAAAATTTAAAAAAAAAAAAGGGTTATGGGGTTGCGTAATTGTTGGATATATGGATTAAATAGACGTACATGAGATTATTGTCCGAAGAGCATTAAGTCGGGGGGTTTGGAAAAATATCGTCAAGGTAAAAAAATGATCTTGATGAGATTGGGATTGATTGGAGATTCCTAAAGGATATATTCTTGAATTTATTTGCACTTGATAAAAGAAAATCCAACCTGGTCTCGAAAAGATATGAAGAAATGCGATCGCATGGAAATGGAGGAAGAAACCAAGTTCTCAAGATGAACTACATGAACTGACAACCTTGGAGTCGATGATTGCATCCCACATTCCTTCAGGTCACACAGATAAATGGGCATATGAATTAAATTCTAAGAAGCATTATTTGTGCAAGACATGAGGACGATGGTGGACAGGAAGCTCACGACCTCAACCTGTGAGCCCCAACCGGTAGTTCGGTGCAATGGATTGATGCAGTGCCGCTCAAAGTCATAATCTTCGTATGGAGAGCAACACTAAAAAGATTGCGTACGACTACCGTGCTTCGAGATATATGTATCTATGTTGTCAACCTTCTCTGCTCACTTTGTGGGAGTGAAAGCAAATCAATAGACCATTGTCTTGCCAAATGCTGATTCACAACATGCCAAATGCTCATTCACAACAGAGGTAATGGAATGGATCTTCAAGTGGTGCAGAATACCAAATAGAAGGTTTGACTCGGTGGAGGAGATTACAAATTTTGCTGCAACATGAGGCAACCGTCCAAATAAAAGAAGGTTGTTGTTAATCATACTTTATGGAAGCTTGTATGGTATCTGGAGAGCAAGGAATGACAAACACTTCGGGAATGTTAATCAATCTCCTACAAGGACGGTGAACCAAATTACTGTAGAAGTACTCTCATGGATAAAAGCTAGATGGAAGAAGATAAAAGTTGACGGGACGCTAGGCCAAAATACTGTAGAAGTACTCTCAACCGCGGGGGACCCTTTCGTTATGAGATTTGTAAAGATATATGAAAATATAGTCTAAACTTAATAGATATACGAAAATGTAATTTGATTGTATTGATGCAGCGTTTTGCTGTGCATGTCAAACTTTTATTGAAATTTTGCCGGTTCCAAAAAACTACAAACAAATGATATGCACTATCATTCTATTTCCAATTTTGAGAAACAAATTTCAAAAATAAACAACTCAAGTAAATATTTTACAAATTCACTACTATAGAATGAGCAAACTTGAAGCTCCCTTAATATATGTACACAAAACTCTACAAAAAAATAAAATACTTACAATAAATATCTACAAATATTCACCGTTATCCCCAATGAGGTTACGCTACATGTGCATGATCTGCATGCAGAATACAAGCCCAATTGTTAACAATAAACAACAATAATAACAGTTTAATAGTAATAGTTACAATATTACCATGTGAAATTAGATACCAAATAAATGAACCATAAACAACATTCACAATGAACACCATAAAACCAATCATCACTCCATCAACTTGAGACACAGAAAACTGTAACAAAACACACCCATTGATCGCGATCACCACCCCAGCCACAAACCAAACCGCCATCTACAACCACCAATTAAAAACCAATAACCAAAAAATCAAAACAAACACAATCCTAAAAAAAACTCAATATATTATATATATTCATACCTTCATGACCGGTTTAATCCTAAACACTCCCATAATACGTTCACTTGACACCAATCGAACAAGTGGAATAACAGCAAATGGAATCTGCATCCCTTGAAGCACATTAAGCCATTGATTAAGAACATCTAATGAATCTTCTGACCGATTAAAATAAACCGCTACAATAATTGTTGGCACAATCGCACAACTTCTTGTGATCAAAGTTCTCAACCATTTTCTCATGTCAAGATCAAGAAACCCGCCCATGATAAACTGCCCGGCGTAGGTGCCCGTTAACGTGCTACTCTGCCCGGCTGCCAAAAGCCCGATTCCCCAAATGTAAAAGATCGGGAAAAGTCCGTTGCCGTATCTTTCTTGAAGATAATGCCCTGCGTTTAATAGGCCGATAGTATCGGCCTCTTTTGTGTTGTAAAAACCCTTTGCGAAAATGGTGGTGACAATCATGTTGATTATGAAAGTTATGAAAATGGCAAGTGATGATTCGATGGTGTAGTAGTATAAAGCTTCTTGGACTTGACCCTTTTTTTTGGGATTGATGTTTCTTGATTGTACGACTGCAGAATATAAGAAGACGTTGTGAGGTGTGATTATGCCACCGAGTAATCCCACTGCTTTTTGGAATGTTTTTGAGCCAATTCTTGGTACTAGAAGACCTGCAGATTGCATTTGGTTTTTAGTCAGACAATTTAGCGAACACTTGGGCTGCAAACAAGACGAACTTTACAAATATAAGAAGTATAACACGGGCTTTGTTCATTTAGGGTGGGTTTTGATAGAAAAGACGATTTTTATAGTGATTTAGATTGTAGTTGGATTTTGATATTGTGTTAGCTGGTTCGATTTGTTTGCAGCCCGATTTATGAAGGAAGGAGGTAATGAGACGGGTGTTTGGACCTAAGAGTAGTTCTTTTCCGCTAGGGCTGGTTTCGACAAACATCCAGGCGAAGGAGAGTACCATTATGGTAATGAAAGCGGTAAAAAGAGCTTCCAGTTTTCTGACTCCATAGTTCTCAAGGAACAAGAAAATGAAACTGATGAAGATAGAACAACAGAAAGGTGGTTAAAACTTATAACTTATGTTGATAGCTAAAGCAATTGGTATGTATTGACGGATAATTTTGTGTTCAGAAGGGAAAAGAAGTAACAGAACTACAAAAAGAATCATAGATAAATTGTTTTGAAGGCTTCTTCAACTGTGAACATCATCAAGCATCATTCACTAATTAATTCATCAATCGTAACACAGATCATTAGAAGGTGATGTATAAATATGATATGGTGGAATGCTGCGACGAGTTATACCATAAAATGCTCGAAAAAAGAGTCTTACCAATCAGAAGCTGTTATCAGGATACCAGCCCAAAGAGGCACACCGCCATCGCTTAAAATCTTAATGGCGATGGCACTCCCAATTACCTCCTGAATGTCAGCTGCAATCAACGCTATCTCGGCCATAAGCCATAGAAGCAGAATCGCCCAATAAGGGTACTCATTTCTGCAAATCTCCGCCAGGTGCCGCCCCGTCACCACCCCAAGCCTGGCGGACAACAGCTGGATCAAAAGCCCCATCGCGGAGGTCCACAAGAGCAACCACAACAGAGAGCACCCGGAGACAGCACCCGCTTGTAGATCCCCTTCGAGGTTTCCAGGATCAAGAAATGCCGTGCTCATTAGAATACCAGGACCGGTGAATTTCCATAGCTTCTTCCAGGAAAACGGTGGTCGTGGTGGCAATGTGGCGTCATGTGCCACCGGGGATGTTTCAAGATCAAGGTGCAAGACGTTGCCGCAGGGTCGATATGAAAGTTGATCTGGTTCGTCGTCGGATAACAAGAGACGGTCGATTTCTTGATCAATGTCGTCGTCATCATCTTTTTTCAATGGTGGATTGCCCATTGAAGAAAGCTTCCAGATTCCTGTTTCTTGTAACGGGTATTACTCTTTCTCGCTGAATCTAACGAATTCGCATTGGCCTTTTCAAATTTCCAATTTCATGAGACGATATGTGGGCCCACATCAAAGCTTAATGGCGGTAATTACCGTTTGAGTCAAAAGTTCCATGGATGGCAAATTATACAAATTTCACGTTTTTTCTAGGGTTGATGCGAATGCGTGCACATGCTCTGTTCAACATAGAAAGCAGAAAAGTTCCATAGAAGGCGAACTTACGATTTATTTATAACTTTTTTAATGAATACAAAAGTTGTTTAATTTATGATTTTAAAACTAATATTGTGAACATTTATCTTAAATTAGTTCCTGTATAACTTCTTTGAGTGTGGAAAAAACATTTACCAAAGTGCATTCGAATAAATGAGTTTATCAATAATGTAGTCATACTATTGTATAATTATTTTATGATTTTTCCTTATCTTAATTGTAACATCACAAAATTAGCAAAATAAGTTACAACACATATGACTAATATGTAAATCTTTCAAGCTATTTATGTCACCAGAAATATATAACATTCGGGAAGTATAAAAGAGAAATTAACCTTAGATGGAATGAGGGGCCTCTTAGGCTGTTATGAAAATACTAGGCTGTTATGAAAATACTACCCATATGGAGTTATGGTCTTATGGACACTAATTGACATAATTTATTCACTTATAATAGACAAAGGGTGCTTAGTGAAATAGAAACAATTAGAACTAATTCGACATTGATTACAAAATTTAAAACTATAAAGATTAGATCCGGAAATTATTAGAGATCCGTACAAACTTGATTGGTAATTACTCTTGAAGTTATTAGTTTCATGTCATGCTTAACATAAAAATAGGTAAATGTAAAATATCTATGGAAACAAGAATTCTAATCTAATAAAGAAACTGTAATAATCTAATAATGATAATCTCTGACTCTAATAGTAAATCTATTTTGAAAACTAACTAAGAAGGGGAGGGTTTAATTGGTTTAATTAAAGCATATAATAATCCTCGTTTTAGGCCCTTACAATTCTAATATTTCTTCGAAATCTTTATATCAATTAGATGGATTTTGGTCCGCTAATCTCTCTTCACCTCAAAAATAGTCAAACGGTGGAGATGAAAGTCAAGTTTCCATTCACCCAGGTGTTTGATCTTCTTTTTCATTTATTGATTTCTGTTTTTTTATGGTTTAGGGTTTCTTAGAAACCTACGTCCCTGGCCACCTTTCAAACATGCAACCATATATATATATACCACCACACCATCCATTCAAAATTTGCCTCCATTTCCATCAGTAATCGAACATCATACAACAATTTGAATGGCTACAAGGCTCCACTTTCTCACCCTTGTTCTTGTACTTCTCACCACCTTAAGCTTCATTGGAGTAGCTCCTCAAACCAATGCCGTGAGGCTTCCTAAATATATGATCAAAGATCTAGAAAATGGACATCGAGTCTCCAATGGTGTGCACTATGGGTCGATGCAGAAAACCGGTTCAACCCCAGAGGTGATGGAAGAAAAAGATATGAAGAACCCTGGCTCACGTCTACAGAGACCTCTACATAGAAGTACAAGACAAACCGAAGGTGGTCCAGAGGACATGAGAGCTAACCCGAACCCGAGGGTAATGGGACATGGCAATTACAGGATTTGGAGGTCCCAACCAAGTGGAATGGGGGAGGAAGAAAATATGGAGGGCAGGGAAGTCATTATCCCCAAGGAACGACGTCGTCATCCCTAGACATCAAGCTATGATGTAATGAAGGAGGAAATTAGAAATTATTATTTCACAAACGATACATGTTTTACGTTTTGTCTATTATTTATTAGTTGTTTTGCTTATTTCATGGTTTTCCTTTAACTAGAGTACACAATCATCAATTGCCTTGTTTTGTAGTCAAAATGTGTCTAATATAGCTTATAAATTCAACCAAATTCGAATCTTATAGTTGTGTACACATTACGATGTATACATATATATTGCGAGTGAATTTGCATGGGTACACAAGTTTGCCCTTCGGGGTCCTCAGGTCTTAAAAAATATCTAGAATATATATTATTTTATGAAAATGTTCATGTTACAGTCAAGACTTGATCAATATTGTAATTATTCGTCGTTATACAAAAAGATAATTTGATCATTGATTAAGAAACTTTTGTACACAATGTTAAAAGAAAAAACAAGAAGAGGAAACTAATATGAGGAACAGGCTTTTGATAAAGTTTGCTAAAAGTTCAAACACATGGGAAGGAGCACCAATTTCAAACGAACCCAGCTTTCAAACCATAATTAAGGAGTTACAAGTACAAGAAATGACACCATTGTGATGATATAAGCCGTCAATGAAGATCAAAATGTTGTGGCTAACAACCACGACAGTCATCGCTATAGATCACGGCACAAGGTTTTACGTTGTTGTTGGTACCATTTGCGACGACTCAATTGTCTTCGTTATATGTCAATTACTATTATACCCCTG
The DNA here is from genome assembly GCA_023525715.1 of Cichorium intybus. Lineage (NCBI taxonomy): Eukaryota > Viridiplantae > Streptophyta > Magnoliopsida > Asterales > Asteraceae > Cichorium > Cichorium intybus. The sequence goes on along the minus strand of CM042013.1, from coordinate 13,101,992 downwards.
TCCGGATTTAAAATGATTTGTCCATATTTAGTTACAAAGTAACACGATATTTATCAACATACATTTGATCCAAGTCATGTATATATATATATATATATATATATATATATATATATATATATATATATATATATATATATATATATATATATATATATATATATATATATATATATATATATATATATATATATATATATATATATATATATAGTCGAGATCATGAGAGAACCTAAAAAAACCTAGGAACCTAGAAACTTTTTTTCTACACAATATTTTAAAAAAATAATTGCATCCAATTTTTTTTATTTAAAACGTCTAAGATATTTCGAAACCCTAAACCCTAAACCCTAAACCTAAACCCTAAACCCTAAACCCATATGAAAAAAAATAAAAAAAAAATGATTTTTTTGCATCTAATTTTTTATTTAAAGTGTCTAAGAGATTTCTAAACCCTAAACATAAACCCTAAACCCTAAAACTAAACCCTAAACCCTAAACCCTAAACCCTATACCCTATACCCTATACCTAAACCCTAAACCCTAAACCCATATGAAAAAAAATTAAAAAAATGATTTTTTTTGAAATTTTTTTTTTGATATCTTCTAGATGCATCATAACAAAAATTTTGGTATATTTTTTTTTGAAAAATATTGTGTAGAAAAAAAGTTCATAAAATGGGTTCTTAGGTTCCTAGGCTTTTTTAGGTTCTCAATTGAACTTTACCCTATATATATATATATATATATATATATATATATATATATATATATATATATATATATATATATATATATATATATATATATATATATATATATATATATATATATATATATATATATATATATATATATAAACAATTAGGTCCTAAAGTTGATTAAACTTGTTTCATGGGAAGGGAGGGAGGGAGGGTAAAATACAATTAAATCAAAGTCTAAAAAACCTGTAATCAAATTGAATCAAACATGGTTTTACAGAATGAGTTTTCTTTATAACAAATTTGAACACATGGTACAATCATACTATTGCCAATTAAGCATAAGAAACTTCTCTAAAGGCACACATGACGTTTGGTTGAAACATGTTGATGATTCAACTAAAGTTTCATGCCTTATGTTTGCCTCAATGGTTCCGGGCCTTTAAAAGGATATGGAACATTATTCTTTGTATCACATGATAACTTCTCTATTCCAATAGAAAGCAAGGATTGGACGTTTTGAAACAGTTCAAGCGTTACATATGTGTAAAAAGGAAGATGGATAAGATGTAAGTTCTCATGTTCTTAAAATGAAGAGTCATTTTAAAAAATTGGATAGACTTAGTTGTCCCACGTCAAATGAGTTTACTATGAATGTGATCCTCAACTCATTAGCTAAGTCATATTATCCATTTATCATGAACATGAAGTTGGAGGATTGGGAAAATCCCAGAGTTGCATGAGATGCTTATAACTGTTGAGAAGATCCTTCCTAAGAGAACCTCTAGTGTGCTTACAATTAGGGAAGGAAACTCCAAAAAATCCAAACACCGAAACTCCAAAGACTATGGCAAGAGTTGCTAGGGATAAAGGCAAAAAAGCTGCCCAAACCACAAAACCTAAGAAGAAGGAAAAGGTTGCCAAGCACATTGCATGTGACGAATGTGGCACCGTTGATCACTATACTAAGAATTATCTTATTAGCATTAAAGTGTTGAAGATGAAGAAGGTCAAGATGAGCACTTCACATATCTATACAATAGAACTTTTTCTTTTGATCTAACACTTGAGTATTTGATACTAAATGAAAGACTAGCATTTGTAATGTGTTACAAATGTGCAAGAAAAGTAAGCAACTGATTATTAGCAAGATTATTCTCCATGTGAACAAAGAAGAAACTCTTGCCATAGTCTTTGGGTTGCAGATTAAAGTTTTAGAGGTCATAATTTATGTTTTGAAATACAGGTTAGCGGTGCTAAGGTGAAATCGAGGGGGGAACACCCGATCGTTTAGAACCATAGAAGAGATTCGCAAAAGGGGGAAACTATAATAGAGGAAGAGGGATAAAAGGAAATTGAAAGAATATAGAGATACGGGAAGCTGGTGGCCGGCGGTGGTCCAGGAAGCAGCGATGGTGGCTCAATACCCACCTAATGCCTTCGAGTTTGGTTGCCGACTTTAGTCTTTAATGTATTGTATCAAAACCTAAATATTTTGAAATCTGGGTTCTGGCTTTTCTATGGTGTTAATCACAAAAAAATATTATTATTTTTCATACATTATAATCTAATTCTGTTAGCATCTGGTCCATCACCTTCACTATACCAATAAAAGGTATTCAGCTGTTCAAAAAAGCTGGTAAATATGAGTTTTGAAAAATAATTGTGATTCTAAAATTCATTATGAGGTTTTAAAAAACATTTGTGATTCTAGAGAGTGAGTTTTGTAATGCTTAAAATGTATCTCAAACATTAGACAACAAAAATCTCATCAATGTCAGTTATGCACGTTTATGCGTTTGATTGTATGACTATAGTCGTTATTTTAGAGAGTGAGTGTTATCTATAATAGCAATGTACTTTATTTTTTTACATATAACAGGAAAGTAGTTACATTTTGCTACTTATATGGGATTTGAACTTACTACATATTGTCATTATTGGTACAAAAATACAAGTATAAATAATTGTTTCTATGGTCCAAGGCAAGAATGCTTAATGGCATCAGAATTTTTAGGCTGTAGTTTATGGTCATGCCATTTGGGCCAAATCCACAGCCATCTAGTCCACATAATGAGGGCAGCCTTCAGGTCCAACCTAATAAACATCAAGCGACAAAAGGTATCGACTTCGATTTTCACTTCTTGGGCGAAAATTTCAGATATTAAATTGAAGTATTTTATGTATCTATTTATTCATTATAAATTGATGAAGGAGCTTGTTGTATCTATTTAATACACTGAATAATTTGTTAAGTGATATTCAAAAAATGCTTCAATAATCATTTATTATTGCTGATTTTTTTCAAAGTAGCTTGCTAATGTTAATTCATTTATTCAACCCAAAGTGGGTTAAAAAGAGTTGGACGAAAAGAACCAATATTTCAAAGTTTGTTGTTAAAATGGTTCTTATTTACAAAGTAGGATGCCGATAACATATGATTTTGGTGGAACTAAAACAACCAGGTATAGATATTGGCTTTGAGACAAAATAAAATGACCATGTCTATCATTTATGTTTCTAGGTGTTTTCAGAGTTGTTTGCTAAACTAAACTATTTCCAAATATAATATTCCCTGTTATAGAACCCTTTTGTATTCAATAAACCGGGTCACATAGCTCTACTGCTAAAAAGCTCGATTATTGCATTAGAAACCGGATTGTTTAAGCATAACATAAAGCCCGGTTTTTTGGTTTAAGTTAGGTCATATACTCTTCCCTGTTATAGAACCCAGTTTTTACATGATATAACCATGTTTTTTCAGAAACCGGGTCTTATATAGTGCGTCTTATATACCGAAGGTCGGAAGAAGACAGAAGGAAAGTGGTGGACGGCGATGCCAACATTGACGAAAAGAAGGTGTGAGGTGAGGGAAGATCCGGAAGCGATGAGAGGGACATGGACCCATTTGATTAATTCATTTCTTTTTAGATAAAAAGGTACTGTTGGTGGGTAAAAAAATTACAAAGTACAACAAGTTGGTAAATATTTCTTACAACCACAATTAATCGGTTAAAAACTCCCTTTTTTCACCTCAAAAGGATCCCAAAATTTGTGAAACCAGCGTTAGACTGAAATTCATTGTTGATTTAGGAGGTCATTAGTTATTCTCAAACTAAAGACACGGTACCTCATCTTAGCCTATCACTTGGATTGCATGCATATACGTTAAAGTACTATATATAACACAACACATTTATCATACAAACTTTCATCCCCAATTCCCTTCTAAAATCACGATATTTTATAATGGCCAAAGAGCTCAACCTTTTCACGCTTCTTCTCCTTTTATGTCTCATCTCGTTGTGCTTCGAAAATATAGTTCCTAGAATCGATGCTGGTAGGGCTCCGCACCATGACCATGGTCGTGGGCATGGCCGTGGATGTGGGCGTGGAAGTGGAAATAAAAATAAACCTAAAAATAACCACCACGCAAACCATCATGCCCGTCCACAACAGAGTGAGGGATTTAACTTTAAAGATCCGCAAGGAGCGAAATATTATCGACATTGATGGGACTCGTGCTAGTCAGTATATAAACTCCAATCGCAATATGGGGTTTTTTTTAACGGCATGTAGCAATATGGATGTTATTGCTTTCTTCAAGTATTTTTTTCGTAAGCATTAGATAGGTACGTTCAATTGGATTGGGAATAGGGTTCGTATATGTCGATCTATTGGGAAGCTTGGATTAAAAATCCTCATGCTGGTTTTTTCATATATTGTTGCTGTTCTAAAAAAAAACTTTTTTTATGCATTGTGGTTTACCCGTTTTTTTTGTATGTTCATTGCCTTGATCTGGTTGTATGTTAATATGTAGCTTCTCCCAAGATTTTTAATATATTTTATTTTCACTGTTTAAAACACAAGAGTTCCATGGTTGAATTAGATTCCCAAAATATTGCTAGTATTCAACGATTGACCTCCCATGTGATAAGTATTAGGACCGGAACTGGCAATTTCATACACGAATACACGAATTCGTGAAAGACACGACACGACACGAATACATTTTAAAAAGGGAGATAAGGCTTATCTCTCTTTGTGTATTCCTATTGTGTCAAATTCGTGTGTGACATGAATTTACGACACGAATTAACTACCGGATTTTATAGGATAGCGACAGAATTATCCATGGATGGTATGTCACAAAAAAAGTCAACAATAGATGCAACAAACTAAAAAACGACTAAAATTGCTACACAAAAGCGGCAAACTATTATGTTGATAGTATTCAACGCGTTATATGACCCGGTTAAATCGCTTGAATAACCCAGGTTTTATAGCCCGCGAGTCATATGCGAAAAACGGAATATAACCCGGTTTTTCAACCGGGACCTTATACTCTAAATAGAACCTGGTTTTGATTAAAAAACCGAGACATATAAGGACATTATAAAACCCGGTTCCTGAGTAAGTAGCCGGGTCCTATCAGTAAAATAGAATTCAAATAATCCATCAGTATTTTATGACAATCAATTAACCATCCCACAACATTGTTACTTACTGTTCATGTAAGTCAAATTTTAATTGAGATATCTGTAAATGATGGAATCCTTCATGTCCAATTAAAGTACAACAAAATTGGTTAAATTGAGATTGTGAAACTCCATCTATAGATTGTTGCAACAAATAGAAAGGTCTATATTGCAGTGAAAAAAAAGTTGTTTGAACTGTTAATCTCGACCAATATCAACATACTAACATATCATATGATGTATATATGTTGCATAACCAATAATTTCTCAAGCTCTTCATCACATCTAATGGCCAACAGATCATGCCTTGGAATTACTAAAGAACCTAACAAATGGTTACATTTTCTACAAAATGAAAAAAGAAGAAGTAATAGACTAGCTACAAACCAAAATACCCAAAATACCCCCATAAAACAGATGTCACCTATCTTTTGTAATGATTAACTAGAATCCGTGAATTTTGGAAGAATAAACAACGGAAAAGACAATTACTTTGTCAAATTTTTAAAAACTTGTTTTCGTAATCTTTGTTGTATGTGTTTAAGGTCCAAGTTATGCCAACATCCGTTCATGAAAATGCAGTCGGATCACAGATATCACTGTACCGCTTTAAAGTCAAACATATTTTAGTTCTTAATTTCAAATCTTGATATGCATATTCTTAACGTTATTCCTGGAGCTGTAAATATATCAACTCTAAACCATTTACTGAAAAAACACCCAGTGCTGATGTTAAACTTGCAAAATAAATCCATATCAATTTTGAACCTCAAATTTCAAACTTGCAAAATAAATCCATATCAATTTTGAACACAAAACGAAATATATATGCTTTTTACAAGAATTAACAGTTTTGGAATAGAGAAGCACTTACAAGTCAAAAGCAAGACCATCACTATTGGGTAGGGTTGTAAACGAACCGAACGAACACGAACGAAGGCTTGTTCATGTTCGTTCGTTTAAGTTAGCCTAACAAATGAATGAACACGAATGGATAAATGAACGAGTATTCTTGTCCATGTTCGTTCATTTAACAAATTAGCTTGTTCATGTTCGTTTGTTTATGTTCTTGAACATGTTAAACAAACATAAACGAACAAACATAAACAAACAGAGATAGACAAACACAATTGAACATATATGAAAATAAATGAATATATACGAACATATAATATTGTCATGTAATCAAACACAATTGGATATATATGAACATAAAAGAAATTTAAATGAACAAACATAAACAAATGTAAACGAACAAGATAAACGAACGTTCACGAACATATTGAATGAACGAGATCATTGCTCATGTTCGTTCGTTTAGCTAAACGAACAAGAATTTGTGTTCATGTTTGTTCATTTATTAAATAAACGAACATAAACGAACTTCTCTCCGAATAGTTCACAAACGGTTCGCTGAACGTTCGGTTTGTTTACAGCCCTACTATTGGGGCTATCTATTTGGATCTGAAAAAGAAAATAAGACGAGTCCATACACAATAACCTAATATGAGATAAAAGGAAGTATATAATTTTTAACATACCTCCTACTTTGTGAATCTTATCAATGAATTTTTCAGCAACAATTCTTGAACTAGGATTAAAAAAATAACCCTCCTACACTCTGATTACTACAATTCTATCTTGCTACTTGTCAACCCTAAGCTTTGTTTTCTAAATTTTGAGTATTTCCCGAGCAAAGACAATAAACCACTTTATGAGTCATTTTTTGCCGGTAATATGTAAATTACAGAAAAAGTTGAAAACTAAATTTGCAATTTGTTAGTTGTAAGCAACAACCGGAAGTTTTTCTTCTCCGTATATTATGAGCCCTAGAATCGTACAGTAGAGGGGAAAATAGAAAATGCAGGGAAGAACATAAAACGTTTAACATACATGTTAGAGTCGAGAATCGCACCTATTTAGAGCCCTAGATGCGCACTAGTGTAGCGATAAGAATAACATAGTTCAGAGCCAAGAATCACGCACAAGAATCCCACACTTAGCAGATGAGGAGGAGGAAGGCGGGTTCTACACTTTGTGAGTTGGTTTTCCTTTTGCCCTTCAATATTTTGGGAAATAAAGCACACATCGACCGGCAGTGTTTGAAATTTTGGTATGGATTAAAAAATTCAGTGTCTTTTTTGTGCTCACAAATATACTTAGACTATTTTAGACCAATATTTCACACAATATGATTTGTAAATATTATGTGAACGTAGTACTTATTCTGGACCAATCATTTGATAGGGGTAGTTTTGAAATTTTATAATTAAACTAATTATTATATAATATTAATCCCTACATTATTGGTAACATATTGGTGATTTAACCCTATAATTATGGTGATTGAAGCCTTCTTATACGGAACCTCTATGAAACCCTAATTAACATTCCTTAAATCATCTCCTGCACCCACTGTCGTCCATGAATTTCCCCTGCAAAAATCCATCTGATATGAACTATTTCTATTTGCTAATCTCTTTCAACACTCCTCACTCAACCCTCGTTGGAGCTCACCCCACATCCTCCTGTTTCTACTTTCGGTGGTACTTTCCAACCTAGTTCAATTTAATTTAGTTTAATCAAATTCACCCACAGGAGTTGTAATGGAACTCGCCGCCGGTAAACGCAACTTCCTCCAAAACTATGTGGTTTGGTTTTTGTTGTTTACGCTTCATCAAAATTAGGGAAAAATCGATAGTTTTTGTTGTTTACGCTTCCTCCGATCGAAACAAAGTTGGGGTTTTCTCAGCTACAATATAGACACCAAGGATAAAATCTGCTAAAATCGTGTCGTCTTCAGTTGGGAATAGATATTGAAATCTTTTTCATATATGAAATACTACAAACATTTGTTTCTCATAAATTTACAATATATATTTATAACAGACAATTACGACATACATGCATGACAAACATTTATAACTGACAATTTGTGTGTCGTAAAATTTTTTTTTTTTTGAAAATTCTTGACAAACATTTTGTATGTCATGGTTTTTGAAAAATTTTACGATATACATTTATTTGTTATGATTTTATGTTTTTTTATAAAAGTATATATTTTTTCTTAATTTACTACTTTTCAAATTAAATCACATATTTGATGTCTCATAATACAAAATAAATTTTATATATATATATATATATATATATATATATATATATATATATATATATATATATATATATATATATATATATATATATATATATATATATATACACACACACAAAGACAAACCTTGCAAAAACTTTATATTGTATGTCAATTAACATTCTTTCCTACCAATGTAACAATTCTACAATTTAAGCAATAACTATAAGTTCAACGTTAGATGTTTAAGAAGATTTTTCCCTTGCTTGCTTCAGACTTGCTATTTATAGTTTAGAAACTCTAACATGAGAAAAAGATAGTGAGCTTTTACAAGTTTCCAGAAAAAAAGAATTTAATGACTCTATTATGGTAAAAGAATTAGTCTTCCTTCCTATAGTTGAACACCACCACCGATTTCAATTTACTTCTTAACTGGAAGTAGCTGAAGTTGTTACAGTTTTTTAGGTACTTGAAATTCAATATTCTAAAATAGATAAATGCACACCTTTAGATCATATCATATACAACCAAAGGAGTTTCAGTAAGATACACTCCTTTATGAGATCTATTTACCTCTTAGAAAGTTCGTGGTCCTCAGTAGCTGGCTTTCATTCCACATAAATATACATACTCAATTAAAATGACTATTTAACATTTTATTTTACATTTGTTGAATAATGTTTTTATGTTTTTATGTGACCATCACTGAAATAAGTCGAAATGTTTTTATTAACAGTTTATTTCAGATTGCATAAATTCGAGATCAACCAAACCGGAGAAAATGACGCTATGTACCAAAGAGCAAAAATGTCACCCAGCGGCAGAAATCGCGACCCAACAGCTCATGTGTCGCGAAATGAAGAAAATCAAAACAAAAGAAGAAAAAGGCTGGAACAGTGCAGATCGCGACCCGATCTCATCCAGATCGCGACCCGATCTGATGACACACACGTGACGCTTTGCTGACCAAGGATCGCGAGCCTATGGCAACCCGACGAGATCGCGACCCGATCTTCCATCGATCACGACCCGACCTAGATCGCGACCCGATCTTTATCCCATCGCGACCCGATCTCAGCGACCAACTCCACCGAGTCGGGTAGTGGCCAGCACAAAAGCAGGGAACCACTTGAGATCGCGACCCGATCATCTAGACATCGCGACCCGACCAGGATCACGACCCGATCATCTATACATCGCGACCCGATCTCAGCGACCAACTCCACCGAGACGGGTAGTGGCCAGCACAAAAGCGGGAACCACTCGAGATCGCGACCCGATCTTCGCTGGAACAGACTATAAATACAAGCTTCCTCTAGCTGATTTTGAGAGCACAACACACACATTAACCAAGCTCCATACAGTCTTACCCACGACCAGAAACCTCAAAATACTCAAATCTCTGCATTTGGCAACGAGGATCAAACCGCAAAACCGCAAGAAACAAAACCTCCACCCGACACCAAACCTCAAACCTCCAAACAACCCTTACCCAACACCAAACTCCAAACCTCTAAACAACCTCTACCCGACACCAAAAATCACCAAAACCTCATCTTACCGTGAAGAACAAGAAATCGACATATCAAGAAAAAACGCTATCTTCCGCAACTATCGATAAGTTCTTTTAAAAGTATATGTGTCGTTATTGATTTATTTAAACTGTAATAAATCAACTGTACCAAACTTCCAATACACCCGAATTGAACCGTGACAACCAAAACATATGTGGACTGTATTTAACCGAGACATTTAACTTCTAACTTCTAACCTTTTTACTTATTGTAAAAACACGTTATCGTTGATAATGGCGTTTATTACATCTAACTTCTAACTTCTAACTTCTAACCTTTTTATTTATTGTAAAAACACGTTATCGTTGATAATGGGGTTTATTACATCTAACCTCTAACTTCTAACTTTTACTTTATTTACCGCTTTCTGTCTATTTAAATACTGTCTAGTTTAGATTTACCTTTTATTTTATTCCGCATCTCTTATTTATTCCGCATAATATAGATAAAATACATATCTGTCACACGGTAATAGGCTTAAAAACCTTGTTCGTGGAGATCAGCTATCGTATTTTTCAACAATTGGTATCAGAGTTTGGGTGATTTAATCTGAAATTTTTGTCGAGAACTTTTGTGTAGCGTTTTTATAAACCACCAATAAGTTTCCTTTAAAAATTTCATCTTAATATCACTTGTTCAAAAAAAAAAAATTAAAAAATTTTTTTTTAAAAATCTTAAAATTTTCAAAAAAAAAAAAAGGGAAAAACAGGATCAACCCAAAAATGTCTTCCACAACCTACTCAAGAGCTCCATATGTCATCGATCAGGTATGGTCTATGATCTCAGATCTCGATCTTTCAAAAACACCATTTGAGTCCCACATGACTAAGATTGAGAACAGTTTGAAAGCTGATCTCAAACTATATCATGACACAATAGTCAAATCTGATATCTGCAAATCTGAATTACAAACCTTGCAACTCAGATTTGGAGAATCAACAAGGACTAGAGACAAACTTGAAAGAGACGTCGAACGAAAATCAGAAGAATATAATCATGTCTTAGAACAATTAAATGAAGCCCTAAAACAGAAAAAGGACTTAGAAATAAAAATCAATCTGTTTTTCCATCTGAAATAAAAGATACCTTAGAAATAGAAGTCCTTCAGTTAAAAATAAAAATTCAAGATTTAACTGATACAAACACTAGTTTGATTTTGAAATTAGATGATTCTTCAAAACAAATCAAACTTCTTGAATCCGAAAATCAAAGATTTCAAGGAAAACTGGATTCTATCAATCTTGCTAGAAAGCTAAGTGATGATATTTTCATCAAAGCAACATCCTTAGGATCTGGCAAAATCGATACAAATTACAGACCTGGATTAGGAAGAGAATCCTTCGAAATCAAACAAGCCAAACAAGAAACCAGGACTAACAGTGAAAACTCTGAATCAATTCTAACAGATCTATCCACATCTGTTAATGAGGAAAATTCAGACGACGAAACAGTTATCAACTGTAACCCAGATGATACTGATTTCACTGTTTCCAAAAGATCTTTCACTAATAAGTCTTCAACCCACCAAATCCAAATTACCAACCAAAACTCCTTTTACGAGAAAGGCAGTACCTCTAAACCAATTGCTCTTCAAAGGGAACAAGGCAAACCCAAAGTTTTCAAACAAACCCAAAAGAAACCTTTTAAACCAGCTTCTGTGCCACAAAAACAAACCTTTAATCCAAAACAAAAACCTTTTCAAAAACCAATTCAAAACCGCTTTCAAGAAATAAACTTCAATCTCTCAAGGAATTTTCAGAAATCATCATTTCACCAAATTCCATTCCATCATTATAATGTTTTTCAAAATCATCCAAATCACAAATACAAAGAAAGGTTATCAAACGGATCTTCACATATAGGATATCTTTCACAAAATCAAAGACCATTTCAACTGACAGGTTTTCAAAAACAAATCTTAAATTGGGAAAATCTGATAAGTCAAATCAAGCCTCAACCACTTCGTCCAATTAACAGAAACCATAATGATTTCAAATCACCGAAAACCATTAACAAATCAGGACCCACCATGGTTTGGGTACCTAAACTTTCTGTCTAATTGCAGGTACTTTGTGCTGGAGAGCCCAAGGATGACACATGGTATATCGATAGTGGCCGTTCCAAGCATATGACAACAAACCATAGCCTTCTACAAGATTTCAAACCCACACTACCTCCGATGCAGAAACTTCACAATCAAACCAAAATGATGCGGATCCAGTCGAAGGGGAACCACCAAAACCAGAACCCTCCTAAAACACCCCATTCCACCTGTCCAAATAATCCCAATGCATCATTTATGGGAGAACCACCAAAACCAAATTCCTCTTTAAACAATCCCAATCTACCTATCCAAAATGATCCCAGTGCATCATTTATGGGGGAACTCTCGTTACCCAATTCTCACCCCCATAACCAAAATTTACCAAAAACATTCAAATAACCAAAACTTTCCAAAAACATTCAGAAAAACAAATCTTCAAAAATACAATAAAAGACTTGTCATAATAAGCTTTTGTAGAACCATGTGATTAACATCTTCTTGACAAAATTTTCAGATACTTATGCTCGATGAATGTTCTCAGTTATATTGATTCTTATTTAAAGAGAAGGTTCAAATTTCAAACATTTTTTTATGTACATTCTCCTATTCCCTTTGAATTTATTTCAATTATAAACGATTTTATCTATTAAGGGACATAAGATCAGGAGATTCAGATGAAAACCAAACCCATGTGAGAAATTGTGCCTCGTCTTTAACTGCTAAGTGGAATTCATTTCTGTGAGCAAAGGTGTTTTCATTATGATTTATAGGATTTATACTCTTATACCGTGATGCTAGTCTCATTTTTGCTTAGATATCAAAATGACCCGGGACGATACTTTCATTTTCTTATATATTAGACAAACTGTCTATTATATCACCTATCCCTATCCTCAATCAAACCACTTCAAAGAAAAGACTGATCATCTGGCATAACGAATCTGACAAATGAAGAAACGACAAAGTCATATCCAACAAATGCTGTCAACAAATCACAATTGGTAACCACATCAGATATCTTTTACACAAGGTGTATTCGCACAAATCAAGAAAAGATAAAGACAAAGGTGAACACATCACCAAAGAAAAAGAAGATTTACAACAACAATCCATCAAGACAGACACCTCTCAAAACAACGAATTCTTAAAAGCTTTATCAAATATAGCTGTTCAAAACCGAAGATTTACCGGGATACTGTAGCCTTCATAATTGAATATTCTTAGTTGCAAACTGCACTATGAAAATTTCTAAAACCCTCTACATGTATTTACCGACGGAGAGAGAGTGAACCTCAATGGCATGAATGAAGAAACCCTCTGAGTAATGCCGAAACCAGTCTTATGTGATTGATTATCTAATATGAAGACCAAGTGACTAAAGTATATAGGTATAAATCCACATTAAGCATAAGTCAACACCTTCAAACTGAGAGATATCACTCATCTTTAGTGATTATACACCCGTTCTGCACCCAGAACAAACAAACACCTCAGTCAAGTGTGAGCTATACCTGTGAGCGTTCATCTGAATCGACCTATTAAGATCACTTGTCGTCTTTATAAATGCTATAAAATCTTAAGGAATATTATGAAAATACATATACAAAAACCTTTTGATAATCGAACTCAAGACTTTGATTCAGAAACAAATATTCTTGACAAACATTTTTCAAAACACAAGTAAAATCTAGTCACACTCTTTCAAAACAGGTGATATGGTTTTATAAATGTCTTATCCAAATTTCAAGAATTTCAATCAAACATTTTTCTCCTCATTTCATTAATGATCACATAGGGGGAAATTGTTGAATAATGTTTTTATGTTTTTATGTGACCATCACTGAAATAAGTCGAAATGTTTTTATTAACAGTTTATTTCAGATTGCATAAATTCGAGATCAACCAAACCGGAGAAAATGACGCTATGTACCAAAGAGCAAAAATGTCACCCAGCGGCAGAAATCGCGACCCAACAGCTCATGTGTCGCGAAATGAAGAAAATCAAAACAAAAGAAGAAAAAGGCTGGAACAGTGCAGATCGCGACCCGATCTGATGACACACACGTGACGCTTTGCTGACCAAGGATCGCGAGCCTATGGCAACCCGACGAGATCGCGACCCGATCTTCCATCGATCACGACCCGACCTAGATCGCGACCCGATCTTTATCCCATCGCGACCCGATCTCAGCGACCAACTCCACCGAGTCGGGTAGTGGCCAGCACAAAAGCAGGGAACCACTTGAGATCGCGACCCGATCATCTAGACATCGCGACCCGACCAGGATCACGACCCGATCATCTATACATCGCGACCCGATCTCAGCGACCAACTCCACCGAGACGGGTAGTGGCCAGCACAAAAGCGGGAACCACTCGAGATCGCGACCCGATCCCATAAAGATCGCGACCCGATCTTCGCTGGAACAGACTATAAATACAAGCTTCCTCTAGCTGATTTTGAGAGCACAACACACACATTAACCAAGCTCCATACACTCTTACCCACGACCAGAAACCTCAAAATACTCAAATCTCTGCATTTGGCAACGAGGATCAAACCGCAAAACCGCAAGAAACAAAACCTCCACCCGACACCAAACCTCAAACCTCCAAACAACCCTTACCCGACACCAAACTCCAAACCTCTAAACAACCTCTACCCGACACCAAAAATCACCAAAACCTCATCTTACCGTGAAGAACAAGAAATCGACATATCAAGAAAAAACGCTATCTTCCGCAACTATCGATAAGTTCTTTTAAAATTATATGTGTCGTTATTGATTTATTTAAACTGTAATAAATCAACTGTACCAAACTTCCAATACACCCGAATTGAACCGTGACAACCAAAACATATGTGGACTGTATTTAACCGAGACATTTAACTTCTAACTTCTAACCTTTTTACTTATTGTAAAAACACGTTATCGTTGATAATGGCGTTTATTACATCTAACTTCTAACTTCTAACTTCTAACCTTTTTATTTATTGTAAAAACACGTTATCGTTGATAATGGCGTTTATTACATCTAACCTCTAACTTCTAACTTTTACTTTATTTACCGCTTTCTGTCTATTTAAATACTGTCTAGTTTAGATTTACCTTTTATTTTATTCCGCATCTCTTATTTATTCTGCATAGTATAGATAAAATACATATCTGTCACACGGTAATAGGCTTAAAAACCTTGTTCGTGGAGATCAGCTATCGTATTTTTCAACAACATTTATGGAACAAAATTGTTTTTTAATATGTAAATTATTATTATATTAACTACCTTATCTATAGAAAAACCATTGACTGCTCTACTTGTTGATTATCAATTTATCATCATTTTTTGTGCTTAAGAAATCACCACTATCATGCAAATACTAGGCATCATCTAATGTAGTTTTATTGTAGTAAAGATCATTGATGTGATCGTTTTCAATCAATAACAACTGATAAAAGAGTCAAATTACATATGATGGAATAAATTAGTAAAAAATATATTTGACTATCTACATATAAGTTTACTAATTAATAAATGTACTAAATGGTACATTGTGGGATTATTGAGGAAGTTCATTCTCAATGCTTCTAGAGCTTCCATGCATTACCTCTAGTATGTACAAAATTGTTGTGTACTAAGATAAAAAAAAGTAGCATTTGGCTAAGGAATGAAAATCAACATGAGTTTATTTCGATATTAAAAGAAATGGGAATGGAGAGAAGACAACGTACATGCACTAAACTTGTTCCGGCTTTAGTTCCATCTTTTTTCCAGCCTTATATATTGTTTGAAGCACTTAATAACCAACATATCAAGAAAAACGTTACCACAAAAATGAGATGATATAGTAAGCCCCTTGTAACTCATCATTGTATTTGGATTCATTGATGGTAAACTATATATAAGAGCAAAATATGTGTAGCTAATTTGGAAATTATTTATTGGACATCATGTGTAATATATACATGCTATAAACGTCATTTAAGTTCAAAGTGCTATAATGGAGCAAAGTGGAACTCATGTTCAGTCCCTTAGTTTCACATTTAAGTCATTTAAGTTCAAAGTGCTATAGTGATTATCACTTCGGTGTGTAAAATGTTCGACTTTATAAGCATGTATTAGAAGAAATCCAGATGCCTCATACAATAACACTTTAAATATCGTAGTTCTTTGGTTTCAACTTAACTATAAAACTTAAATTGATGATATCGGATAGTTAAATTGCAGATAACAGTATAAAAATGGTCTAGAAATAATTAGATTTTCCTTTACCCTGGAAAATAAAAAGAATGAAGGAATCAGGAAAGGAATCATACCACAGGAAAAACTCGGGAGCATTGTGATTGGGTGACGTATAGCACACACAAGTTTTGGTGGCTTTTCGCAATGAAGAGCAAATCGTATGCTAGAGTCAAATCTTACCCGAAAAATTGGACGAACTGGAAGGAACTAAGGCTTGAGGAAAAGTTCACATTTTAAAGATGATGCCTTTCAACCAATCCAGATATGTTCCTTCCATCCATTATTTTTATATCAGAATCGATAGACCTATATTCGATGAAGACATCAATGGAGGCATCAATTTCAGTAGATGAACCCTAAAAGCCTTCTTGCGAGCGAGACATCGAAGGTAATGACAAGGCATCGAAGGCAGTTCCTGTGAGTCGATTCCTTCACATCAGAAACCATAAATCTTTGAGACAGAAATAGAGCAATAGGTGGTAGTCTTGAAGCAAATGAAGCAGCGTGAAATAATTATAAGACCGTCGTGTTTATTTTAAGATGATAGAGAAAAACTAAAAGTGTAGCACATGTGTTTTTTATTTTATGATTCATGTCACTAAAATACGACGTATATTTTTGTATGTCGTAAAAACTTTTCAATAACTGACATAATATTACGACAAATAATTATTTTGTGGTAAATCTTTAAGATCTTATGAAAAATGACATTTTTTTGTGACACTTTTTTGTCTGTCATAAAATCAGTGTGTCGTAATTTAGATGTCATTAAAGACATTTTCTAGTAGTACGCAACAAAAAAACCAAGTAAACCAACCTAGTCTACGCCTTTTATATAAGTTGGAATCCAACACCACATTTTAAAGAATACAAAAATCATTAACGGGTGCCACTAGATCTCTAGAATAATCTCACTCTCTTCTCAATATCACCTCTTTACGCCAATGCCAAATCCATAATCCATCTATTAAAAAAAAATAAAACTCAGGAAATAGATGCATGTCATTTACAAGCCTTGAATGAAAATAGGCAAGGAAAGGTGTTCAATAACGGGTTCTTCTCATATCCAATTTCCAAACCAAAAATATGTAGGGTTGCTCATATTTTTCATTAAGATAGACAAATCCACTCCATAGTCATTCTATTTATACATTAAAGCAACGACGTTTTTCTAAAGCTTTATCTAATCGTTCGATTTGGAAGAGGACATCAACGTCTTGGATGGATTATATAATGATACCTGCCAAAAGAGGATACTTATTTGAAAAAGAAAACATATAATAATATTTATCTTTTCTTATGAAAACGAAAACACTTTATCTTGATATTATTACTTTCTACACGATTGTTTGGTATCTTCATAATGCTAAAGATTAACATACAAATTTTCACCTCAAAAGGATCCTAAAATTTGTGAAACCAACGTTAGACTGAAATTCATTGTTGATTTAGGAGGTCATTAGTTATTCTCAAACTAAAGACACGGAATACCTCATCTTAGCCTATCACTTGGATTGCATGCATATACATTAAAGTACTATATATAACACAACACATTTATCATACAAACTTTCATCCCCTATTCCCTTCTAAAATCACGATATTTTATAATGGCCAAAAAGCTCAACCTTTTCACGCTTCTTCTCCTTTTATGTCTCATCTCGTTGTGCTTCGACAATATAGTTCCTAGAATCGATGCTGGTAGGGCTCCACACCATGACCATGGTCGTGGGCATGGCCGTGGACGTGGACGTGGAAGTGGAAATAAAAATAAACCTAAAAATAAACCTAAAAATAACCACCACGCAAACCATCATGCCCGTCCACAACAGAGTGAGGGATTTAACTTTAAAGATCCGCAAGGAGCGAAATATTTTCGACATTGATGGGTCTCGTGCTAGTCAGTATATAAACTCCAATCGCAATATGGGGGGTTTTTTAACGGTCTGTAGCAATATGGATGTTATTGCTTTCTTCAAGTATTTTTTTCGTAAGCATTAGATAGGTACGTTCAATTGGATTGGGAATAGGGTTCGTATATGTCGATCTATTGGGAAGCTTGGATTAAAAATCCTCATGCTGGTTTTTTCATATATTGCTGCTGTTCTAAAAAAAAACTTTTTTTATGCCATGGCTATATTTATTTTCTTTGTTCGGTTGTACATTGTGGTTTACCCGTTTTTTTTTTGTATGTTCATTGCCTTGATCTGGTTGTATGTTAATATGTAGCTTCTCCCAATATTTTTAATATATTTTATTTTCACTGTTTAAAACACAAGAGTTCCATGGTTGAATTAGATTCCCAAAATATTGCTAGTATTCAACGATTGACCTCCCATGTGATAAGTATTAGGACCGGAACTGGCAATTTCAGACACGAATACACGAATTCGTGAAAGACACGACACAACACGATTACATTTTAAAAAGGGAGATAAGGCTTATCTCTCTTTGTGTATTCCTATTGTGTCAAATTCGTGTGTGACATGAATTTACGACACGAATTAACTACCGGATTTTATAGGATAGCGACAGAATTATCCATGGATGCTATGTCACAAAAAAGTCAACAATAGATGCAACAAACTAAAAAACGACTAAAATTGCTACACAAAAGCGGCAAACTATTATGTTGATAGTATTCAACGCGTTATATGACCCGGTTAAATCGCTTGAATAACCCAGGTTTTATAGCCAGCGAGCCATATGCGAAAAACGGAATATAACCCGGTTTTTCAACCGGGACCTTATACTCTAAATAGAACCTGGTTTTGATTAAAAAACCGAGACATATAAGGACATTATAAAACCCGGTTCCTGAGTAAGTAGTCGGGTCCTATCAGTAAAATAGAATTCAAATAATCCATCAGTATTTTATGACAATCAATTAACCATCCCACAACATTGTTACTTACTGTTCATGTAAGTCAAATTTTAATTGAGATATCTGTAAATGATGGAATCCTTCATGTCCAATTAAAGTACAACAAAATTGGTTAAATTGAGATTGTGAAACTCCATCTATAGATTGTTGCAACAAATAGAAAGGTCTATATTGCAGTGAAAAAAAAGTTGTTTGAACTGTTAATCTCGACCAATATCAACATACTAACATATCATATGATGTATATATGTTGCATAACCAATAATTTCTCAAGCTCTTCATCACATCTAATGGCCAACAGATCATGCCTTGGAATTACTAAAGAACCTAACAAATGGTTACATTTTCTACAAAATGAAAAAGAAGAAGTAATCGACTAGCTACAAACCAAAATACCCAAAATACCCCCATAAAACAGATGTCACCTATCTTTTGTAATGATTAACTAGAATTCGTGAATTTTGGAAGAATAAACAACGAAAAAGACAATTACTTTGTCAAATTTTTAAAAACTTGTTTTCGTAATCTTTGTTGTATGTGTTTAAGGTCCAAGTTATGCCAACATCCGTTTATGAAAATGCAGTCGGATCACAGATATCACTGTACCGCTTTAAAGTCAAACATATTTTAGTTCTTAATTTCAAATCTTGATATGCATATTCTTAACGTTATTCCTGGAGCTGTAAATATATCAACTCTAAACCATTTACTAATACATATATTTATTTTTTCATCTTTCAATATCAAATACCATTTTATAGCCTTTTCCGGCTAAACATGTATATCTGTCTGGATATCGGACCCAGACTACTAGCCTTACCGGCTGATCATGTATATCTTAGGATTTCACATCCCACTGCATAGCCTTACCGGCCGAATCGTGATATCATGTGATTTTCAAATCACATCAGATAATTGTACACTTTATCATATCCAGTCTGTTATTTGCATACCAGTCAAATCAATTCTGTACCATTTTTGTCCCCTCATTCTTAGTCATATTTGACTATACCATATATCATGACTATATAAGTCATATCATTTGTCATGGCTATACAAGCCGCACCAAAACATTTCCAGCATCTGAATCATAGCCCGAAGGCCGTACCAGTTTGGGTTCAACGACCCGGAATCATAGCCATGTAGGCCGCACCATTTGGATATAACATCCAGTATCATAGCCACAAGTGGCCGCACCATATATTAACCGTTTATTTCACAATCAATTATGGCTCACGGGTTTACCCGCTGTTGCCTAGACTCACGGCTCCGTTCTTGTCATCGCAATGACTCACGGCTTATCCGGTATTGCCTTATTAAAGTGGACTCACAGCTCCGTTCTTGTCATCGCAATGACTCACGGCTTATCTAGTATTGTCGCATTACTGACTCACAGCTCCGTTCTTGTCTATAACAGACTCACGGCTTATCTGGTATTATCATATCACAGATTATATATATATATATGTATTGACTCACAGCTCCGTTCTTGTCTTTCTCAGACTCACGGCTTACCTGGTATTGTCTTTTACATATATCTTTACACTTGTCATTTTCGTCCCTCGAAGCCGTTTCAACCTGTAACAGTTCAATCATCATATATCATATATGATATCAGTGAGATTACTCACCTGGATGCTAGCTGCATTCAAATCCCGGTTGTTTCTTGCCTTTGCGTGCACCACAACCATTTTGTCCCATACCTATATATTCATTTATATACCAAATGATAATAGGTTAATAATCATTCCAATTGACTCTAATACATAAGAGTCCAATATTATGCAACTATAAACCATCCCTAGATGATAAACTTTCCATTTATCATCTTTTCACAAGTTTTACTATTCACCGGGGCATTCGTATCGATCTACAGTGCCCCCGAGGAGTCGAAAACTCAATTTAGTAATTTGCCCCGACTTTTCAAACCATTAGGGACTTATGGTTCAAGTTTGAGGTAAATCGGACAAGGCAAACAAAAGTTAGCATTTTGGACTCCCTATCTAGTGGGCGCACTGCGCCAGGTATCAGGCGCACTGCGCCTGGGCGCACCCCGCCCTGATCCTGGGCGCACTGCGCCCTGCGCCTGGGCAGTCTCCTGATCAGTCGCGATTTGTGCACTGTAGCACGCAGTTTTGGCCTATTAAGTCCTTAATCCAGTTCTTAATCGTATGGGGTTTGTTTACTGACTAAAACCCTTTAATAATACAAGGTTTTAATCCAAAGAAACAACCTCAAATCAATCAAATGCAGAAATTAGGGTTCTTGAGCCAAAACCCCAATTCATCAACAATAGCAACCTACTTCCATATTTCTTGAATTAAGTCCTTTTAGCATGACTTATTGGAAGTATTAAGCTATTTTCAACCACATAACATAACTGAAATTTGCAGATTTCAGTTTCTATAAAACCCATCAAGAACACTTCAAGAACTTGGTTAAAAATCAAGTTACTAACCTTGTTTAACTTAGGAATCACCAATTCCAAGCTTTGATTCCAATTCCCTGCTTCAAGCTTCAAGGATTTCTACAGAATTTGCACACAAAATCCTTCCCGTTGCTGCACAAATGGTCAGCCAAAGAAGAGAGTCAACCTCTCTATTTATACTTCCAAAGTTTACAAATTTGGTCCCTAAGTTCATTTTCTTGAACTTTGACCACAATAAATCAAGTTTTATGACATAAAACTTTCATTTCTTATATTTTTGCTACAACCAACATATTTTTACATAATTGGTCCTTCGCATGGTCAAATGACCAGATTACCCTTTTTATGGTAAAATGACTAAAAATCAGTTTTTATAACATTTTAAGTCCACAACTCAAAATATTATTTCAAACTAAATTCTTTTCTGTCCAAAAGACCAAATTACCCTTCCAAGGTAAAATGACCATTTTACCCCTTTTTATTATATTTACATAAAAAGAGTGTCTTGGCGTTACAGTTTAACATACATGTTAGAGTCGAGAATCGCACCTATTTAGAGCCCTAGATGTGCACTAGTATAGCGATAAGAATAACATAGTTTAGAGCCAAGAATCACGCACAAGAATCCCACACTTAGCAGATGAGGAGGAGGAAGGCGGCTTCTACACTTTGTGAGTTGGTTTTCCTTTTGCCCTTCAATATTTTGGGAAATAAAGCACACATCGACTGGCGGTGTTTGAAATTTTGGTATGGATTAAAAAATTCAGTGTCTTTTTTGTGCTCACAAATATACTTAGACTATTTTAGACCAATCGTTCACACAATATGATTTGTAAATATTATGTGAACGTAGTATTTATTCTGGACCAATCATTTGATAGGGGTAGTTTTGAAATTTTATAATTAAACTAATTATTATGTAATATTAATCCCTACATTATTGGTAACATATTGGTGATTTAACCCTATAATTATGGTGATTGAAGCCTTCTTATACGGAACCTCTATGAAACCCTAATTAACATTCCTTAAATCATCTCCTGCACCCACTGTCATCCATGAATTTCCCCTGCAAAAATCCATCTGATATGAACTATTTCTATTTGCTTATCTCTTTCAACACTCCTCACTCAACCCTCGTTGGAGCTCACCCCACATCCACATGTTTCTGCTTTCGGTGGTACTTTCCAACCTAGTTCAATTTAATTTAGTTTAATCAAATTCACCCACAGGAGTTGTAATGGAACTCGCCGCCGGTAAACGCAGCTTCCTCCAAAACTATGTGGTTTGGTTTTTGTTGTTTACGCTTCATCAAAATTAGGGAAAAAATCGATAGTTTTTGTTGTTTACGCTTTCTCCGATCGAAACAAAGTTGGGGTTTTCTCAGCTACAATATAGACACCAAGGATAAAATCTGCTAAAATCGTGTCGTCTTCAGTTGGGAATATATATTGAAATCTTTTTCATATATGAAATACTATAAACATTTGTTTGTCATAAATTTACAATATATATTTATAACAGACAATTACGACATACATGTGTGACAAACATTTAAAACTGACAATTTGTGTGTCGTAAAATTTTTATTTTTTTGAAAATTCTTGACAAACATTTTGTATGTCATGGTTTTTGAAAAATTTTACGATATACATTTATTTGTTATGATTTTATGTTTTTTTATAAAAGTATATATTTTTTCTTAATTTACTTCTTTTCAAATTAAATCACATATTTGATGTCTCATAATACAAAATAAATTATATATATATATATATATATATATATATATATATATATATATATATATATATATATATATATATATATATATATATATATATATATATATATATATATATATATATATATATATATATACACACACACAAAGACAAACCTTGCAAAAACTATATATTGTATGTCAATTAACATTCTTTCCTACCAATGTAACAATTCTACAATTTAAGCAATAACTATAAGTTCAACGTTAGATGTTTAAGAAGATTTTTCCCTTGCTTGCTTCAGACTTGCTATTTATAGTTTAGAAACTCTAACATGAGAAAAAGATAGTGAGCTTTTACAAGTTTCCAGAAAAGAAGAATTTAATGACTCTATTATGGTAAAAGAATTAGTCTTCCTTCCTATAGTTGAACACCACCACCGATTTCAATTTACTTCTTAACTGGAAGTAGCTGAAGTTGTTACAGTTTTTTAGGTACTTGAAATTCAATATTCTAAAATAGATAAATGCACACCTTTAGATCATATCATATACAACCAAAGGAGTTTCAGTAAGATACACTCCTTTATGAGATCTATTTACCTCTTAGAAAGTTCGTGGTCCTCAGTAGCTGGCTTTCATTCCACATAAATATACATACTCAATTAAAATGACTATTTAACATTTTATTTTACATTTATGGAACAAAATTGTTTTTTAATATGTAAATTATTATTATATTAACTACCTTATCTATAGAAAAACCATTGACTGCTCTACTTGTTGATTATCAATTTATCATCATTTTTTGTGCTTAAGAAATCACCACTATCATGCAAATACTAGGCATCATCTAATGTAGTTTTATTGTAGTAAAGATCATTGATGTGATCGTTTTCGATCAATAACAACTGATAAAGAGTCAAATTACATATGATGGAACAAATTAGTAAAAAATATATTTGACTATCTACATATAAGTTTACTAATAAATGTACTAAATGGTACCTTGTGGGATTATTGAGGATGTTCATTCTCAATGCTTCTAGAGCTTCCATGCATTACCTCTAGTATGTACAAAATTGTTGGGTACTAAGATAAAAAAAAGTAGCATTTGGCTAAGGAATGAAAATCAACATGAGTTTATTTCGATATTAAAAGAAATGGGAATGGAGAGAAGACAACGTACACGCACTAAACTTGTTCCGGCTTTAGTTCCATCTTTTTTCCAGCCTTATATATTGTTTGAAGCACTTAATAACCAACATATCAAGAAAAACGTTACCACAAAAATGAGATGATATAGTAAGCCCCTTGTAACTCATCATTGTATTTGGATTCATTGATGGTAAACTATAAGAGCAAAATATGTGTAACTAATTTGAAAATTATTTATTGGACATCATGTGTAATATATACATGCAATAAACGTCATTTAAGTTCAAAGTGCTATAATGGAGCAAAGTGGAACTCATGTTCAGTCCCTTAGTTTCACATTTAAGTCATTTAAGTTCAAAGTGCTATAGTGATTATCACTTCGGTGTGTAAAATGTTCGACTTTATAAGCATGTATTAGAAGAAATCCAGATGCCTCATACAATAACACTTTAAATATCGTAGTTCTTTGGTTTCAACTTAACTATAAAACTTAAATTGATGATATCGGATAGTTAAATTGCAGATAACAGTATAAAAATGGTCTAGAAATAATTAGATTTTCCTTTACCCTGGAAAATAAAAAGAATGAAGGAATCAGGAAAGGAATCATACCACAGGAAAAACTCGGGAGCATTGTGATTGGGTGACGTATAGCACACACAAGTTTTGGTGGCTTTTCGCAATGAAGAGCAAATCGTATGCTAGAGTCAAATCTTACCCGAAAAATTAGACGAACTGGAAGGAACTAAGGCTTGAGGAAAAGTTCACATTTTAAAGATGATGCCTTTCAACCAATCCAGATATGTTCCTTCCATCCATTATTTTTATATCAGAATCGATAGACCTATATTCGATGAAGACATCAATGGAGGCATCAATTTCAGTAGATGAACCCTAAAAGCCTTCTTGCGAGCGAGACATCGAAGGTAATGACAAGGCATCGAAGGCAGTTCCTGTGAGTCGATTCCTTCACATCAGAAACCATAAATCTTTGAGAGAGAAATAGAGCAATAGGTGGTAGTCTTGAAGCAAATGAAGAAGCGTGAAATAATTATAAGACCGTCGTGTTTATTTTAAGATGATAGAGAAAAACTAAAAGTGTAGCACATGTGTTTTTTATTTTATGATTCATGTCACTAAAATACGACGTATATTTTTGTATGTCGTAAAAACTTTTCAATACCTGACATAATATTACTACAAATAATTATTTTGTGGTAAATCTTTAAGATCTTATGAAAAATGACATTCTTTTGTGACACTTTTTTGTCTGTCATAAAATCAGTGTGTCGTAATTTAGATGTCATTAAAGACATTTTCTAGTAGTACGCAACAAGAAAACCAAGTAAACCAACCTAGTCTACGCCTTTTATATAAGTTGGAATCCAACACCACATTTTAAAGAATACAAAAATCATTAACGGGTGCCACTAGATCTCTAGAATAATCTCACTCTCTTCTCAATATCACCTCTTTACGCCAATGCCAAATCCATAATCCATCTATTAAAAAAAAAAAAAAAAAACTCAGGAAATAGATGCATGTCATTTACAAGACTTGAATGAAAATAGGCAAGGAAAGGTGTTCAATAACGGGTTCTTCTCATATCCAATTTCCAAACCAAAAATATGTAGGGTTGCTCATATTTTTCATTAAGATAGACAAATCCACTCCATAGTCATTCTATTTATACATTAAAGCAACGACGTTTTTCTAAAGCTTTATCTAATCGTTCGATTTGGAAGAGGACATCAACGTCTTGGATGGATTATATAATGATACCTGCCAAAAGAGGATACTTATTTGAAAAAGAAAACATCTAATGCTATTTAGATAAAAGCGCTCTTGGCAATTGGAAGCTAGCAGACAACCGATATTGGGACCACCAACATCCGTTTCAATAAGAAATTTTTCTCCACTTAACCTACTACATCATTTTCAGACCGAGAACACCTTCTCAATATAAGTTATAACAAAGTCGTCCCCAATTAAATATAAGTTTTACCTTTTAAAACTTTTTTATATATAGTAAGGGTTTACCCCTAATTTTGGATATATTTTATCCAATAATTTAAAATGTCTTTGGTAAGATCTTACGATCCCGATTCGATCTTACGATCACGAGCTGGCAAGACGAAGAACGATCCTAGGTATACCTTGATTACATCACATGAATAAATACTAGGTTTATGTATAAGATTATGCATATCTCATATGACTTTAGGGAAACTGGAGATGAAGACGTGAGGTTCAAAGTGTTGTAATTTTGGTTTCTATACAATCATATATACTTTACAATCAGGTCCTTGATTTATTTGACGATATGGTAGATGATAATACTAGAATGAGGACCGGTTCCGGCTTGGTGAAAGATATATAATAGGCAGTAAACTAAATAATTTGTTGCGACGATTTATGCCATGACTCTTCATTTAAGAAAATACGTTGTTTTATTTGTATTCTCGCATGAAAATATAATAATATTTATCTTTTCTTATGAAAACGAAAACACTTTATCTTGATATTATTACATTCTACATGATTGTTTGGTATCTTCATAATGCTAAAGATTAACATACAACTTTTCATATGTTTGTTTACATATTCATTGCAAATTATAAGTAGTCAAAAACCTAATTTAATTATTTTTTTAAATCAAATATAACAATATGCAATCTCCAATATACAAAGAACGAATGAAGCGGGATTGAAACCAACATCATTTTTTTCCTCCTTGAAATCGGCCCAAAAATTATAAAAACGATGGGATGAAATTGAAAGTTGAAGTGAGAGGTCGCTAGTTCTTTTTATCTAACTAAAGAAATGGTGACACCTCACATTAGCTTATTCATGTTCCGATCACTTTGCATGCATGCATGCACGTATTAATATATATACCATGCACCACAGACTCGTTTCACACTTCAATTTGATCTGACTTCTAAATATCAACCAACATTTTCTAATGGCCAAAAAGCTCAATTTTCTCGCCCTCTTTCTTTTTCTACTTGCGATTTCATTCTGTTTCTTGGCTCCTGGAATCGAAACTGCAGAAGCGCCTGGAACCGGAGACAGCAAGAAGGAGGGTCCAAGTCCAAAAGGGCCAGGACATCATGCAGAAGGGCCTGAATTTAACGACAACAAGAAAGAGGGTCCAAGTCCAAGAGGGCCAGGACATCATGCAGAAGGGCCTGAATTTAACGACAACAAGAAGGTGGGTCCAAGCCCAAAAGGACCAGGACTTGAGAACATGATGGAAGGACCAAGTCCGAGAGGGGACTGCAGTGGTGGATCTAGAATAGAAAAAATAGGGTATGCGGTTTTTGGTTTAATTATATTAACTGTGACAAATTGTATGCACGTATTGGAATTCTAGGCTCGGACCATAAACAAAAGAACGCTTTTCGAATAAAGTAAACTGAAAAAATATCGCCAAGATTCGAAATATGGTCCTCTCTTGAATAAATGTCCGAGTAATTAAAAACAGCATACACTAAATTTTTTCTGCCTCCTTTGGTACTTCCGTGGTTTGCTGCTGAGCAAACAATAAATACAGTCATTCAGATTGCTGTGGTGGGTTTGTGAGTAAGGTGGAAGTTGCGATGGTCCCCTGCATTTAGTCTCGGCTGTCTCTCTACTGAACTCTGAAGATCTATTTGAAGGCTACCGAGTGGCTGGTAGTTTTACAAGGATTTAGTGCTCGTGCTGCTGCTGTATGGCTGTCCTCTTTTTTGTCCCCAGACAATTCTGGATGCCATTTGTCTATCTCAGTGTCTCGGTTATAGTCTTTCTGTTGTGTAAGGTCCAAAAGACCTCAAGACTTGGAGCTGTTTTTGTCTGTGTATCATCTCTCCATTCTGGTATGTATTTGGTGTTGTCATGTACTGATGTACATGTCTACCCAGGTGCTAGCTGTTTTGTCTAATCTCTAGATTGTGGCGGTGTTGTTTAGCTCTAGTATTGTTTCACCTTCATTGTACCCTTCCTAGCGGTGTTTCATTTTTAATATATCTTTTCTGTTTGCCATTCAGAAAAAAAAAAAAAAAAAAAAAAAAAAAAAAGTATTTTTGTTGACTGAGGATTGAAATTAACCAAAAACCTATAAGTAACAATCATTAATCTCAAGTAATTAAGCTATAGTATTAGGGCCGGCGCAAGCCCAGGGTGAGCTGGGCCATGGCCCAGGGCAGCTACTAATAATGGCGGGGCATCCATTTATAAAAACCTGTTATATGTAGTATACTATTTGGGCTGAACCTCTTGATCCATAAAATGGTCCGCGGTCCATGAGTCCAATAAAAAGGGAAGCGCCAAGTCCGGGACCTAAAATTGAAGCGGCAAATCACAAATAAGTGAAATTGTAGAAGACGAGGCATCGAGGAGGTGGGGTATGGGGAAGACGAGGAGACAAGGTCTAACAGTAACAACCTAGTCAATTCTCATCATAAAAAATCCAGGGGCATAAAAAAATTTCTCGCGTTTCTCTAGTTACGGTAGTGATGAAACGAAGAGGCCGAAACATAAAGAGGGTAGAAATATTTCTTTTTCTTAGCAAAAATTTCCCGGCGTAGGGAAGAGGAAGAGGAACGAGACTTATCTATGGAACGGTAATATGTCTGCATCACTGCGTTTTGTCCAATATAAATCGAAATTGATATATCATTTGTATCTGATTTCTCACATCTCACTTCTCACATTATTTATGTCTAATTTTCTCATCTTACTAGTTCAAGAATCCAAGACAAATCTTTGTGGCAGATTTCTGTTTTCAAGATGAATCTTTGCGACAAACACTGCTCTGAGTTCCAAATTTCTCCACAAATTTCTCTCTGAAGTAATTCTGAATTGTTCTTATATTAAAATTAAATTATTTTATGTTATCGCAATGGCTTTAATCCGGATGTAAATTTGAATTTGTAATTGGGACTTTCTACACCCGTGTGTAACTCGATATGTGTGAAAGTGGATTTAAAATTCAAGAATCTAATTGTGATTTGTAAATATTTAGTTTCAATAATTTCATTGCCGTATATTAGTCTAGTAGTTCATTTGTCTCTGCAAATTTGTAATTGCTTCATTTTCTCTTCTTAAATACCCTGTAAAAATTCTAAAACAATATAAATTGTAGAAAAGATAAATGATGACGAGTTTTAAAAACTGATCTTTAACTGTTTATATTTGTTGTTTATTCTTTATCGTTGACTTTGTTCATTTAACATCGTTGAATAAGATGAAAGGGATGAATATAATAAATTTTTGCAATTGCTCTTTTAATTGTTTATGTTTGTTTTTTGTTGTTCACTTTGTCTAGTTTATTTATTTATTTATTTATTTATTTTTGATTGCTCAATTGATAATAATGACCGAGTTTTAGAAATTGATCTTTTAAATTTTCAATATGATCGTTCCTTTGGTAAAATTGATAGAATATACTAAATTTATTTGTTGTAGTATGAGGATAAAAAGATCGATTGTTAACATATGGATGTATTAAGTATTAGATTTTCTGCATGTGTATACATCATATACTATAGAAATTGTATATATATGAATTTCTTAAATAATAAAATCTGTTGCTTTATAGTCTATAACTTAATGTTGTATTGTTGATTTGTATATTACAAGTATAGGGCATTATTAATACTTTTCGTCTAAGGCATGAAAAACCTATGGACCGGCCTTGTTATAGTTAATTTTTTTCATAAATTAAATAGTTCTTTTTGTTGTTGAATTTTAATTGAACTTAAAAGAGAAGTAGTTACAGAAGTTAAATTTAGTTTAATGACATGTTTGACACGTTAATTATAGTTAGCTTATAACTTATTTTTAATTTGTTTAATTAAGTTGTCATATTTGATAAGCTAAAAAATAATTTATAACCTAACTTTTCAGGAAACCTAATCGTAGTGTTTAAATGAGCTTATAATCTTTTTTAAATTCTCTCATAAATACCTTTTATTAATTATTTAAAACTTTCTTCTACATATTTATTATGTCATTTTATATTTCTAAACTAACTTATTAGCAAGTTTTAACCGGACATCATTTTTATTTGCAATGACTAGCTTTTTATCGGGTTTTTCAAATGTCAATGCTTTAGGTGTTTTATAAAATACTAATGTGTTCAAAATAATCAACCTAAACAAAATATAAAAATGTTTAAACAACAATCCCCGGTCTATAATCTCGTGACCTGCTAAAGAGGAGAAGAGATTCAACCCTTGACCTCCTGCCAACTAAACTACATAACTATTTCCTCAAGCATATGGACCGGCCCTACTATTTCCTCAACACGTGATATTCTCATTAGTATTTTATTGGTATAGGAGGATATATATATATATATATATATATATATATATATATATATATATATATATATATATATATATATATATATATATATATATATATATATATATATATATATATATATATATATATATATATATATATATATATATATATATATATATATATATATATATAGTTACATTTTGTAAAAGGAAAGAGGGAGAGAGTATGCAAGTTCACCCACGCATGAGATGCAAAATACGGGAAAAAGAGATAGAGAATGGTGTTCCCATGGACGCACAGAGTCCACATCAACTCTCGTGGTCTTCTCCTCCGCCACTCTCTGTGGTCTTATGTAACCCCGGGTTTTGGTAAGGTGTTAGTAAGATGACTTGTGTGGTGTTTTAAAATGGACTTAGTAGAAATTGAGGTGGAATAAAGTTAAGAAGGTTATTTGCGATACTATGGCAAGTTGGTTATAGCCAATAGCGGAACTTGAAAAAATAATTTGGGGGGCGGATATTATTTTAACATAGCATCAAATTTTTGAGGGGTCAAAAAATATATATATTTGCACATGTAACATAAACTTTTTACTTTAAGGATCAAAATTTTTGGGGGGGGGGCAACAACCCCCTCCTGCCCCTATTATGTTTCGCCAGTGGTTATAGCATGACCAGTGTTGTAGAAATCGGCCTTGGCGGCCGATTAATCGGCGATTAATCGCTTGGCGGTCTTCAACCGATTACGATTAGGCCTAATCGGTCAGCTTAACTGTTTGCTATAAAAATCGGTCAAATATCGGCCTTGGCGGCCGATTAATCGGTCTTGGCGGTCATTTTTTCATTTTTTTTATTTTTAAATTTATTTTTTATTTTTATTTTTAAATGACGACTCAAACACTCTCTAATAACTCAAGAAATTTGAAAAAAAAATCAATATTAAAGAATAAAAATATTCAAATGTATAATATTTGATGTGTATCTCAGAATAAATGAATCGAACTTTGCTATTTTGTTTTATATATATATATATATATATATATATATATATATATATATATATATATATATATATATATATATATATATATATATATATATATATATATATATATATATATATATATATATATATATATATATATATATATATATATATATATATATATATATATATATATATATATAAAAGAATTTCTTTATAATTTAGGGTCTCCGATTAATCCCCGACTAATCCCCGATTAATCTGATTAATCTCTTAACCCCACTCAACCACCAAGCTACCGTCAAGCGATTTTTACAACCTCGAGCATGACGAAAGCATGATGTTAACATGGGAAAAATTTTGAAAGTTAAATGCTAATAGCAACGCTAACGTTCGTTGGACAGAAAAGGCTTTTAAGCCTTAAGTCGATCATTTTGCCCTGATGGCCATTTCTCACTTCAGAAAACACAGAAACATGAAATTATGAAGGATTTTGGGAGTTCTATAGTTGGATACTTATGTTGAAACATTGAAGGAAAGAGATTTGTGCATTCCATCAGTATTTTGAAAGGTAACATCCCAATCCTTGGAAGTAATAATGGTGGTTATGTTGATGGATTAAAGGACTGTAAAACCCCAATTGTTGTTAGTTCTTGAAGGCCATTAAAACGAATATTAAGTTGAAAATAGTAAAAACATGCTATGGTCGCGGCGCTATGGTTATGTTGTTGTGTTCTTGGATAGCGATGCAATAACCTATTGGTCGTGACACTATGGTTGATATTCATAGATAGCGGCACTATAACCTAGAGTTAGCGATGCTAAGTATGAACAGTCTGAATACTGTTTTAAGTCATTATTAAGATTTGTTAATGTTGTGGTCTTGGATCTGAGTTATGATACTCAGAAGTTATGTATAAGTGTTTTCAGCTTTTGGAAATGGGAGGAAGGACGGATTAACCTAGAGCAGATCCTAACAATTTACCTAGGTGAGTAACTTTACATACTACTGTGATTGTGATATGGTGTATGTTATACATTTTATGAATGGTTGATAATCAAATACCACATATGATGGTGAATATTAAATTGTTATCTTTAAGTGTATCTATGCGATGATGGTATTAATTAGGATATAACATGTAACGAGAAACTTCTACTAGTACCCTTGTGAGCTGAACTTAACTAACGAATATGCATGATACATGGAGATTTAGATACAGTGAATCCTAGACAATGGTGGTGATGGTCAACTTAATGGTGTGTTCAGCTTATGAAATTGGGTAACAAATTGTTAACGTCTATCTAGAACAACTTAATCGCGGTACATGCATTTATATATGAAAAATATGGAATTAATTAATAAAAAAATTAGTGAAAAGCCTCTTATTAACGATTTGGTGGTATATAATGATATTGGTGAAAAGTATCGTTCACCCTCGGTGTCACGGATAAGATTGGTGAAAAGTCTTAAGGTTGGTGAAAAGCCTGATTTCCTATCGGTTGGTGAAAAGCCCTTGTACAAAATAGTGAAAACTTAGAGATTGGTGAAGAATCTCAAACCTGATGTTCTGGCAAATCGGTGATGTCATGTTATGGATGCTTACAATTCTTATTGTTGTGAGGCAACTGTTGTAAACTCTATTGTGGTGTGTTGTATGTTTAAAGTGATGTAGCACCCGACTCAAACCATAAAGCGGTCCTTGAAGATAACTTCTTGTAGTTCCAAAACACGAGTATACGAATGATGTAAATTTTTTAAAAAATCAGTTGAACATTTTTGGGTATATTCGGTGTCGATTGGGACATTACATCTTATGGTAAAAAATTAATCATTTACTATTTAAAAAAAGAAAGAATAATTTAATTGAAGTTCTAAAAATCTTTTAGATATTGATATTATTGAAAATTATATAGATAAAAGTATACGATTTTAGTATGTCATTCCATTTTATCAAATAACATAAAGAAAATCCTTTTCCATGGGATGAAAAGTGAACCAGAAATCATATTTGGTAAGGATTACTAAGGTAGTGTTTATTTTTTTTAAATGTAAATTGTCTGCAGACCACATCTACAGACATATACAAAAAAAAAAAAAAAAATTGACCGAATATCTGCAATCTGCAATAAGAAAACTTTTTGTTTTTTAAAGTCTACATACTACTAAAATGAACTAAATTATTTACCAAATTATGTATTTTTGCATATTTAACACTATATTTTCTCAATTACTTTTTATAAAAAATTATCTATAATTTATATAAAAATTAGTTTTTGAAAGTTAGAAGATGTTAGAAGATGCAAAAAGAATTCGATCCATGTCTTTAGAAGAAGAAGACATTCACACGTTTTTAGGTTTGTGGTATTCTAAAAACCAAACATTCTGCAAGGGCTAACATCGGTGCAACATCTGTTGGCTGCAGACTAAAGAGGCCAAAAACATTTGCAGACAAAAAACATACACCCCATAAATTTCATTAATAATCATCTTTTTCATTTCATCCCAATACTTCGTTATATTCTCTAGTCGGTTAGAAACGCTACCTTTGATCCAAAATGTGATTTGAATTAACTTGTTGCATTAAAAAAGACTTGCATCTTATAATTTTATTCTTTATTATCGCTTCCCATTTTTAAACTTATTAGGTGATGTTTCTTTTTAACTTAATGGACTTAATATATAACAAACTTATATATATATATATATATATATATATATATATATATATATATATATATATATATATATATATATATATATATATATATATATATATATATATATATATATATATATATATATATATATATATATATGAGTAAATTATAGTTTTGTTCCTTGTGGTTTACACCAAACTACAGTTTTTTGTCCTAGTTTTGAAAATCTTGCACTCGTGGTCCATGTGGTTTCTAAATCTTTTACTTTTGGTCCATGTGATTTCCAAATCATAGGGACTGAAAATGAAATATTTGAAAACCATTGGGACCAAAAGTGAAAGATTTGAAAACCATAGAGATCATTGGTGCAGGATTTTCAAAACTTGGACTAAAACTGCAATTAGATGTAAACCAGAGGGACCAAAACTGTAATTTCTATATATATATATATATATATATATATATATATATATATATATATATATATATATATATATATATATATATATATATATATATATATATATATATATATATATATATATATATATAGTAAAGTTCAATTGATAACCTAAAAAAGTCTATGAACCTAAGAACCCATTTTATTAACTTTTTTTTCTACACAATATTTTTCAATAATAATATACCAAAAAAACCCTTAGGCTGAGACTAGAAGATTTAAAAAAAATTTCAAAAAAAATCTTTTTGAATATACATATGCATATACATATGCATATACCGTGAATTTTATATAAATATAAAAAATATGCATTTTTTGAATTTTTTTAAATCTCTTAATCGCATATATTAAAAAAATTGGGTGCAATTTTTTTTGAAAAATATTGTGTAAAAAAAAGTTCCTAGGTTCCTACGATTTTTTAGGTTTTCTCATAATCTCATATATATATATATATATATATATATATATATATATATATATATATATATATATATATATATATATATATATATATATATATATATATATATATATATATATATATATATATATATATATATATATATATATATATATATATATTAAATAGATAATATAGGAACAATAAAAAAAACTAGATATGAAAATGACCTAATGTTAAATGACTCCTCACTTAAAAGTTATTGCAACGAAATTTTTCTATGCACGATTAACGTGTTTTTCTTTTTTTAACTATGATTATCACTATATTTATTTATGACGTTTTTGTAAAATTATTTTTTGTACAAAACAAATTTTAAATATTTTAATTGGTTTGATTATTTAAACTTATGTTAAAGATATGTTCAAATTGAAGTTATTAATCATGTGATATTTTAGATCATTTATTTATTTTTTAAAATTAATGTGATAATGTACAATTTTAATTTACAACGATTATTAAATAAATGACATTGTGTTATTTGTCACTTTTCAATAAGATGACAAATTAGTCATTTATTCAAATTCAATTGGTGTATTCGGTTAAAAAAAACAGTATTTATATTAATAATACTTATCAATTCAGATATCGTTATCTATTCGGTTTACGTTATCAATTCAGGACTTAATAAGAATAAAAAAAGAACAAGGTCCTAGTCTCATGTATATCTCTTACATCATTATATCATTTATGTTGTAATCATTGAGCAACTGTGCCTCCCCAATAAACATTACCATCATTGGATTAAACTTTACTTTAAACGCTATATGAATTGTAGTATCATATAAAGCAATATGATCTTCACTTTACAACTATCCATGACTCTTATGAAATCGTACC
This sequence comes from Cichorium intybus, assembly GCA_023525715.1. Classification (NCBI taxonomy): domain Eukaryota; kingdom Viridiplantae; phylum Streptophyta; class Magnoliopsida; order Asterales; family Asteraceae; genus Cichorium; species Cichorium intybus. The sequence goes on along the minus strand of CM042013.1, from coordinate 13,065,964 downwards.
ATCATAATTCATATAAAGCAATATCACTTCCATTACACAATTATATACACGGCTCTCTGATTCCAGTTGTTTCATCATCCTATCCAACTTTAATCTACATCTTTATATTTGATTGTGATTTGTTGTGGTTTGATAACATCAATGATCAAGATCAATAACATCCTTTTATATCATCAAGAAGAAATGTAAAACCAAACCAACACATAATGACTTTGAATTCAAGATCAACTTAAAACCATATAATAAATGTTCAACACAAGAAAAGAATCAAATCTGCCAAAATGTTGATATATCTACTTTGTGTTCTATAAAGTTTTACTTACACTACCCAAAAACACTACTCACAATAACACAAGTTTTCACTATTCTACACCAAATCAAATACAATATAACAAAGTTTTTTAAGACACTTTCTTGGTCAACGGTTATTCTATGAACAGTCAATGCTCTTCTCTCAGTATAAACTTCAATCAACACAGCATGTTGTTAATGTCCCATTGATGTGCGAAAAATGGATTAACATTTTCTAAAAACACTATACCAACAGCCACCCTGGGTGGGGTGGGGTGGGGGTGGGGGGGGGGGGGGTAGGGGTATGGCACATAAGAAGATTAATTGATGGTTTATTTTCCAATGTAGGCATATCCTTTATTGACTATTTGACTAAACAATGTAGATGGTAGACAATCTCCATGATTTATGAGATACAATATAAATACCACATATGCACCAGTACCTGTTATGGCCAAAAATCCAAATAAAAATCCGTTGACTTCAGACACAAAAAAGTCAAGCAAAAGGTAGCCATTGATCACCATCACCAAAGCAGCAACACTCCATGCAACTCTCTGTTTCACAATCAAGAAAGATGTAATTAAGAAGAAAAAATAAGTATTTCAATATACATAATAATAGTTAAAGAAACAGCATACCTCTAAAGTAGGTCCAATTTTGAAGACCCCCATGACTTCCTCTTTTGATACCAAGGTCAAAAGTGGAATTAATGCAAATGGAATCTGAATGGATTGAAGAACATTAAGCCATTCATTCAACACATCAAGTGAAGCTTCTGATTTGTTAAAAACAAGGGCTACAATCATTGTTGGAACAATTGCACAACTTCTAGTAATCAAAGCCCTCAACCATTTCTTCAAACGAAGATTAAGAAAGCCTCCCATAATAAATTGACCAGCATAAGTACCAGTAATAGTGCTACTTTGACCAGCTGCTAATAACCCAATACCCCAAATATACAAAACTGGCATAAACCCTCCACCATATTTCTTTTCAAGATACTGTCCAGCATTCACAAGACCAATACTATCAGCTTGTTTAGTACCATAGAATCCTTTAGCAAAAACAGTAGTCACAAATAGATTGATCATGAAAGAAACCAAAAGGGCAACAGAGGATTCGATTGTGTAGTAATTGATTGCTTCTTGTACCCTTCCTTTCTTGTTTGGATCGATTTTTCTTGATTGGACTAAAGCAGAATGTAGGAATACATTGTGAGGCATTATGACACATCCTACTACACCAACAGCTTGTCTGATTGTTCTTGAGCTAAGTTTTGGAACTAGAAGACCTATTAGAAGTTCTTTTCCACTAGGTTGTGCATCAGCAAACATCCATGCAAATGATAGTCCCATGGTTGAGATGAGAACTGCAAAAACAGCTTCCAAATTCCTCACTCCATAGTTCTCAAGAAGTAAAAACATGAAACTGTTGATGGAGGTGATGGAAAATAAGGATAGTTAAAAGAAGAATCAAGTAGGTAAATCACAATTGAACGGATTTGAAGGAGCAGATAAAATGGCGATATGTAGATCGGAATCGGGACAAAAGGCAGACTTTATAGCCTTTCTCAGTCAAAAAGATCTAACAATTTTCTCACCATAGAGACGCCAGTAATTGGCTGAAATCTATCAAATTTTAACAGGGGTTAAGGAGAAAACTAACCAATCAGAAGCAGTGATTACAACTCCAGCCCATATAGGAAGAACTCCATTGCTGAGAATTTGTATAGCGATGGCACTGCCAATTACTTCTTGAATGTCAGCTCCAATCAACGCTATCTCAGCCATGAACCACAACAGCAATCCAGCCCACTTAGGGTATTCCTCTCTGCAAAGCTCCGAAAGGTGCTTCCCGGTAGCCACCCCAATCCGGGCGGACAACAGCTGGATCAGGAGACCCATACCCGTTGCCCACATCAACAACCATAGCAGAGAGTATCCAGCAATGGCGCCGGCCTGAAGATCCCCCTCTAGGTTCCCCGGATCTAGAAAGGCTATGCTCATTAAAAACCCTGGTCCTGTAAATAACCATAGCTTCTTCCACGAGAAGGGTGGCGTAGAGTTGAAATCAGCTGTATCTGAATATGAATCCAAGCCGTCGATTATGATCTTTTCTTGAGACTCATACGCAACATCTTCGCCATCCGAGGTGTAATCCTTATTAGGATTGCTGTCGGTGGATAAGGCGAGGGGAGATTGGGAGATTAGTAGGAGGCGGTGATCCTCTTCTTCGCCTTCAGATTTTGACTCTCTATTGTGTTCGTCTTGAGGCGGCGTAGGAGAATCGTGGATCATCTTAAGACTCGCCGCCGGCGTTAAGATTCACGTCCGGAGCCGGAAAGATAAGACGTATATTGTTATTTTCACAAGGAATATATATTGTCTACGAATAGAGTTCCTTCGTATTTTTTTGTGTAAATTACGAAAATGGTTCCGGTGCTTTGATGAAATTCTCAGTTTTAGTCTACCGAATGAAGTTGTTGCATAAATAATCCTTATAGTTATATTTTCTTACAGTTTTAGTTATTAAGCCGTTAAATTACCACGGTAGCTGTTATTTTTTTAAATATGATCATTCTACCATTAGAGCATCTAAACAATAAACCACATGCGCAAAATTTGTAGATGGAGGTTCACGCGCGCACACACGTGTATACATACATTCAAAAATATATGAGTAAGCTAGAAGAATAGTCTATGTGGTTAGGCTATGGGTATGAGAAGGACGTCTTAGGTATGCAGATGATATAATTGAAGGCCGCAACGTGGAACACCGTGTCCAGGCAGCATGGACCACGCTGGCATTGCAAGATGTGGCAAGTGTCATAGACACCTATATCTCTTCATTTCTCTCGGTATCTCTCTCTTTCTTTCCCCGTCACTTACATGTTAAATAATTAAAAAATAAAAGAGAAAGAGTGATGTGGAATGATGTGTATTTCCTAAGTAAATGGTAGGGATGTGGTGATGGTGTGACACTACTTTTGGTGTGAGGATGATGTGCTCGTACCATATAGTCATCGACAGTCTAGGTTCCATAGTAGTTATATCCACAAATTCGAGTAAAGAAATGATAGTTTATTTATTTGAATTCTTAAATATGTTTGCTTGATAGTTCTTTGTTTATTGATATTGATCAAAGTCGGTCTCTTTTCGAATGGACGATGATTAATAAATTCATTGATCGGACATGTGTGGATAGATACTTAGATGATAAAAGTAGACTCTTGTTTCTAATAGAGGTCATGTTGTAACACCCGGCTTTTAAAACAAAAATACCCCTGAAAATTTTTCATTTTTAACAAAGGTTTCAGTACTTAAAACCATAAACAAAGGGGTATATTTTAATAAAAACGGGTACAAGCGTATCAAGGAGAGTATAAAATACCGTAGTCTCCTTTGAAGCCGGGCTGCTACTGACAGCATCTAAGAGTCCTACTTCTCGAGTCACAGACTCTATCTATTCCCTTATCAGGATCATGCTAACCTGCAGGGACATTTAACAAACGGTATGAGCTACAAAGCTCAGTGAGTAATCATTTCTGCAAATAACATATATCAAATATATTCGTATATCTGTTTGGATATCGAATCCAAACTCATAGCCTTACTGGCTGACCATATATCTCTTAGGATTTCACATCCAAATTTTTGGTAGCCTTACAGGCTACTTCATAACAACCTGCAATTATCAAACCACATCAGTTATTTGCACAGATAATCATATCTATCGTTTCTGTCCCATGTTTCTTAGTCACAATGGACTGCATCATATGTCATGGCTATATAAGCCGCACCCTGTGTCATAGCTATGTAAGCTGCACCAAAACAATATCAATATATAAATCATAGCCCGCAGGCCGCACCAGCTGGGTTCAATAACCCGATATCATAGCCAAGAGGCTGCACCATGTTCCTGTAATAATATCATAGCCATATAGGCCGCACCAAATATCATAGCCATATAGGCCGCACCGGTTAGATATGGCTCACGGGTTAGTCCGCTGTTGCCGTGGCTCACGGGTTAGCCCGCTGTTGCCTAGACTCACGGGTTAGCCCGGTGTTGTCTATATAAATTTAACTCCTCGGAATAAACTGTGGCTCACGGGTTAGCCCGCTGTTGCCTAGACTCACGGGTTAGCCCGCTGTTGTCTATATAACAGTTTACATAGATATATTGACTCACAGTTCCGTTCTTGTCTATTATAGACTCACAGCTTACCTGGTCTTGTCATTTTATTGACTCACAGTTCCGTTCTTGTCTATTATAAACTCACGGCTTATCTGGTCTTGTCATTTATAGTGTATATATATATATATGTATTGACTCACAGCTCCGTTCTTGTCATCGCAATGACTCACGGCTTATCTGGTCTTGTCTTTTACATACATTTTAACACTTGTCGTTTTTGTCCCTCGAAGCTGTTTCAACCTGTAACAATTCAATTATCATATATCACATATGATGTCAGTGAGATTACTCACCTGGATACTAGCTGCGTTTAAATCCCGGTTGTTTCTTGCCTTTGCGTGCACCACAACCATTTTGTCCCATACCTATTTATTCATTTATATACCAAATGATAATAGGTTAATAAGCATCTAAATTGACTCTAATAAGTAAGAGTCCAATATTATATCCTTATAAACAATGTCTAGTTAATAAACTTTCCGTTTACTAACTTTTTATGAATTTTACTATTCACCGAGGCATTCGGATCGATCTACAGTGCCCCCGAGGGGTCGGAAACTCAATATAAAAATTTTCCCAAACTTTTCAGACCATAACGAGCCTATGGTCCAAATTTGAGCTAAAACGGACAAGCTAAACGAAAAATAGCATTTCTGACCCCTGCCTGGGAGGCGCATCGCGCCCAGGCCAAGGGCGCATCGCGCCTGGCTCATCGGGTCGCGATCCACCCTGAGGTCGGGTCGCGATTGACGAACAGCAGGCCAGAAACTCCGATTTTTATGCTACAAAATCTCATTTTTCTCATTTTAAGCCCTTAATACTCGACTAAATGATTAGGGATTGTTCTAGGACCAAAACCTTTGACTAATAACAGGTTTTAAGCCATTAGAAACACCTTAATCACACTAATTCATGATTTAGGGTTCTTGAGCAACATTCCAAATTCATCAAGAATGGCAACCTACTTCCATATTCTTTGATTAAGTCCTTATTAGCATGACTTAATGGAAGTATTACATCAACTTAATAACATAATCATCACTGCAAATGCAGTTTTGAGTTGTTACAAAACTCACCAAGAACACATTCAAGGATTTGACTTAAAAAGTCAATTTACTAACCTCATTTGGCTTGGAAATCACCATCTATTAACAATTGATTCAAGTTCTTGGTTCACTTCATGATCTCCTGCAAAAATCGCCTCTCCAAACCTTCTCCCGTTGCTGCACAAATGACTAGTCAAAGAAGAGAGTCAAACTCTCTATTTATACCACAAATTCTTACATTTTTGGTCCCAAAGTTCATTTTCTTGAACTTTGACCACAAAATCAAGTTTTATTACAATAAAACTTTCATTTCTTACATTTTTGCCACAACCAACAATATTTTTCATATTTGGTCTTTCACATGGTCAAATGACCAAAATACCCTTTTTCGGTAAAACGACCCAAATTCAGTTTTTATAACATTTTAAGTCCAAAACTCAAAATATTATTTCAAACCAAATACTTTTCTGTCCAAAAGACCAATTTACCCTTCCAAGGTAAAATGACCATTTTACCCTTTTTATTATATTTATAAAAAGAGTATCTTGGCGTTACACATGTCGACTAGGAGATGTCAAGGAGAAATTCGTCAAACGACATTTCGACTTGGTGTCGAGATAAAATCGTTAATGGCTTGTTTCTCGACCCAAACTATATTCACGGACTAAAAATTCGAAAGAACATATCAGATTAGACTTATCCATATCTGCATAACACTCTACCTTTTCCTGCAATACAGTTTAAAAAGGTAAATAAATTTAAAAGCTTGTTAGTATTATTTTAGAAATTGACTAATAATTTTGTAGTTCTACTGAATAATTTATTTTGATAAATTAGGCGAATGTTTGTGCATTGTACACGAAAAAGATTATGGAGTCAAAATATTAATAGATATGAAAATAATTAATTTATCGTCATTAACTATAAAAAAATTGTTCTTATACTAAATTAAAAGTTGATATAAATTATTGATAATATCGTTATCAATATGATAAAAAGAGACATTTATTAGAAAGTGAAAAATTAAAAAGTTTAAAGCAATTATAATACTGCAATTAATAAAATAAAATTCAAATTAATATGTTTCAAAATAAATAATCAATTTATTTTGCATCATAATTATGCATATATCCCACAAAACCTACAACGAAAATATAAAACATAAACAAAAATATATCATGTCATCAACAAATATCATTTCCAACCCCATTATATCGTTGTGATTATTAAGATTGACCGTTCTCACATCCTACATAACTGTACTTGAATAACTCAACAATCTTTCAATGGATTAAGCTCATTTATCTTAGTATTTGTCATCACAATGGTAAAACTACTAGTAAAAATGAACTCTTTTCATGTGGTTGAAGTTAACTATTTATATTAAACCATATATTTAATAAAAATTAACTATTTCATTGAATAGTTATTTTAAAGTCAAAAGTCTCTAATTTTTAACTAATCTTATTTATCATTAAACTACTACAATTAAAAAAAGTATAACTTAGGATAACAATTTCATATTTATAGTACCTAGGATGATGAAATATAAAAACATTAAATATAAAAAGTATCATATATTTTTTTTAACTTCAACTAAATTGTTTGTTGAATGATGACAAAAAAATATAAGTTCTAAAATACGTTAATTTTTGCATTGAATCTAACTAAAATATTTCATTTGATGAATTAAATATCATAAATTAAAAAATCTTTTAAATTGGAGTAATTAAAGAGGCAAATCAACATATATTATAACAAAACATTTATAAATTATTATTAAAAAATGACTATATAGTAAACTTTCAAAAAGAGCTAATTTGTTTAAAAATAAAATAACAATATACCTATTGATTAGGCTATATTTTGTTGAAGTAGAAATCTTAGAAATCATATGCGACCCAAATGAAGAGCCCACTAATATTAATTTATAATTAGGCACTAGACCACCATGTACCGGTTCAACTAATTTTACATATTACATATACAATAAAATTAAAATGGCTAAAAATTCGGTGTAAGCACCAATTTTTAAAAGATTCGAAAAAAAACCACCAATTTTTGGTAAAATTTTCATCGAAGCTATTATTATCGGTTCTTCAAGTCATAATGATCGGGTTAAAATATTTTTCAAAAATTGATGGTTTATTAGAATAAATTAAAATTGTTGGTTAAACTAGAAAAAGTGATAACATATAGTGCGTCGCTAATCTTGACATTAGCGACGCTAATGACTTGATTGGCGACGCTAATCGGTATGTTAGCAATGCTATTTATGGTTTGGTCAGCGGGTTCGCACGTTGTGCAGTTAGCGACGCTAATGGGATTATTAGTGTTGCTAACTGCTGATGTTGGATCAAAACCCTAGATTTTGATGTTTGGGACGTATGTAAGGGTGGGGAACCCTAGGGCAGTCGCCATTTGCACCCTTTCAGCCCCCAAACTCGCCATTTTCCCTCTCTAGCTCATCTGGATGAATTTTTGGTGTTTTTGGCCTCTTAGGAAGGATTTTTGATGCTTGGGTGATATTAGAAGACAGTTGGTGATGCTAGAAGTTGCTCCTCTTGGTTGAGTCTTCAAAGATCTGTATTTTTCTGGACCATTGTGAGTAAAGTTCCCACCTTTATGCATGTATTAAGGTTCTTGTTGTGTTTTTAGTGAGATCTTATGGATAAAAATAAAGTGATAATTCCTTTTTGGTGTTTTCCATGATTGGGAAGGATAAAGTCTGGAACTTTATGCCTTTTCCTGATTTAGAACCATTAAGTTGGTTTAGAGAGTAAGTCAAGCTCTCTTGGGTAGTTTTGTTGAGTTTTGGGCTAGGATCTTATTCTTGAGCTAGCATGGTTATGTTTGGATGTTAAAATAGACTTAGGGACTGTTTGGAAGGTTCCTAGAGGGTTTAAGACTTTGGCTGAACGGATTAAGAGCTTAATGGACTTTTGAGACTGTTCATAGTTAGTGATGCTAACTAGGGAAGTTAGCGACGCTAATTGTGCATGTTAACTTTGACCTTTAACCGTTGACTTTTTGACTAGTTTGACTTTTGGTCAAACTTGAGAGTTTGGGATACCGGTCTTAGAGGTTTATTCTGTTTAGAGTTTAGGAAGTTCTAAATGGAGTTTATCCTTGATAGAAAGTTCGTATTGTCAGGATTGGAGGGCATTCGCGTGGAGTGCTGTCTAGCTTAAGGTTGCGAAACATGTGAGTCTTCTCACTATACTATGGGTGAAGTTACACGCGTAGGTAGCTTAATTATTGTGTGTAATTACTATATATAGAAATGTGATGTATGCGCTAAACGATGATTACTGATGGATTGGGGCAAACCCGAGAGTCAAACGATGGTTACTGACAGATCGGGACAAGCCTGAGAATCAAACGACGATTACTGGCGGATCGGGGCAAGCCCGAGAGTCAAACGATGATTACCGGCGGATCTGGGCAAGCTCGAGAGTCAAACGATGATTATCGGCGGATCGGAGCAAGCCCGAGAGTCAAACGATGATTACCGGCGGATCAGGACAAGCCTGAGAGTCAAACGATGATTACCAGCGGATCGGGGCAAGCCCGAAGACGTTTTGTGATTGTGTGTTATGGAATGGATCGTGTGGTATTTTAGGGAACTCACTAAGCTTTGTGCTTACTCTTTCACCCTAACTGTTTTTCAGGTATATACTGGCTCGAGCTTGGAGAACGGCGCGACTGTATCGCATCTGAGGATTTGATAATTAAGTCTTCCGCTGGATAATGATTACAAAAGTTTTTGTTAAATGTGATTATTATGTTTTTAAATATTAAGTTTCAATTAGATGACTTTTATTTTATAAACCATTTTACGTAATTGTACTGTTTTAAAATCGAAAAATTTATTACGGAATTTGGGACGTTAAAAAAAATATATTTTTATCGTCCACGTTTAAATAACTAAACACTAATGTCTAATTAAGCAAATTATCATAATTAATGAACTAATATCATTGCAATATCTAACTTTATCATAACATTTACGATTACAAACTAATAATAACGTTTGTATTCACGCAATACACATAATAAAAACGTGTTTTTCGTACATTTAATTTTGAACGTTACATATGCAATAAGATTAAAAAAATATTTTATCTTCAAATTTAAACAACTATAAAATAATTTTTATTTAAAATAAATTACCATGATATATGTGATAATATAATCACAACATATAACATTATCAAAAGATTTATGATTACAAACTAATCATAATATTTTGATTGAATTCAAATATTTATATCACATTAATAAACGATTAATAAATAAATATTAAAATGCATTTGAAAAGTTATTGGTGTTTCAAATAAATGTAGTTGAAGTAAATGACTATATTATAAGGATGGAGGAGTAGTTCCATCCCATCTCACTAACCCACGCGTCACGTCAGTTTTTATCTCTTCTCTCACTTCCATCTTTCCCCATCTTTCACCAATATTTCATCCATGGAACCAATACCCACTGAACCCACGATGTCACATCAGATTTTTGATTATTAAATTCATTTATCAATTAAAAAAATTAATATAAATTTAATCAAATAATATTAAATACATATCAATTAAAATTAAAAAGTCAAATATCATTTAATTAAAAAACACACCATTACAAAACAAATAAAAAACAACCTAAATACTGAAAATTAAATACTAAATCCGAGAAATTAAAACCTACATACGGTGTGTGTGTGTGTGTGTGTGTGTGTGTGTGTGTGTGTGTGTATATATATATATATATATATATATATATATATATATATATATATATATATATATATATATATATATATATATATATATATATATATATATATATATATATATATATATATATATATATATATATATATATATATATATATATATATATGTTTGTAGCGGGATAGTCGGTTTCACCACCCCACAAAGGAACCCGCTATGCTCGAACCCGATGAAACCAAAGGGGAGGGGGCAGTGGTACCGGCGGTACCACCGAGCCCACACCCAATCTTTCTTGAGCCCGAGCATTACTCCGTGTGCCCTAATAGATATATAGATTTTTATAGGAATATTTTCAAAAGTGTGCTTGATGAACACGGCAGTGACTACCAAGGAGTTGGATAAAAGCCAAAAGGTGCTTTTAATTCTATCATAGATTTTCCGATCTCTTGACCACTGTTGACATCTAAAAAGGAAACTTTATCATAGATTTTAACATGGTCATCGACCCATCATCGCGTATATGCAACATTGATGCATATAGGGCTAGCAGGAATCAGCAATTGTCACCACAAACATGACCACAATGGTGATGAGGACTCTTTAAGCCATTGGAATTTGAATGGTTTGTATTTTAACTTTTCATGTTTTTGTCTTAAACTTTGAATGGTTTGTAATTTACTTTACTATTATGTATATTAATCTGGAAATTTTGTATTGTTTTATATATTTTCTTGAATAATAATATAAATAAATTTCAAAACACGATAAACGCCTTTAACCACAACATACCAACCTTATATTTTTTATTTAATATTATTATTTTTGAATTTTAAACGTTTACTTCGATGACATGCCGCAATTGATTTAGTACATTGACGAGATAGCGACGAGAGTGTATTACTATGTCAAAGTATCAATCTTATATTTTTTTTTTCTCTATTGTCTAGAAGGGTACCAAATAACTACTCATATTAGCATTTTGCGAGAATCTAAACGCATGCAGGGATGGTCAGGTGATTCTTGTCAGGGTCCAGATATGGACGTATTAAGTTATAAGTCATGTAAGTTGCCTTTTTTGGATGGACACACATACATAGTCAAATCTACTCCTAAATTACCCTAATGTTTTTAATGGGACTTAGATCCTGAACCTTATGGAAGGAATACATCTCATCATACTACTAGGCCCTGTAATGTAAGTTTATTATTCCATTAAATATTATTTTGATATGTACTGATATATCAACGTATTTGCCATGCTTATTGCAAACGAAGTTGGACAACACCATCAGTTTTGGTTCAATATGAGTTAAGAATGCACATATATCTACAAATTTGTGTAATGCTATGATATTTTATTTATTTGAATTCTTAAATATGTTTTTTTATAGTTATTTGTTTATTGTAGTGATCGAAACCGGTCTCATCCCGAATGGATGTGTATTTAATGAATTCAATTTGATCGTCCATGTGTGGATAGACTAGTAGATGATAAAAGTAGGCTATTAATTCTTAGAGAGGTAATGTCGACCGGGAAATGTCAAGGAGAAATTCATTAAGTGATATTTCGACCAGGTGTCAGAATAAAATCATAAATGGCTTGTTTCTTGACCCAAAGTATATTCATGGTCTAAAAATTCGAAAGAACATATCAGAACGGACCTATCCATATATTCATGGTCTAAAAATTCGAAAAAACATATCAGAACGGACGTATCCATATCTACACAACACTACACCTTTTGCTGCAACACATTGGAAAAGGTAAATATATTTAAAAACTCATTAGTATTATTGAGAAATTGACTAATAGTTCTGTAGCTCTACTAAAATAATTTATTTTGATAAATTAGACGAATGTCTGCACAATGTGCAGAAAAAAATTATGTAGTCAATATATTAATAGATATATATTCTAAAAAATAATTAATTTGTCCTTATTAACTATGAAATAATTATTTTTATACTAAATTAAAAGTTGATATAAATTATTGACATTACATTTATCGATATGATAAAAAGGGACATTTATTAGAAAGTTGACAATTAAAAAAGTTAAAGAAATTATAAGAATAGAATACAATTAAAAATAATATTAAAACTAATACGTTTCAAAATAAATATTTAATTTATTTTGAATTATCATTATGCATATATCTGCACGAAACCTACAAGAAAATATAAACATAACAAAAATATATCATATTATCAACAAATACTATTTCCAACCCCATTATACCGTTTTCATTCTTAAGATTGATTCTTAAGATTGACTGTTTGTCACATCCTATACAATCGTATTTAAATAACTCAATCATCTTTTAATGGATTAAGCTCATTTCTCTTAGTATGCATCACAATGGTAAGGCTGCCAATAGAAATGAAGTATTTTGATGTGGTTGAAGTTAACTATTTATATTAACCACATATTTAATAAAAGTTAACAATTCATTGAATGTTTATATTAAGGTCAAAACTCTCTAATTCACAACTAATATTATTTATCGTTAAATCACTACAATTCAAAAGGTTTTTTTAACTTATGATAGCAAATTGATATTTATGGTACTTAATATAATAAAATATAAAAACATTAAATATTAAAAGTATCATATATTTTAAACTTTAAATAAATTTGTTGTTGAATGTTGAAAAAAATATTAATTCTAAAATATGTAAATTTTTGCATTAACTCTAACTAAAACTATTTCAATTGATGAATTAAATAACATGAGTTAAAAAGGCTTTTAACTTGAAATAGTTAAATATTCAAATAAAAATTTATTAAAACAAAATATTTATGAATTATTATTAAAGAGCGATTATATACTAAAATTTTAGAAAGCACTAATCGGTTTAAATACAAAATAAAATATATCTATTGATCAAACTTTATTTTGTTGGGGTGGTCATCTAAGAAATAAATGTAACCCAAATGCAGAGCTCACTAATATTAATGTATGATCAGACTCTAGACTGTCATATACCGGTTTAACTAATATTACATATTAGATATACAATAAAATTAAAAAAATATTTTTCATATTCTCAACGTTTAAACAACTAAATATTAATGTTTATTTAAAATAAATTATTATAATTAATGTGATAATATCGTTGTCCAACTTTATCATAACATTCACGATTACAAACTAATAATAACTTTTGCATTGACGTAATACACATACTAGTAATACACATACTAAAAGCATATTCTTTCGTACATTTGATTTTGAACATTCCATATGCAATAAAATTAAAAAATACTTTATACCAATGCCGACTTCTAAAAAGGAAAGTTTATTTAAAAGAGTTACCATGATTTATGTTATAACATTTATGATAGACCAATCTCTAGACCAATGCCGACTTCTAAAAAGGAAAATTTATCATAGATTTTCCATGGCCATCGGCCCATTGTCACGTATATGCGACCTCGATGCGTATAGGGGTACCAGGAATCAACCACCGTCACCACAAACACAACCACAATGGTGATACGGAAATCTTTATGCCATTGGAATATGAATGGTTTGTATTTTAACATTTTATGTTTTTGTCTTATTATTTGTAATTTACTTTACTATTTTATATATTAATCTGGAAATGTTATATTGTTTTATATATTTTCTTGAAAAATAATATAAATAAATTTCAAAACACCGTAAACGCCTTTAACCATAACACGCCAACCTTATATTTTTATTTAATATTATTATTGTTGTATTTGAAATGTTTACTTCGATAACATATCGCGATTGGGTGACTACATTGACGAGATAACGCCGGCCTTTTTAACTACTATAAAGTTATACCTCGAAGTCTATAGAATGACATATTGTCTTTGAGTATCTATAGTGATAACTTGTTTCCAGATAGACGATATGTTAGAATGTCAAGTGTCAACTCATAGTTGAGATAGTAGATTCTGCATATGCACATGCGGTTTGCACTTGGCCACAAGGGGTTCAGCCTTGGGCATGGTGAGACCAGGACCTTCGGTCATATCAACCATCTTTTCACTCATTCTTTCCCACTCAAAGCATTGAATAAGCAACCCCAAAGTCGACCCAAGCACACGAATCGCCAACCCTTCACCCGGACAACTTCTCCTTCCAGACCCAAACGACATTAACTTAAACCCGTCTCTTGTCCCCTCCAGCCCGTCAAACCTTTCTGGGTTGAAACTTTCCGGGTCGGTCCATAACTTCGGGTCATGATGTATTGCCCACTGATTCACAAGTAGCATTGTCCCACGTGGGATTTTATAGCCCCCTACAAGACAATCCTCAGATGACTCGTGCGGAACTAGTAGAGGTCCTGCTGGGTACAATCGTAGTGTCTCATTTATGATACAACGTAGGTAAGGTAGATCAACTATGTCAGACTCATCAACAAGACGATCTTTCCCAACTTGTACGTCAATCTCGTTTTGTGCCTTTGAAAGAACTTGAGGGTTGTTTAGGAGAAGAGACAAAGCCCATTCCATGGTTCCTGCCGAAGTATCGGTGCCGGCTGTTAAAAGGGCCTAATCACCATAATCATTCTCTTAGAACTCTCTTCAAGATATGAAAACAAATCATATATTGTAATGAAAAACAACTTATACATTTATTTACACTTCTCCTATCATCCCTAGCACATTATATTGATAATTCGATTGTTGAGAAAATTCAAGAATCAGATCACGAACATGTTTTGATGGAAACAATTCTTGGGTTCTATTTATATTAATTAATCAAAACTCTATATCAAAATATTCTTTTAGGACTCCTACAAATTACTACAATCTATGAAAAGTCTCGAGTATTAAAAAAGTACTTTGTTTGGTTCGGCAAGCATTAATGCATAAATCGAATCTATTGATTTATTGACATATGCTTCCAAAATATAATTTAAACCATCTCACAACATAAAATATTGTTCACTCTCGATGACATGGTTATAATCGTCGACGTAGTACAAGCTACGTCCAATCAAGTAATGCTATGTTGATAATATTCCTTGTTTGAATAATAGAACTCAAGTTTAATATTGGAACAAAAACAGAACGGGATCTTACCATCACCAAGCTTCGGATCAGGCCATCGGTGTAGTATTTGGGATCTGATTCTTGTAGAGATAACAACACTTGAATCATTGTCTTCTTCTTGTTTTCCCTTTCGTCCCCTTCCGATTTTCTATGCTGTTCGATCAATCCTTGAAAAAACGCATCCCTCTTTCCCTGCAAAACAATTAATTTCTTCTCCAATCCTTGCAGTCCAAACCAACTCAAAATCGGCAAGTAATCCCCAACATTGGCAGCACCGGAAAGCAGAAAGATCTCCTGCAATATCTCCCTGAACCGTTTCCCTTCTTCCTCCACCTCCGGTGTATCACCGCCGAAATACCTCTTCCCGGAGATCATCCTCATCATCACATTCAGCGTCAGCTCATAGAAAGCAGACTTCATATCCACCGGGGAAGAAGAATGTGAAAGCAATTTAAGGATCAAGATCTTGCCTTCATCAACGCGTATGTCATGGGACTCATTTAGGCGATGAGTCGATAGGAGTTCGATAGTTGCAATTCGGCGGAGGTTGCGCCATGTGTCGCCATAGGGTGAAAAAACGAGACTGTTGTAGTTGTTGCCCATGATCTTACCGAATAGCATGCGAGGGCGGTTAGCAAAAACAATGTCGTTCTTGGTGAAGCATTCTTCGGCGGCAGAAGGGGAGGAGACCAAGAGTACACGACGGGATCCGAGGCGGAGGAGGAGGATGTGACCATACTTGTCGGAGATTTTAGCAAAGGTTCTGTACAACGGTGGTTTCAGAAGGTGTAAGTGGCCGATTATTGGGAGGGTTGGGAAGACGGTTGGCGGGAGGTTGGAGAATTTGCGACGGAAATGGGAAGTGAAGAAGTAGGAAGCTAGAAGCAGTAGGAAGGAGACGTACATGTATGGAACCTCCATTGTTAAAGATATTGTGCATGTTAAATTATCGGCGGATTTGGATTTTGCTTTTATAGGGTTCAAATTGCTTCAAATTTTGGGTCAACTTTTAGATTGCTTTCAATCGTTTTCCGTGGTCATTTACTAGGTTTAGGTTTTTTTTATTACCAATATTAAATTTTGTTAATTTAGTAAAGTTATATAAACTATGTTGTCTATTGATGATCTGTAAATTAGTATTCAGACGATAAGCTGGTATCTACAACTCCACCACATCACAACTCGACGCACGCTGGCACTTTATGCCTTTATCCTGGCCATCCACGTCAAAGTGGGCAAATAAATCCAAAATCCTGCAATGTAGGTATGACTTCAAGTGTAGTAGAAGTGTAGAACTATTTTAGCCAAGAATCGATGCTGCCCCCAATTTAGGAGGAGTGCTACGGCAAGTATTACTGCCATAAGGTACCTTGTACATGGTACCTTATACCAGGCAAGAACACACTACTTGTTGGCTCCACCAACCCATATATACAAAACGCCAACAAGTTTTAAGCAATCAATTCATCTTCATATTTACACTTTTATATTCTCCTTTCACTCATGCACCAACTTGAGCATCAGAGGATACTCTTGGGATTGCAAATTGGACTACGGCTGTCCCCGGGTTCAGGATGTGAAGATTATCCGGTCAGATCCTAATCCTCAAGTCGATAAAACCATTTCTTTATTTGATGTCATCTGTGAGTACGGGCGAAGCTAGGATTTTAGATTGAAGGGATGCATCAAGCTTCTTAATTTTCTATGGTTTAAAGAGCATTGGTTTAATTAATTAATGTGTAGATTATGTTCATTTTTAACATTCAAACTCCATGAATATAAAAGCAACAATTAATGTATGTTGTCGTTCATTATCTCCTATCTTGGTCTCAATAGAATATAGTTAGACTAAGACCGAAGGGTATTTTCGTGAACCGAGCAGAAACTCCGGAACTTCGGAAATGGAAGTCGCGAATATTTTCGTGAACCAAGCAGAAACTCCGGAAAAAAGGCGGCGATTAACGGCGAAAAATAGAAACCGCGAAGAAGGACACGAAAAATTTATTCGCGACTATTTTTCCGAAGATTGCGTGTATGATGACAAGGATTTCAAAAGCCGCTTTTGTTTGACCCGATCGATGTTTCTACGGATCGTGCACGATTTGGAAGCCAACTACGAACTTTTCCAATTACGATACGACAGCGAGGCAAAAGGGGTTTTACGCCACACCAAAAATGTGGAGCGGCTCTTCGTCTTTTGGGTTATGGATACACGTTTGACGCCGTGGACGAATATTTGCGGATGTCGGCAAAAACCGCTCAGCAAAGTATGTATGCTTTTTGTGAATATATTTATGAGTTATACGGTCCTATTTATTTACGAAAACCTACACGAAACGATGTTGAAGAACTATATGCGGCACATCACCAGTCACATGGTCTACCGGGTATGCTCGGCAGCATAGATTGTACGCATTGGGATTGGGCAAATTGTCCAAACGCGTGGAAAGGACAATACACCGGGGGTCATCACGGCACACCTTCCCTAATACTAGAAGCGGTGGTGTCACAAGATTTATGGATTTGGCATGCGTACTTCGGGGTTCTGAGGGCGAACAACGACCTAAACGTTCTAGATTCATCGTCGATATTCAACGATATCCTACTAGGCAAATCGGCCGACGTTCCGTTTAAAGTGAACGACTCCGAATACCCACGTGGGTATTTACTCACCGACGGTATATATCCAAACTATTCAACATTTGTAAAGGCGTACCAACACCCGATTGACGAGAAACGGGTACTATTCACGCAACGTCAAGAGTCCGCACGAAAAGATGTGGAACGTGCATTCGGTGTCCTAAAAAAGAGATGGACTATAGTGCAAAACCTGTCAAGAGCATGACACCTCAACAACATACGTAAAGTAATGTACGGTGTTATCGTATAACACAATATGATAATTCAAAAAAAAGGTCGGAGTATTTGCATCTATCAATCTTATCATATGACACAGGTGCCGACACAATTTGTTCCCGGTGGCGAGTCATACTTTAGTCGCGTACTAGAAATACACAATGCGGAAATGAATGTCAATCTCCGACACGATTTGACGGAGTACGTTTACGCGAATCGCAACGACGAAACCGACGACGACTAGGAAATGTTTTTTATTTTAAATTAATTTAGGAAATGTTTAATTTTTTTATGTCTTTTTTAATTTAATGTAATGTTTTTTTATTTTAATATTATGGTTTTTAATTAATATAATGTTTTTATTTAAATTTAATTTAATGTTTGGTTTTAATTAAAAAAAATGAAAAATAAAAATGTGACGTGGAAATTAAAAGGGTTGTCATGGGAGTCTTGCACACCCCTAGTGGAAGTCTTGGAAGTCTTGGTGACATGGCGCCGAGTTGGCGGAAGTCTTGGGTTGTCATGGGTGTCTTGCACACCCTTCAGCCTAAGTGGTATGGGGTGGAACGCGGGATGCGTCCCCGCCACATCAGCATCTAGGACACGTGTATACAACCATCCACCCCCCTCTCCCACGGCGTCCTGCGTGCTACGTCTTAACTCGTCTTGTGGGGAACGTGTGGGAACGACCCTTTTAACCATTGGAAGTGAACGTGAACGTTGAGCATTTAAAAAAAAATATTACTAAAATTATATATAAATAATACCACATTTATTTGAACCACACACACATATTTACACATTTGTATAAACAATACACACATTATATTTGAAATATGGAGAATGCTTAGATCTACCTTCATCTGACTCGTTAGAAGATAATCTATTTTTGACAGCAATGATTCAAGTTGCGAGTATCGTTTAGTCTGAACAACAAGTAGAATGAGAAAGCTCTGTCAAAAGACGTAAAGTAAGAGAAAAAAATAAAGACCGCGAAGAAGGCCACAACCGCTTGTTTCAAGATTACTTTGCCGAAAATTGTGTATACGACGATAAGGATTTCAAACGTCGATTCCGTTTGATTAGATATATGTTCCTACGGATTTCAAACGACTTGGAAGATAAGTACGAGTTTTTCCAATTGAGATACGGTGGTAGAGGTAAAGGGGTTTCATGACATTACAAAAATGTGCTGCCGCACTTTGTTTTATTACTTTTGGAGTGACAGCAGGTGCAATTAACAATTACTTGAAGATGTTTAGTAGAACTGCACGTGAAAGTATGTATAATATTTGTGAGAATATTTTCGAGCTTTATGGTGATATTTTTATGGAAACCCACACGTAGTGATGTTGAAGAGTTGTATGTGGCACATCAAACGGAACATGATCTACCGGATATGCTTGGAAGCATCGATTGTACACATTGAGATTACGAAAATTGTCCAAACACGTGGAAAATGAAATACACACATGGTGACCATGTTAAAACGTCACTAAAAGTCGTGGCCTCACATTATCTATAGATTTGGCATTCATTCTTTGGAGTTCCATGGCCAAAAAATGACCTAATGTTCTACATGCCTAACCCTTATTTAACGATATTCTACGAGACAAATTGTGCGACGTTCCATTTGTAGTTAACAGAACAGAGTACAGACGTGGGCATTACCTTAGTGACGATATATATCCTAATTATTCTACATTTGTCAAGGCGTACCAACATCCAGTTGACGATAAATGAGTATTTTTCACGAAAGCTCAGGAATCAGCACGGAAAGATGTCAAATGTACGTTTGGGGTCCTTAAAAAGAAATGACATATAGTAAAAAACTCGGCACGAGCATGGCGTCTATAGAATATACGCAAGGTAATGCACGCTTGTCTCATATTACACAATATGTTAATTGAAGAAAAAGGTCGGGCTATTTGCACGTAGGGGTGAATATCAACTCAAGTATAGCATCTTGATCTTTCTTATATTTACAAATTAAAATCAATCCACTCATTTGTCGTTTATAACATATATCGTAGTGAATTATATTAACTTTGTCATGTATAACTATTATTTGATTACATTTACTTTGTAATTTATAACTTGTATCGTAATAAACTAGTTCTAGTAGTTAGATTTTGTTTCTAGCTAGGGTTAAAATTTATAAGGCATCATTGTAGGTTTTAGTAAAAGTTAATTGCCTTAGATAATTTTTGTGTGTATCCGCTGTCATATTTGCTGTATCTAGGGTATAGAAAATCTATAAGTGGTATCAGAGTCTATGCTTAGTTGATATTTGCAATACATAATTTTTGCTTGACATGTGATTTTCGAAAACTTTATGATGGCTTAGATAAATCGAGTTTTTGGAATATTTATGATTTTAAAATGTGTTAAAATAGTTTTTTCGTTAATTATCTCCAAAAGATTTATTTATCATTTAGCATTATTTTGAAAATTTAAAATTATTTCCTTTTTGGTAAATTAGGAAATAGTCAATTTAAATAGTTTAAATTATGTTTAGGATAATTGAATTAAAATTAATCATTATTATGTGTCCTCACATGATTTGAATATTTAATTGGTAATGAATTATTGTCATTTGATTATACATAGATAATAATGATTAATTAGTTAGTTCAGTTTTGATCCTATATGTATGATTTGCTTGTTTAATATTAATTATTAACATGTGTTCTCACATGATTAGAATTTTAAATGGTGATTTAATATTATCATTTAAACACATAGGTTAATGTGAATTAATATAATTAGACAACTGGTAATTTTAAAAGTTTAAAATATACATTATACATTATATAATAGTTTATATTATATGTATGACTAAATTAAATACATCATCTTGGATCAAGACTAGGCTCATCCATTCTAAACACTCTAAGATGACCGTTGAATGGGCGTCCTTTTCGCTCACCGCCGTTTGTGTGGACCAATAGAGTTACTGAAAGGGTCCCAACATGTTGATGTCAAGTTAAAAGTATTAACTTAAAATTTATCCAAAAAAAATTCTCGTTTAGATAAATAGGAAAAAAAATTGAAAATGTATGTTAATTCATGAAACACACATAATTTCCTTATGGTCTATTAATGAAGCGTGTGTGGTTAACCAACACATTAATTTGAAACTGTAGGTGAAAAATGATATGATAATTCGGGTTTATGGTTGTTGATCGAGCGTGTGTGGTTAACCAGCACGTCAATTTGAGACTGTAAATAAGACGAATGGGCCAGAGCGGGTTTGCATGGTTAATTCACAATCTTGTTTGTAGTCCTCGGCATCCCAACCACAAAGGTAAAGTAGTGTATCTGAGATTAACATGTCATTGATAAACATAATGAATCTCAAAAGATCTAAGAATTTCATAGTGATTGAAATTGAAAAAGTATATGCCTACCTAAAATAAGTTATTGTTATGATTACGACATCCCTTTTCATAGAATGAATGGTAAAATACGGATCCTAGCCTTAAACATAAATTGGGTAATTATTTTAAGGAATGTATATAAGTTAACTAACTAAAACTTATCTCTCTTGTAGATGTTTGGAAACAATGGTGATCTCCCCCTCCTTCTCTTCCTCCACCGCCTCCTGCCAATTTCACTCTACTCTCGATTCTCTCTAAGGAAAAGCTGACCGGTCTAAACTATCTAGACTAGATGCGAAATCTAAAGATGAAGCTGCATTATGATGGCAAAGAGTATGTTCTTGATAACCAAATTCCTGATATCGATGAGGAATTTTCTACCGCAAAAGAAATAGCTGCTAACCGAAAACACATTGATGACGCTACAAAGGTGGCCTGCATCATGATAGCAACCATGTCCCCGGAGCTCCAAAAGACCTTCGAGGATAGTTGGCCGTTTGAGATGAGCTTGCAACTTGCTGAAATGTTTCACAAGAAGGCAAGGCAGAGACGCCGTGAGGTTGTCAAGACCCTTATGTCGAGCAAAATGAAAGAGGGAAAGTCTGTTTGTGCCCATGTGCAGAATATGTAGCGGTACTTTGAAGGACTCGAGAAACTCAATGTGAACTTCGATAAGGAGTTGGCCATTGACATGGTCCTAAGTTCACTTCCTATTTGTTATGATCAGTTCATCCTGGCCTATCATTTGAACAACACGGAGACCACGTTGATGCAGCTACACGGTTTACTACAAACCGTCGAAACTCTTAGGGCCTGAATACCTCCGTTGTTATCATCATGGGCATTCGAAGTATGAGATTCTCCCACCAGTGATCTGAAGGAAGCCACTTGCTTTTACTGTACCCAAAAGGCCTTTAGAAAAAGAGCTGCTCAAAGTACCTACATGATATAAAGGATGGTAAACTCAAAGTGTCTGGCCCCACCTCAGGTATGTGTGTGTGTGTGTGTGTATATATATATATATATATATATATATATATATATATATATATATATATATATATATATATATATATATATATATATATATATATATCTATATATATATATATATATATATATATATATATATATATATATATATATATATATAAATAACTAATTTACCGTTATTAACTATGAAATAATTCTTCTTATACTAAATTAAAAGTTATAGTTGATATAAGTCATTGACATTAACTTTTTCGATATGATAAAAAGAGTCATTTATTATAAAGTTAAAAATTAGAAAAAGCTAAAACAATTATAAGATTAGAATAAAATTGACAATGTAATATTCAAATTAATATGTTTTAAAATAAAATAATTTATTTTGCATCCTAATTATGCATATATTTATGTGAAAACTACAAAGAAAGTATAAACATAAACAAGGAAATATCATGTCATCAACAAATACTATTTTCAACCACACTATATCGTTTTTATTTTTAAGATTGTCTCTTTGTCATATCATATCGAACTACAATTGAGTAACTCAACCACTTTTCAATAGATTAAACTCATTTATTTTAATAATTGCCATCACAATGGTGAGGCTGCTAATAGAAATGAAGTTTTTTTATTTGATTGAAGTTAACTATTTATATTAATCCACACATTTAATGAAAATGAACTATTTCATTGAATATTTATTTAAAGGTCAAAACTATGTAATTTCCAACTAATCTTACTTATCATTAAACCGCTACAATTCAAAATGTTTTTTTAACTTATGATAGTAAATTTATATTTATGGTACTTAAGATAATAAAATACAAAAACATTAAACACAAAAAGTATCACATATTTTCAACTTCAACTAAATTTGTTGTTGAATGTTGAAAAAAATGTTAATTCTAAAATATGTAAATTTGTGCATTGAATCTAACTAAAAATATATTAATTGACGAATTAAATATCATGAGTTAATAAGGCTTTTAAATTGGAATAGTTAAATATGCAAATAAATATTTATTATACCAAAACATTTATGAATTATTATTAAAGAACAATTATATAAAAAAATTTAGAAAGCACTAATATGTTTAAATACAAAATAATAATATACCTATTGATTAAACTATATTTTGTTGGGGTGGACATCTAAGAAATCAGATGTGACCAAAATGTAGAGCTCACTAATATTAATTTATGATCAGACTCTAGATTGTTATGTACCGGTTCAACTAATTTTACATATTACATATACAATAGAATTAAAAATATATTTTTATATTGTCAACATTTAAACAACTGGTTACTAATTTTAATTAAAATAAATTATGATAATTAACGTGATAATATCATTGCAATATCTAGCTTTATCATAACATTTACGATTACAAACTAATAATAACTTTTGTATTGACGTAATACACATACTAAAAGTGTGTCATTTCGTACATTTAATTTTGAACATTACGTATGCAATAAAATTAAAACATTTTATCTTCAACTTTAAACAACTATAAACTAATGTTTATTTAATGAGTTACCATGATTTATGTGATAATATCATCACGATATATAACTTTATCAAAACATTTATGATTACAAACTAATAATAACATTGATATTAAATTCAAATAGTTATATCACCTTAATAAAATGATTAACAATTATTATTAAAATGTATTCTATTCGTTTTTCAAATGAATATTGTTGAAGAATACATAACACTGTTATAATAAATATATAGATTTTTTACAGAAATATTTTCAAAAGTGTGCTTAATGAACACCGTAGTCACTACCAAGAAATTGTATCATAGATTTTCCATGGTATTGGTCCATCAAAGTATAGTTTAATCGATGGGTATAATATTATTATATATTTTCCAATACGTATATGCAACCTCGATGCATATAAGGCTAGCAGGAATCAACAACCATCACGACAAACACAACCACAATGGTGATGAGGAAATATTTATGCCATTGGAATTCGAATGGCTTGTATTTTAACATTATATGCTTTTGGAATTCGAATGGAAATATTTAGTCACCACAACATGCAAACCTTATATTTTTATTTTAATATTATTATTTTTGATTTTTAAACGTTTACATCGAACACATGTCGCAATTGGGTGACTAAATTGATGAGATAGCGATAACCTTTTTAATTGCTACAAAGTTATACCTCGAAGTCTATAGAATGACATATTGTCCTTGAGTATTTATAATGAGGACTTGTTTCCGGATGAACGATATATTAGATAGTTAACTCATAGTTCAGATAATAGATTTTGCATATACATACGTGGTTTGCACTTGGCCACAAGGGGTTCAGCCTTGGGCATGGTGAGACCAGGACCTTCAGTCATATCAACCATTTTTTCACTCATTCTTTCCCACTCGAAGCATTGAATAAGCAACCCCAAAGTCGACCCAAGCACACGAATCGCCAACCCTTCACCCGGACAACTTCTCCTTCCAGACCCAAACGACATTAACTTAGACCCAAAGGGCATTAACTTAAACCCGTCTCTTTTCCCCTCCATCCTTTCAAACCTTTCCGGGTTGAAACTTTCCGGGTCGGCCCATATCTTCGAGTCATGATGTATAGCCCACGTATTGACAAGTAGCATTGTCCCACGTGGGATTCTATAGCCCCCAACAACACAACCTTTTGATGACTCGTGAGGAACTAATAGAGGTGCCGCTGGGTACAATCGAAGTGTCTCATTTATGATACAACGTAGGTAAGGTAGATCAACTATGTCAGACTCATCAACAAGACGATCTTTGCCAACATGCATGTCAATCTCGTTTTGTGCCTTTGAAAGAACTTGAGGGTTGTTTAGCAGAAGAGACAAAGCCCATTCCATGGTTCCAGCCGAAGTATCGGCGCCGGCTGTTAAGAGGGCCTAATCACCATAATTATTCTTTTAGATCTCTCATCAAAATATGAAAGCACATCATATAATTGTAACAAAAACCAACTTATACATTGATTTACACTCTTATCATCCATAGCATATTGTATTTGATAATTCGATTGTTAAGAAAAAAAAAGCGACATTTAAAGTTTCTCCTGTAGCAATAGTTTCATAGAAAATTCAAGAATCAGACCCAGAACATGTTTTGATGGAAACGATTTTTGGGTTCTATTATAATTAACCAAAACTCTACATCAAAATATTCTTTTAGGAGGACTCCTGCTACAAAAGACTACAATACATACGATTCTCAAGTACTCAAAAGATACTTTGTTTGGTTATGCAAGCATATTAACAAATCAATAAATATATTGATTTCTTGACATATGCTTGCAAAATAGAATTAAAAAAATAATTTTTACCATTTCACAACATAAAATATTGTTCACTCCCGATTACATGGTTAGAATCATCGTGGTACAAGCTACGTCCAATCAAGTAATGCTATGTTGATAGGACTGTAAACGAACCGAACGTTCAACGAACCGTTCGTGAATTGTTCGGCGGGAAGTTCGCTTATGTTCATTTATTTAATAAATGAACGACCATGAACACAAATTTCCGTTTGTTTAGTTAAACGAACGAACATGAACAATGGTCTTGTTTGTTCAATTATGTTCGTGAACGTTCGGTTATGCTGTTCGTTTACGCGTTCGTTTATGTTTGTTAATTTAAATTCATTTTATGTTTATATATTTTAATAGTATTTGATTAAATTACAATATTTTGTGTTCGTTTATGTTTATATATGTTTAATTGTGTTTATTGATCTCTGTTCGTTTATATCTGTTCATTTAGTATGTTCATGAACATAAACAAACGAACATGAACAATATAATTTGCTAAACGAACGAACATGAACAATAAAATTCGTTCGTTTATCCGTTCGTGTTCGTTCGTTTGTTTGGTTAACTTAAACGAACGAACATTAACAAGCCATCCTTCGTGTTCGTTCGGTTCATTTAGAGCCCTATATATATGTTGATAATATTCCTTGTTTGAACAATAGAACTCAAGTTAATTTAATATTGGAACAAAAACAGAACGGGATCTTACCATCACCAAGCTTCGGATCAGTCCATCGGTGTAGTATTTGGGATCTGATTCTTGTAGAGATAACAACACTTGAATCATTGTCTTCTTCTTGTTTTCCCTTTCGCCCCCTTCCGATTTTCTATGCTGTTCGATCAATCCTTGAAAAAACGCATCCCTCTTTCCCTGCAAAACAATTAATTTCTTCTCCAATCCTTGCAGTCCAAACCAACTCAAAATTGGCAAGTAATCCCCAATATTGGCAGCACTGGCAAGCAAAAAGTTATCCTGTAGTATCTCCCTGATCCGTTTCCCTTCTTCCTCCACCTCCGGTGTATCGCCGCCAAAATACCTCTTCCCGGAGATCATCCTCATAATCACATTCAGCGTCAGCTCATAAAAAACCGACTTCATATCCACCGGGAAAGAAGAACGAGAAAGCAATTTACGGATCAAGATCCTGCCTTCATCAACGCGTATTTCATGGAACTCATTTAGGCGATGAGTAGATAGGAGTTCGATAGTTGCAATTCGGCGGAGGTTACGCCATGTATCGCCATAGGGTGAAAAAACGATACTGTTGTAGTTGTTGCCCATGATCTTACCAAATAGCGTGCGAGGGCGGTTGGCAAAAACTATGTCGTTCTTGGTGAAGCATTCTTCGGCGGCAGAAGGGGAGGAGACCAAGAGTACACGACGGGATCCGAGGCGGAGGAGGAGTATCGGGCCATACTTGTCGGAAATTTTAGCAAAGGTTCTGTACACCGGTGGTTTCAGAAGGTGTAAGTGGCCGATTATGGGGAGGGTTGGGAAGACGGTTGGTGGGAGGTTGGAGAATTTGCGACGGAAATGGGAAGTGAAGAAGTAGGAAGCTAGAAGCAGTAGGAAGGAGACGTACATGTATGGAACCTCCATTGTTGAAGATATTAGTGCATGGTAAATTATCGGCGGATTTGGATTTTGCTTTTATAGGGAGTCATTTATTAAAAAACAGCCTGCAGCATTAACTACCTTGCAACAAATTCCAGCCTTGAAGCCACTATTGTTGACAAATGGAAACCTAGGATGGCAAGTTATTCTTCCCCTGTGATAAATGTAGAAATGGGGGCTGTTTAACTATAAAACTATGTTGTTATGGATGATCTGTAAATTAGTAGCCGACTCCCTCTTTCAGACGAAAAGCTGTTATGTACAACTTCACCACAGCACGACTCCAGCGCGCTCGCACGTCAAAGCGGGCAAATAAATTCAAAACCCTTCCATGTTGGTATAACTTCAAGTCTTGTAGAACTTTATTAGCCAAGTATAAGTATCGGTAGTGTTGTTTGAAATCTAAAACACTGAAGGAGAGTATATGGGATTCGAGAGAAATAACCAGAAAGATGTACTGCCAAATATTATTATTTTACATCACAAATCACAACTAATCTCTCTCCAAGAAAGACTTTAACCAATTCAGATATATGTAAAATTAGTCTCAAACCCTCTAACTCAATCAAATGGTCATCATATATCCATATATAAAAAGCGTTAAGAGCCTATATCAGGTATGATAGATACACACTGTACACGTATGTGAAAATGAAACTATCAGGACAATATTTAGTACACAAATCACTACATGCAGTGATTTTGACTAGATTTTATCATACAAATATCTGTGATTTCAAGGCAAAGACACCATCACTAACTTGTAGAATCGACTCACAACTGTGACAGTAGATTCTGCATCTCTAGACGTGGTTTGCACTTAGCCACAAGTGGTTGAGCCTTGGGCATGGTGAGACCAGGACCTTCGGTCATATCAACCATCTTTTCACTCATTCTTTCCCACTCAAAGCATTGAATAAGCAACCCCAAAGTCGACCCAATCACACGAACCGCCAACCCTTCACCCGGACAACTCCTCCTTCCAGACCCAAATGGCATTAGCTTAAACCCGTCTCTTGTTCCTTCCAGCCCAGCAAACCTGTCCGGATTGAACCTTTTAGGGTCCGTCCACATGTTCGGGTCATGATGTATGGCCCACTGATTCACAATCAGCATTGTCCCACTTGGGATTTTATAGCCCTCAATAACGCAATCCTCTGATGACTCGTGAGGAACGAGTAGAGGTCCTGCTGGGTACAATCGTAGTGTCTCATTTATGATACAACGTAGGTAAGGTAGATTAACTATGTCGGACTCATCAACAAGACGATCTTTGCCAACGACTGTATCAATCTCCTTTTGTGCCTTTCGTATAACTTGTGGGTTGTTTAGCAAAAGAGACATAGCCCATTCCATTGTTCCAGCCGAAGAATCAGTGCCACCTGATAAGACGACCTAATCAATCACCAAAAATCGTTCTATTAGATCTCACAACAAAATTCAAAGCAAATCGTATAATAATTATAACTGTAAGGAGAAACAATTTATACATTTGTTTACATGTCATCCCTAACACATTTTATGCTACTTTGATTTTCGGGGATTTGTGATATTTAATGTTTTGTCAATCTTAGTTTTGAAGGAATTTCAAGAACCATAGCAAGAAAATTTTGATGTACCTAATTCTTTCGAGTACTCAAACTCAGAAGATACTTTGTTACAAAAAATTCACATGTCATGTATATTTCATTTATTTGACGTATATTTCCAAACTCAAATAAATAATATAACGTTACACACACAGTATCGTCCATATTTAAATATGATTACTTATATCATTATAATAATTTTAAATGCAAGTTAGCTTCTACCAAGACACAATATACCACTTTTCTGTTCGATCTCGATTTTAGAGTTTCCTGACTTCGTCTTCTTGATTTGGCCGGGTTTGGAATGAATGATATAGTCCATTAATCATCAATATATACAAAATACAATTAGAAGTAATCGGCTTAAGTTGGCCTAACTATACATATTTATACACTAATATAATTAACATGACACCGTGATTTTATTGGAAGGATTGGTCCGAATGTTCAAACTAGACCAAAAATCAAAAATAAAGATGATGACAAGCCCCATGGTAAACATATCGACATACCAAGAGCTAGAAGGCATATGTAGGACTCGAACTTTGTCCAAATCGACCACGGCCGGTCCACACGTATTTTAGACTCGGGGCGAAAACAAAATAGGGCCTCTAATTATTAATTAAAAAGTTATATTGCCAAAAAATGAATTGGGTTTAAGGGTTTTAGCTAAATGCCAAAACTACGAAAATGGAAAGCTGTGCAAAAATATGAATGACACATCGTAACCAAATTTTAGACCATAATGAAAAACAAGTGGTTTTGGTTTTTGGGTTTTAAAAGACCGCTTCTTTATTTACTGTTTGGTTTTTCTTTATATAAAACCAAAAAACAATAGCAAATGGGAAAACTGATGTTCTTTCATGTATACAAAAAAGAATGTGTTTAGATGTTCAATTATATGTACAATTCGGCACTACTGCTTGATTTTCAATCAACTATAAAAATATTCTTACTAACAGAATATTATAAATGTTGTTAAAATATTTAAAAGTTAAAAAAAACAAGTATCAATAATATCAAAATCGTTGTGGAAACCGAGGTCTTGGACATAATTGATATCTAGAAGTAATAATAAAAATATCCAAAAAGTAAGAATGGAAACAATTGAATAAAGCTTTTGTAATGTAAGTCCCATTATGTACTTATCTAGTATTGAATGTCTATTATCGTTATATACATTACGTATAAACCTTTGTATATTACTTTTTGGGTTAAAATTTCAAAATTTTATATAAAGTCTGGAAATGGAGTTGAACCCAGCACAATTCATAGCAGCAAAGGCGTCATAACCAGCTCATCTAAAGCCAAGCCAATTTGAAGATCAATGCAACACCGGTTATATATAAAATACATAGCCGACTTAATTTTGGGGCCCAAACCGTTATTCAGGCTCGGGGCTGCCGCCCAACTTGCCCCCTCTATTGGCCCGGGCCTGAAAGCGACCTGACCATGAACAAAATGAATATCAATATCAATGTATTTGGTACATTGACGTTACACCAGATTGGAAGAAATGTAGATGACACTTACGTTGTCTCAATACATAATAATGGCTTTGGGAGGCGATAAGTGAAGCTATCTAAGGAGATTGCATAAAAACACGTTTTTGCAATAGCATTCGTGACCTCGGATACTCAACTTAGGCGTTGGACTGGCAAATGACGTTCTATCGCTTAGAGGACCAAGATACAAGGTTGCTTCCAAGAAATACACAATACCCTAAAGTAGACCCCCTCATAGTCGAGCATCCACCCTAGTCCACATCAAAATATATGATTCTTATAAAAATAAAAATTATATAAATTAAGTTTTAGTTAAAGAGGATTACATGAGAGTTGAAGTTAAAAATCTTTACGATTGGGAATTATGGAATAACATTGGAGTAAATCCATTTTAATTAGGAAATGGAGTTATATTTAATAAATTTTATCATTTAAGGTTGAATTAGAAGATATAAGACTATAAATGTTGATTAGAAGGTCAAAGTGAGTTAAATAGAAAAACTTGAAGTTAAAAGGACTAAATTGACAATTATGGAAACTTTGTTTTGACTTGGATTTAACTTGGTCAGTTATATTTTGGGATTTATTTGTTAATTAGTTAATCATGCAGGGTTATAGTAGTAGCTTGAGGACTTGTTATTGATTAAAAGTTCATTTGAGGGTAAAAGTTGGAGATTTGAAAGTCTAGGGAACATTTTTGCTAAACGCTCAAAATTTAGGCTTAATCTTCCATAGAAGCCTTTAGATCCTTCATTTAAACATGGTTATGGTTGGATATAATAGACAGAAAAAAGATATTGCGTGAGAGAAACAGAGAGAACGATTTTGGAAGGTCTTTGGAGACTTTAATTTTAGAGTTTCAATGAAGGATTAAGAGCAAGTAAAGCTTAAGGAGGATCAAGAGAGAGCATGGAAGGTATAATCTAGCTTCAAATTAGAAAATTAAGTTTCTAGTTGTTAGGAATATCTTTTAACCCAAATTCTTTAAGCAGTCCATTGATTTATTATTGGTTCCAGTTTAGAACACTAATTTAGTGATGTAATCACATTCCAGCGACAAATTTGAGTTCGTGAAGCGAATATGGAGGTTGTGAAACCCATGCTTCATGAAACTACCATTGGGTCTTGCGTATTTATATTTAAGAAATGTGCTAGATAAATGATGTGGTTTGGATTTAGGATTATTGATATAAAGTCTAAATTATAGATTTAAAACCTTCAATTTGAACAATGGTGGATTTAAAAGCTTTAATGGATTTTTGAGTTCATAAGTCGAATGATGTTTTATAAACCCATCAATTTATGATTGAATAATGTTTACAAGATCTAAACATGATTTAGAGTTAGTTTTTTTATCCTGATTTGAAATCATAAGTGCAAATGAAGTCTAGAAGTCATTAATGGAGTTTGAAGTTGGAATACGGAATTTATCAGAGTTTTGAACTATAAATCATTATATCTTCATCGAGTAAATGAATCATTGATTTAATTATGTTTATTAGGATGCTCATTATTGTTTAAAACATGCACTTGAAAGTTTGATAAACATCTTAAGTCATTAGAAGAGAAGTTCCAAGTCGTGGAAGTCATTTGGACAAGTTATGGAAGCATATTGGATTAATATCCATGAGTGTTTTGTCAGACCTATTGCACTCGATTGATTGGAACTCCTTGGTAATGATACTCGATCGAGTAATATCTTTGAAAATATAAACTCTTTTTTAAGCATCCAGTTTAACTCTAGTTGCTTCTATTGCTTTCCTATGACCTTAAGGATGATATGCAAAGTATAAAATGAGATGTTTAGAATAAAAAATTAGGTAAAGATTATTATATTGTAAGTAGCTAGTAATTACACAATTTATGTTATCTCTAGTTGACGATTAGACATTCCAACAACCTTAGAAGTTAAGTGGAGTATTGTTGCAAGTTGAGGTCACTTATTACCAAGAACACATATCCCTGAACATATTATGTAATTGATTACCTTTCACTATTTTTTCTATGGTTTGAGTATCATATATGTAATACTATATGTATAATGTTTTCCTTTCAAAAAAA
Source organism: Cichorium intybus (assembly GCA_023525715.1). NCBI lineage: Eukaryota > Viridiplantae > Streptophyta > Magnoliopsida > Asterales > Asteraceae > Cichorium > Cichorium intybus. The sequence continues at coordinate 13,033,333 of CM042013.1, read as the reverse complement.
TAGTTTTGAAATAAGTTTTATACATGGGGATGATTTGTTTTAAATTTTGAAACAAGTTTTAAATCATAATCATGAGCATCCACTTATGATGTGTTGAGATTATGTGGCCACTTGAGGCTTGGGTACCCGAAAACAAGAAAAAGTTGGTGACAACATTCTAGAAGGTATTTGTAACTCATTCGAAGGTGCTAGCGTAACGGCTCCTTAGAACCTTGTTGAATATGTACATGGAGTGTGACATCTTCACATAGGCCTATATGTATACGAAGTATGTGGCGTGCTATGTGTTATCCTCATAGAGGCCTAATGTTCAGCCATCATTTTTGAGATTAGACTAAGCTTTGAACTTTAGGGTTGAGATCTAGAAGCATATGTATTGCATTTTATTTTGATGAGTTTAGATGATATTTCAGCAATGGTTACAATTAGATGCTCCATTTCCACAAATATTACGTTGATTAACCCTTTGATGTTTTGAAACATTTTTTATGGTTTGACATTGGGTTTGGATTGTTACCCTTATTCAACACCCATAAGAATTGACCTCGATAATGCTTATTGAGCTTCCTAAGCATGACCTAATATGTTGACATGTGTTCAAGTTAGAAGACATAGTTAAAGACCGAAGTTCGATTTAGCATTTGAACATTTAAAAGACGTGTATCTGATTCTAAGATGTATATTTTGAAGGTTACTTTAAACTATCATCTCTTAATTGATTTGTTGCACCCTGATAAGCCTTGATACATGAAACATTTTCTATCTTAAGAACTTAATAGTTTAGGACTATTACCCGCAAAAATGTTTTCTAAAAGGACTATTTATTTTACAAAACACTTTGAAAATTTTAGTTTAAAGGATTATTTTAAATAACCATACGAGAGGTGTTACAAGAGCTTATCCTATTTTGTTTTGCATGTGGTTGATATTTTCTTACAACTTCCTCTCCAAGCATGTTGCGTCATACTGTTCTCCCTTAATCATGAATTTTCTATAGAAGATATTGGGGATTTGAACTACTTTCTTGGCATCTTGGTTAAATGGACACGTATACAACATGTTTCTTAGCCAACAAAAATATGCCATGAAGGTTCTCAATCATGCCAACATTCTAAACTGTAAGCACTGTCACACTCCAGACAATACTCATGCCAAACTCGATACCTAAGGCACCATATATATTGCAGCCTTGTCCGAAGCGAATATTGTTAATCTCAATCGAATCCTTAGATGCTTTTTTCTTGCTTCGGGGTTAAAAGTGAACTTGCACAAGAGTAGAGTTTTTGGGGTTGGCTTAGACGACTTGGAAGTTAGGACACTCGCTGGTGTTCTTAAATGTGAGCCGGCTTCGTTCCCGTTTATTTATCTTGGGCTCCCGGTTGGAGCCAATATGAAGTTATCCAAAAATTGGCGTCCAGTTATTGAGAAATTTGAGAAGCGGCTTTCATGTTGGAAGGCTAAAAATTTATCTTTTGGTGGTCGTCTCACTTTGGTGAAATCTTTCCTGAATAGTCTTCCGCTTTATTACTTTTCGCTGTTTAAAGTTCCTAAGAAGGTGCTTAATATTCTTGACGGCATAAGGAGGAGATTTCTTTGGGGAAGTAGTAACTCAAACAGAAAGATTCACTGGGTTGCTTGGGATAAAGTGGTTTTGTCTAAATGTAACGGAGGTTTGGGGGTTGGTTGCTTAGAGTCGGCAAATCTACCGCTTCTTCCTAAATGGAGGTGGCAGCTGAAGATTGGATCGGATGCGCTTTGGTCGTTTTGTATCAAAGCTATGCATAAACTAAAGTTAGTTGACGGCAAACCGGTTGCTAGTAGCTCTCTTAAAGGTGCTTGGTATGATATTGTTAATATTGACGGAGAGCTGGAAAGGAAAGGAGTCTATTTAGATAATTTGTTCAATAGAATTGTAGGTAAAGCCGAGTCCACCTTCTTCTGGAAGGATTCCTGGTGCGGAGATTTTGCTCTTAAGGATGTATTTCATATTCTTTACATGCAAGAGATTAACAAGGATTGTTCGGTCGCTGAGAGAGTCAAGAAGACGGTCGATGGGGTTGTCGTTTTGTCTTGGAATTGGAAGGCTAGGTTGAGGAAAAGGCGCGAGTCGACGCAGCTTATAGATCTGGAGAAGCTGTTGGCTGAATTTCGGTTTGCTGAGGGTGCTGATTCGTGGTGCTGGAGAGGTGGAGGTGCTGATTTCTCTGTCAAAAATTTGAGAGATCTGATGGAGAATCCGGATGGCGGTAACAATTTCAATTTTTCTTGGATGAACTGGATTCTGTTAAAAATAAATTGTTTCGTGTGGAGCGGATGCCCTACAACACGTTGACCGGAGCAGATGCCCTACAAAATAAATTGTTTCGTGTGGAGCTTTGGTCGTCATGTCTCCTCATCTACTAGTCATTGCTTATTTTGATGTTGACCGGAGCGGATGCCCTACAACACGTCGTTCCACATCGGATTACATTGTCTACCTTGGCACCCCTAGTCTCATGGTCCTCTAAACAAAAAGGTGTTATCTCTCTCCCGTGCAGAGGCAGAGTATCAGAGGTTAATCCATGTTATTGTCGAGATATGTTGGGTCTACAATCTTCTTTGAGAGCTTCACTTCTCTCTCGCCAAAGCAACCATTATCTAATGCGGCAATGTAAGTGTCATTTATCTTTCCACCAACTCGGTCCAACATCGATGGGCCAAACATCTCGAGATCGACATACACTTTATCTGAGGCAAAGTGGTCTGAACACTTGGTACCACTTAGTAAGCCGATATCGTTACCAAGGGGTTTTGTACATCTTTTTTCATGAGTTTTGATCTCATAAAAACATTTGGATTATTCCTCCATGTATACAGTTTTGAATGTTCTCAATTTGGTCTGTTTCAACTACTATTATCATCATCATCTAATTCTAAAATTTTGAAATTAGCTTACGTTCTGGACAAGTAATATATTATGTCCCGCATTTGAAATATTAAATTGAAGTTGAAAATTGGAGCATAAACAGCAGGCGGATCTTACCAGCACCAAGCTTCGGATCATTTCGTCTGTGTAGTATTTGGGATCTGATTCTTGCAGAGATAATAGCACTTCAATCATCGTCTTCTTCTTATTCTCCCCTTCACCCCCTTTCGACTTTCTAAGTTGTTCGATCAATCCTTGAAAAAACACATCCCTCTTTTCCTTTAATGCAATTAATTTCTTCTCCAATCCTCTAACTCCCAACCATTTCAAAATCGGTAAGTATTCGCCAATATTGGAAGCACCTGCAAGCACAAGGATCTCATCCAGTATCTCCCTGAACCGCTTCCCTTCTTCCTCCACCTCCGGTATATCGCCGCCGAAATACCTCTTCCCGGAGATCATCCTCATCATCACATTCAGCGTCAGCTCATACAAAGCCGACTTCATATTCACCGGGGAAGAAGAAGAGAGTAGTTTACGGATCAGGAGCCTGCCTTCATTTACACGTATGTCATGGGACACGTTGAGGCGATGAATGGATAAGATCTCGATGGATGCAATTCGGCGGAGGTTGCGCCAATTATCACCGTAGGAAGACCAAACGAGACTGTTGTAATTGTTGCCCATGATCTTACCGAATAGCATGCGAGGGCGGTTAGCAAAAACAATGTCGTTCTTGGTGAAGCATTCCTGGGCGGCGGAAGGGGAGGAGACCAAGATGACACGGCGGGATCCCAGGCGGAGGAGCAGGATGGGGCCATACTTGGCGGAGATTTTGGCAAAAGTTCTGTACACCGGTGCTTTCAAAAGGTATAGGTGGCCGATTATGGGGAGGGTTGGGAAGACGGTTGGCGGGAGGTTGGAGAATTTGCGACGGAAATGAGATGTGAAGAAGTAGGAAGCTAGAAGCAGTAGGAAGGAGACGTACAGTTATGGAACCTCCATTGTTGAAGATATTGGGTGCATGGTTTAATGGCGGGTTAAGTTCTTCCTTTTATAACAAGTCAAACGTGAAAAAAGAAAGCAGCCGGAGGGTTGACTTTCTCACAAATATAAATTTGGCTGATGTTGCAATAAATTTTGAAAAACATGCCCCGATTGGGCTCAAATGACATAAAAATATGGGTCAACGTTTCGATGGCTTTCAATCGCATTCCATGGTTCCATAGACATTTAATAAACTTTGGATATTTATTTTACCCCTCTCAGTTAATAAAAGTTAATGCTATTCTTTTTTTACTTCATAAACGTTAGTTTTACATTTGTATCACATATTAAATTAGAGATATTCATCAAAATAATCACATTTTGCAATGGTGTTTAACAATTTAATCAACTTTTATTAATCATAAAAATAACCCTTAAGTTCAAAACTTGGATAAATTCGAAAATAATCATCAGTTTTAAAATTTTTTTTTTTTCTGAAAATTATTTCGCGATAGTCAGAATATCCAAATTATTGAATTTTGAAATTCATGAATTTTACTCTACTTTCTAATACCTCATTTCCTTCTTATGCTTTTGTTTTGATAGATGTCCACTGGTTCAAAGAAGGACGGCAAAAGTAAAAGAATTGCAAGTTATTCTAATACCAATCAACTATCCAATGTTGACCCACATCATAAGTATTTTTATTGTGGTGAAAAATATTCATCAAAGGTGGTTGATAATGTAGTGGGCCTAGTGGCTATAATGCGAAAGTTGTGACGAAGTCAATGATAGAAACGTCGAAAAATTAATGTATATAAATTATTGCATTTAAAGAAGTTGTCATAAAAGAAATCAACTGCCGTTATTGAAAAAAGAAATTAGAGTTGCGAAAAAATAGATATGCTATGTTTTTTTTTTTTTTTTTTAAATGGCAAATATCATTAAAGAGAAAAACCAAGCTTAGCAAGAAGCTAAGCAAGATGAGAGGTAAAGTACAGAGTTAGAATTTAAACAAGAGAAAATGGGGAACAAACCCAATCCACTCAAGTATAGTTCAATTTACCCCTATGTTTTATCCAATCAAAAGAAATAGTAATAGTCTCATCCGCAATAACAGTTGGAGGCATGTATCTCCCGCTGAAAACCTTGTAGTTTCTCGCCTTCTAGAGATGCCAGATCAAACATTGAATAATAGCTACGAACACCTTTCTTTTCCTTGGACAATGACCCCAAGACGCCACGTAACTGATAAGATCTACCACCGAATTTACTTGAACAAAGGGAATATGACACCAATTAAAAATCCATTTTCTAGCTTCTACCGCTCTAGAACATCCAATTAGAGCATGATCTCTATTTTCCTCCTCCAAGTTACAAATGGTGCATATGGTGCTGTTTAAGACTATACCTCTATCTCTCAGACATTTTGCAACCGGAATTCGACCAAGTGCAGATATCCTATGTTAATAACTTAATATAGATACTTCTTGACTTGCCTAAGAGTTCTGTCATCAAAAAGAATATTCAAATTAGAAATTAATTGACTAGAAAACCCTATATCATTTTTAATTTCTCAAAATTGTAAAAATAAAATTAACTAATACATATATTTCTAATACTTGATAAAAAGACTAAAAAATGCATCATTTGCATGTTTTTGACGAACTAACAAAATAATAACCAGACAACCTAAAAAAACATGATTCACAAAAAATTTCCCGAAAAAAAATATTGAATATTCATTTTTTCGATAGTTTACTAAATTTATCCGAAAAATAAATTTAAAATTGCTTCAATAAAAAATGAATGATCAATGCGTTCTTTCGAATGGCTTCTTTTGTACATCATTTAATTATTACTTTTGTTTGTTTATAAAAAATATGCAAATTGTTTACTTTTTACCTTTCTTACTTGACTATTTCTTCATATATATATATATATATATATATATATATATATATATATATATATATATATATATATATATATATATATATATATATATATATATATATATATATATATATATATATATATATATATAATGAGAACGTTTTAATCATTCATGATTATAACAAAACATCATGTTGTGACTAATCATTCATTTTAACATATTTGTTAGATCCTTTTATTTTATTTGCATGTTATTCTCATTTTGTAAAAAATGATCAAAGAAATGATTGCCGGAAATTTTTTAGGTATCACGGTTGCTCGTTACATAAGCTTGTGAATTATGGGGTTCAAATTTGTCTCCAGGTCCATTCCATTCAGGTATGTAATTCCTCATGCACACAAACTACATATGCGAGCTGATAGATACAAATCATTAACCTGATTATTTTTTTAAATTGATTTTATTGAATTTATAGTTATATTTGTATTCTTTTTAGCTTTAATCATTTATGATTAGGGGTATATATTAATTTATGATTACATATAAACACATTCGTAATCATATTTGAATTCAATTATGCTCTTGGAAAATTAATTTGATTATATAATCAAAAAATGATTACAGTTAAAACAAATATGTAATCTTTTCTGAAATCGGAGTTCAACAAGAACATTAGAATATCATAAATGATTAAAGCCTGATATTCAAAATTTAAAATAGTGTTTATTATCAAACTTAAAACAATATTTAAGCAAAAAGGTGGTTGTATGTATAATCATTCATCAATAGAAATACATATATGATTAAACCAATCCTGATTACAAAGTAATGAATACAAACCAATAGATTCATAAACAAAAACTGTTGTTAAAAATCATATCTTTAATCATAAATTATTATAACCTCAAATGATCAGAAAATAAATAATTGTGTATTCATTTATGATAATATCATTTAATCATAAATGATTACATGGTATATTCATTTATGATTGTTATTATCATATTTAATTATAAATATGAACATGTTTAATTTGACCAAATACTATTTTATACATTATTAGAAAATCAATTATAATCAGTTCTGATTATAACTATATGCAGATTTTATATGGTTATAATCATTTATGGTTATAATTATGATTGCATAAATGATTAGAACATGTATTATTATCACTAGGTTATAAGCCCGTGTTATAAACACGGGATGCCAATTTAAAAAATTTTATGTAAAAGGGAAATTTATTTTTATTTTTTGGTTTTTATATCACCTGATATCTTTATCGCATAATATGGTAATGCATTTTGATTTACTGCGGTTAATAATAACCTTTTTTGGTTTTGAATGTCAAATGAAAATGTACTTCGGTTTTGTTATGTTAAAATAGATTGTACTTTCTGATATTTTATATAGGTTTATAGTTAGTTGGCATAATTGATCGCTACTTTTATAAATATAAATAAATGGTAATTTGTTTTGTTATAATTAAAAAATCAATGGTAATTTGTTTCAATATAAAATCTTAAGCACCTATATATATTTGTCTATTTATTTTTGTATATAACTTTTATTAATTATTGGATGGTATTAAGGGCTTACAAATAATGTGGTTAAATTTGCATTAATTTTTGTTTATGACATTCTATTTAACACCAAGACACAAATTCGTAAGAAAGACATAATTTTTGTGTACGACATATATACTTCCGTTGATTCTTCCATCTAATGAACACTTTCAGTATCATACATAATATATATTCCATACAACATTTAATGGACTATTTTGCCATCAATTAGTGGCTATTCGAAATACAGAATATACAACTAAAATATTAAAAACTTAAGAAACGTTAAAAGTAAATATGTAGAAATATATACGTATTCATTTATTTGTGAATATTTTCTGTTTACTTTAAATTTGAATAAAAAGTATTAAATTTGCCTTTAAATTTGAATTAAAAACATACTTTGATCCCTAACTAATTTTTTCCTTTGTTGTCAAACTGCACACATGCAAAAAAACAGACAAAAATTAATCATGTTGACGTATTCTCTGCTCCTTCACGAACATCAAGAAAATTATCACTTATCACATTTGTAAACAAACTTTATACTCAATCAATAATATTTAGTGTGGTACTTTCCCTACATCTAAACACACAACATGCACAAAAATATTAGAAACAACAATTGAATTCAATCTCGTGCCGAATACCTTGGGTGCAATTACAACATAATTACATTAAAGCCATTTACAATTACTAAACATTCTAGCCCAAATACAAACAAAACTGGTTCATCATTTTCACAATTGAAATTACAATGTTCTACCAGATGGCCATGAGCATTGTAAGTTCAACCCCCTACTAAGAAAATATAATATTACAATGATATTGTAAGGATAGGATAAATAGTACAATGCTATATTATGCAATCATCATTTTCACATTCCGATCACTCTTTCTGTAATGGTGAAGAAAAAACATCTTTCTGTTTATCTACAATTAACAACTTAGTAAGAACTCACTTTGCAAGAGATAAATCATCCAGCTCATTAAGAACTCACTTTGAACATGTATACACAATTACTTGCATAACCTCTAATACACACACACACACATATAAACAATCACGCACATATGGTCCAATCATTATGCCAGTTGAGCTATTATAGATTTGTACTCTAAAGTGAATTGATACTGATAGAATCATCTGCAAAAATTATCCATAGATTAAATCATCAAATAAAGACATTAGCTTGAAATTTGTATTTATCATTATTTACTACAAATCATGATTGTATTGATGATTGTACCTTATTTCTTTTAATTACATGAGCACCCAAAATCAGCATTTAAATAAAAAATATGGCCTTTTACATGTGAAAGCTACCCACTTTAGTGCTTTAATTGCTACGAAAATCAGTAGAAATAGAAAATAATTTTATTATAATTGGTAGTAAGATTAATTAATCGACATAGAAAACCCCTAATTTACTACCCTTACAAGCCTAAAGTGCCGCTTCTTTGCTTCTGTTGAAAATTGAGCAGAAACGTATGCATATTGCATAGCCAAATGCAGTGATTTATTTAGTAATTTCTCAATAACTCCAAATTCAAGCTCCAGGAATAGCAGTTCTCCCTTAAAATGCAATAACTGATCTGAAGAAGCATAGACGATTGATTGATTGATTGATTACTTACATGAACAGGAGTCATAGTATGATTGATATGAACAGGAACGTAAAAAAGAATTTGACCGGAGACATTTCTACAAAGTTAATCCTCTTTTGTTCTACACCAGTTCATTATGTTTCTTACTGTTGACGATGAACAATAATACCTTGAGTCCTTGACTACACATCACTCCACCATCATCATCAAACCCTAAAACCACTGAAATCAAATGAATTCCTTTGAACATAGAGATCACAAAGCTTATAACAATTGGGGAAGAAAACCCGTGAGAATATTATTGAAGGGGAAGTAAAAAAAGGGTAAAAGCCACGCACGATTTGTAAACCATATAGAGAAGCGTACCTTCATCCATAGAGTTGGTGAAGGTGGTGGTAGCAACGACGGTATGCGATGGTGTCGACGACGATGAGCGATCATGGAGAACCTATGTTATTAGAGAGATGTGATGACCGTAGAGAAATAGAGAGCAAGACAATATTTCTTGTGGAATACGTTGATTAATTAAGTGGTTACCTAAAATAATCTATTGGAATTGATATGAATTGCAAAAAATCAGCAAGCCTACATAAATGTGAAATGACTTACCGTGAAAGTGATATGGGCGGGAAAACTCTCCAAAATGAATAAGAAGATGCCAACTGGCATCCATAATAGTATAGATTAAGTAGTATAGATATAGATATAGATATAAATTTGAATCATCGGCGCATATGCATATACAATAGTGAATATGTATAGACAACATTATAATTTATGAGTTATTTTTATTTTCAATATCAATGAACTTGATTTTTGCAGGTGTGAATCCAAGAATAAATGATCATGATGCCCCTCTCTTCTTTGTATGTGATGGTAGCACCAAGAAAAATCACATCAAGAATAATGGTGATGCCCCTCTCTTCTTTGTATGTGATGGTAGCACCAAGAAAAATCACAGCAAGAATAATGGTCGGTCCTGCAACATTGCTTTTATGCACTAGTACAAATTTACAAATAGAGTAGGGTTGAAAAGGCACTTAAAATACGGACAGTGAACCGTATTCTAATAGGCCGTGTTCTATTTGAAGGAGTAACAGAATACGGTTGTAGAACCGTAACCTATCAGAATATATAGTACGGTAATCTACGTATAGAATACGGTTGTAAAACCGTAATCTAATAGAAGATATAGAATGACAAACTATGTATAAAACACGGTTGTTGAACCATAATATATAACAAGATATAATACGCTAATCTAATTAATAAAACACGATTGTAGACCGTAATCTTTAAGACGATTTAATATGCTAATCTAAGTAATAAAATATGATTGCAGAGCCGTAATGTATTATATCTTTTAATTTTAAAAAAAATCAAATAGAATCCGCTCTCAAAACCGGTTACAGTGATTTTCCGGTTGAAGCATGGATATATATCCGTTTTAAAGCTCTAAAAATCTAATCATGAGAATTCATAAAACTAACAATCACACTAGAAAAATAAACACAAACATATTAGTCGTGAAGAACGATAAAAACCAATCCTTTCAATTAATAAAAAGTAACTATTACAAAGTTTGCACTACAATAATGTTAAAAATAAAATTCTAAATTCAAAGAAACCTGTAATTACAAGAGTATGATACCCAAAATAAAATAAAGTCAAAGCAACATATTTCCATCTTTTGCATAGTTTATGATCGTAAAGACTCCAACATTCTTTCAAAGCAGATCAAGAAGCAAAAGAGAAGCAGATCAAGATTTTTACTACTTTTTCTAGATGACCTTATGAGGTAATTTAACTAATGACATATTGTTCTACACATGACATGGTGTTCTATGTATGAGGACTTAACTGAGTTTTACACAATCTTTAATACGATTAAATGTTACATTCCGTTAAATGCTAATTAGTTGGAGAATTGGAGTATGGAGCAACGGAAATCAAATTTATCGGAAATATACGGACATCAAATTAAGCTATATATCATAGCCCATTCTCGATTCCTATTATATATTGAACCCGTACCACTACGCTGCTTCATCCCTTCACCTCTTCTACTGATCTTTGCTACCTCTATATCAGGGAAAATGGCTTTTTGATATGATCCTTTATCTTCCTTCCGAAAAATTTAGTTTACTTATCGACGATTTTATGTTTTCTCGATTTCTTTTTCATCCTCTCTTTTCCTTCCCCAAAGTTAAATTTGTCTATTGAAATCCCCAAAGTTAAATTTGTCTATTGACGGCTTTAATTTTTCCCGATAACCAATCACTAAATCAGAGGTATATAACAAGAACGTTTGGGCTTGATTTTTTCTGTAGCCTAGAGACACCTTGTTTTGTCGCCGAATGAAAAGAAAGGCTTATGTCTCGTTCACTGCTTCCCGATTGGACCAAATGTACTGTCTACCGCCCATCTCCCTTGGTGTAGTGTCTCTTTGGTTTTTTTGTTTTGTTTTATTGGTTGATGTTTTACAAAATCATTGATGGTGGCTCACGAGTCTTACCGCCATACTAGGCCTGCTAATTCTTAATTATCTCTATCCAATACACACAAATACAGATCGTTTTCTAATTTCTGATTATGTTTACCTCTGTTATCATGTAACGATCTTTAGATTGTTTTCTAATTTCTGATTATGGTTCATTGTAATCATTACTACTAAATGTGTACCCGCACGATGCTGCGGCGGAAAATAGTTGTTTTTGGTGAGTTATTTTGGAGCAGTAAATAGTTTGGTTTGATGAATAATTTTCGATGGTTGGTGGTCATAGATAGGGGGTACATAGTGGGCAGGGGTGGCACCATAACTTTAGTACTGAACTTATATGACAGTGACATCTACGGTGTAGAAGAGGGAGGATTGGGACGGAACATATCGGTGTGTCAAATTAATTGGATTTGGGAGATCGGACAAACGATTGATCTGCCTATTTTATTCTTTTTCCATCAGAGGGGTGTTTCAAATCGCTTTTATGTTTAAAATATAGCTCGTGCAATGTAAGGAAATATATATGTTATGTGAATATCATGGATTACAAAATATATTGTTTATTTTAGTTTTGCTGATATAAAATGACATGACGATAAATTTGCCAAACTTTTGTTATTTTTAGTTTTTTCTGTAGAAAGTGAAATGTAAAGTTTGATCATAGTTTTTAAACATGAATTTTATTTTATTATCAAATTTTGTACTTTTTTAAAGCTTGATATGATTTTCATTATCGGTCCAAGTTCATAAATATTTTTGTAGTAAGCTCAATATTCTAGGGTTTTATGTATAGTTCATAAATCTTTTTGTAGTAAGCACAATGTTCCGGGGGTTTTGATGCATATAAATAACAATTAACAACGATGTTGGTCATGTTTATCGCATGTAATGACTAATTGAAACAAAATATTGTTGTTTAATGGCATGTTTATCATTTAATGATATCAACGTGTCCGTGATGACCCATTGAAACCAAATTTTGTTGTTTAGTGGCTTGTTCATCATTTAGATATCAAATTCATAAGGAGATTTTATAAACTTTACACAAATTTTGTGCTATTTTAAGGTTCGTATCTCTTAATTGTAATAAACTGAATCGTTAATCATAAATTAACTAAAAAGTGAGTAAGGTATATAATATTGTGAATAATTATAATTTAGAAAATATATTACAAAAATATACATATCTAGAAGTTGTCCACATACAACAAAATATAATGCTAAAATAAACAAAAAAAAAATCTTAATAAATAACTGAAATTTTGGTTTATGCTTATGAAAAGGGGCTAAAATCTTTTTTTTTTTTTGAACGGCGGATATTATAAAACACTAGCAAGACGCTAGCTGAAAAAGACAATTACATGAATTACATAGAAAAATTCAAAGACCAAGCATCTCAATTGAAATAACTATGTTTGTCTCTAAATTTAAACCAATTGAACGAAACTAACATAATATCATCCGTCGTGTTAGACACCGAATGAGCGATCTTCTTGAAAACAAGATCGTTGCAAGATCCCCAAATGCACCAAACAGTAGCAAAAATAACCACCATACGAAATTTAAGTAAACCTTTGGGAGTGCCATCAGCTTTTAACATGGTGCACAAACTGCCAACGTCAACAAGAACATTTGGCAAGAAATTGGCCCGCTTAGCCACACGACACCAAACCGACATAGAGAAGGAGCAGCCAAAGAATAAGTGATTAGACTCTTCAATGGACTTGAGGCCGAACTTACAAAACTAGAGATGAGGGGGACGCGCTAATCAACAAATTTCTCGCCACCAGGATTCTATTAAGAGTAAACCTCCACAAGAAACAATTGACCTTTAAATGGGAATTATAACACCACTTGAAATTAGACTCCGTATCATTCCATCTTAATTTAGCAATGATATCCCTCATCGATTTGATAGAAAAAACGCCACTGTTGTTGAATTTCCAAATCCAAGAATCATCTTTATCAGAAAAAGCCATGTTTTCCATCAAGTTGTTAATATCATCAATCTCCTTGGCTTATTGACCACTTCGCAAATCACGCTTCCAACTCCATCTAGCTCCTTGAGAGTCAAACGATCTATCAGAAACATAGCAGTTTTTATTAGATTTGATCAAAAATAACCTTTGGAAAACATCCTTTAGGACAACATTATTGCACCATCAATCTTTCCAGAAATACATATTGTTCCCCTTGCCAATTTTTCTAATGATGGACTCCTTAAAAGGGATACCGCGAAGTGATAAATCTTCATCGATCTTCGAAATCGACTTCCAAACTCTATTGATACTTTTCAAAGCTATAGGCTTGCCATCCATGTTACTAATCTTATGAATCGATCTAATGCAAGAAAACCAAAAGCTATGAGGTTGAGCTTTCATACGCCACAACCATTTAGAAAGAAGAGTCAAGTTCATATCTTTGAGACACCCGATTCCAAGGCCTCCTAAGTGCTTAGGCCTAACCATGACATCCCAAGCGATCCAATGAATTTTCTTTACACTATCATTACCTCCTCATATGAAGTTTCTTCTAATCCGCTCAATAGCCTCAACAACTTTTAAAGGAGCTTTGAATAAGGAGAAAAAATAAAGTGGAAGACTACTAATAACCGATTTAGCAAGAGTAACTCAACCACCAATTTTGTTATTGGTGTAATTTATCAAAGAAAACAAAGTTACTTAAAATTAAAAGTGGTCGTTAGGTACACTTCTTTACCATGTGCATGGATACCATATGTCATGCACGCGCTGCTTAACGAACATCATTAACTGTACAACTACAACATGAAACATAATGAATTAAAACCAAATAAACCATGGTTCAAACAAAAAAGGTATCGTTTAAATAGGTTTTTTTTTCTAGATATTGTTGTTTGTTGCAAAAAAAAAAACCTAACTCAATTTCAAAATATTACAAAAGGTATTTGAAATGTTACTAAACATCGTGTTTTAACGATCAAATCTCCAGATAAGTAATTTCCATCGTCAACCTCATGTAGAAAATTCCAAATCTACATGATATGGTTAGGGATGTTTTCTTTGACATCTGCCGACGTGCTGTGATTTCTGTTAAGAAAGAAGCGCCTGTAAACTTTTTGACTGACCCGTCAGATGGGAGATCCACACTCAGGCCTGGTGACATTTTGGTCTTTGGATGGGTGGGAGGTAAACATGCCTCTGTGGACCTCACAGGGGGGCAAGCTGCTTTGAAAGCCGCTGCATGCAAAGTGGATAAACACGAGAAGGCATGTATTGAGAATCAACATGTGTTTATCCCTTTCGCTTTTGATACTTTTGGTTTTCTCGCACCAAAGGTTGTGGAGCTCCTCAACAGAGTTCAACGGGTTATGCATAGTAACATAATGTCCCCTAGATCTATGGATGTTGTGTTTAAATGTATTAACTTTGCCATCCAGACAAGGTTAGCGGCGCAGCTTGTTGCCCGTTTGCCTACCGTCTCTATGTAATTATTTCTAATTATATTTGTGCTTCACAATCTACACATTAAAAAAAATTCAAATATAGGAATACAACCGGAAGGTAAAAGGCATACAATTCTTGGTCATCAAAAACCCAACCCAACCGAGAATTTCTATTATAAAACTGATGTTTTGTTCTCAACCAAACCACTATTAGATAAATATAATTTATGTTTATTTTTTATACCAAAACTTATCAGAAATATGAAAATATTTTTGAATAAATAAAAATAATAATTATTTATTTTAAGTACAAAATATTTTTGAAAATCATCAGGATTTAAGACGAGATTTAGATACGAGTAATTCTTGGTATCAAAAATAAAGTCAAAATGGATTAGAACATAATAGTTGGTACTGAATAAGAAATATGTAATAATATATAATCTATATAGAAAATTTTATTTCAAATTATTTTAATATTATTTTAAACTAATTTTGATTGACATAATGTTTTACTTTTTAAATGATAAGTTTTCTCTAAAAATATCTTACAAACCAATAAGAAAATGTCATATAATAAAGAAAAAAGAAAAGAAAAGATTGTTGGCTATGTTTGTCGTCATAACATGGGTCAGCTGGTGCATTTCTGATTTCCTCTGTCAAGTACGATCATCACAATATTTAGTATATAAATCAATAGATACATAGATTTCAACAACAATTTATCATACAAACATCTATAATTTCATGGCAAACTTGTCCCAAAACCAACTCAAAGCTGCGACAATAGATTCTTCATCACTACACGTGGTTTACACTTGGCCACAAGTGGTACAGCCTTGGGCATGTTAAGCCCCGTACCTTCCCTCATATCAACCATCTCTTCACTCATTCTTTCCCAATCAAAACATTGAATAAGCAACCCCAAAGTCGACCCAACCACACGAACCGCCAACCCTTCACCCGGACAACTCCTTCTTCCAGACCCAAATGGCATTAACTTAAACCCGTCTCTTGTCCCCTCCAGCCCTTCAAATCTTTCCGGGTTGAATCTTTCAGGGTTGGGCCATAGATTCGGGTCGTGGTGTATGGCCCATTGGTTGACAAGTAGCATTGTGCCACGTGGGATTTTATAGCCCCCGATTGTGCATTCTTCGGAGGACTCGTGCGGGACGAGTAATGGGCCCGCGGGTTTTATCCGTTGGGTCTCGTTTATGATGCAACGAAGGTATGGGAGATTGATTATGTCTGATTCCTCGAGAAGACGGTCTGTACCAATGACTGTATCTATCTCTTTTTGTGCTTTTTGGAGAACTTGTGGGTTGTTTAGTAGAAGTGACATGGCCCATTCCATTGTTCCGGCTGAAGTGTCGGTGCCCGCTGATAATAGGACCTAATCATCAAAAAATAAAATATTGGATCTTTAGAGTTTAATTATGAAGAAATTTCAAAAATATGTGGTGCTAAAAAAACCGCTTTTGGGTTTTTTCTATATTGTTTTCTGCATCTAACAAAACCTAGTAAAAGTTTAATCAGTCAAAATTTTATTAATCTTTTTATTTTTTGTTTGTTGTAATACGCTCGTTGTCTAAGTTCATTAATTACTATGCTCTTCTTTCTGTTATAACACTTGTACATTATAAAATAATTTCAATTTTGTTAGCCTTTCTATTTCAGTCAATTGAAAAAACTTGAAGAGTATATATATAACGTATTGGAAAGCCACTTTTCACTATGATTAATCAATATTTATTTTTACAAACTAATATAAAACATTCAAAAAAGAAGAAAATAGTTTCATATCTTATTGGTAAATCTACAAAGTGCAATGCTATGTTTGAGCTTGTGCAGTAACGATTATAACTTACTATTTTTTTGTTAGAAAATTGAACTCAAAGGGTTTAAAAATATCCATTATCTCCCATTTGGAAATAATGGTGTATTTACATGCATTAAAAAAAAGCCAAAGTCGGATTAGTTTTTTTTTTTTTTGGAACTTGGCAATTTGGTTTCCCAGTTGGTAGGAGTCGAACTCCAGACCTTCCCTCTACGCGGGTATATAACCCGGTGCCTCAGACCAGTTGAACTGGACGTCATTGTAAAACTGAAAGATTCAATTTGCAGAAGGACAAAATAAATAATAAGATGATGTTAAATAATTTAAAACCCCATTTCTTAAAAGAAACTCTAAAATCATAAAACCAAAATTAAATAAAATAAAATAAAAATAAAAACCCTCTTTCTTAAATAATCAGATGATTAAAATAAAAAAAAATTCAATAAAATAAAATAAATAAAAACAATAATAAATAATATGTAAATAATTTATTTTATTTATTAAAAAATATAAAAATATATCAGTTAATCTATATAAAGTAATAATAAAACCAAAAACGATTAGTATAATTTCATGGGAAAAAACCTTGGGTCCCTTCCTAATCAACCCAATGTCCATTATTCTTTGGGAAGTTTCCTCCGACAAAGGTCTAAAATGTATCAAGACTTTTGAGTACTTATCTACGGGTCAAAAAAGGTAGCTCGACATGGACAAGAAATATTACTTTTGAGTAAATTACTATTTTGGTCCCTGTGGTTGTCCCAAAATTGCACTTTTGGTCATCCTTTTGGTTTTTCACGCTCATGGTCCTTGAACTATAATTTTGCTTACACTGTTGGTCCCTTGGCCAGGTAAAAAGACCAATATACCCTTTTTAATTTCTTTTTCTTTTTCTTTTAATGTATTATTTATTAAATGAATTAAAAAAAAAGAAAAAAAAACCAAACCCAACCCCACCCCCACTTTCCGGTCGATCTCTTTCACCGGCGGGGTTTTGAAGTTTCATCTCCTTCACATCACTGTTTACTTTCTTTCTTCCTCTCTTCAGCTATGGTTACGCAAGCTCCCCAAGAAAGAGTTCTTTAACAGAAGATTTCTACGTGACAAGGATCGACGGTGTAAATGGAGAAACAATTAGTCTCTTCTGGGTCTTTGATGGCCATTTAGGTGCTCGAGCTGCAAAGTAATCTTTTCTCAAATGTAATCAAGCATCCAAAGTTCATATCTTACACCAAATCAACCATAGCCGAAGCATACAGTCACACCGATACATAATTTCTTAAATAAAAAATCAATGCCCTCACCGTCCACTACCAGCACTACCCCTACCGTCCACCACCACTACAACCGTCCACCATCACTTTACTTGATCTTCGATAAACTGTACAATATGTTGTCAAATAAGGAGAAAAAATCACTCATTTCTTAGTAGGTATTGCTTCATAACTCCCGAAATCTTTTAACCCTAACAACTTTACCAATCATAGCATATATTAATGTCAAAATCAGAAGCACTAAGAACACGTAAACCACAAAAACCCGATCTAAAATCACAGTAGCCCTCGACTTCGAATCTCCAGAAATGTTGATTACACAGGAAACGTACAGAGTAATGCAAAGGAAGTTGAGATTTGTGACGATGAGAGTTTCCTCTTTCTGCAAAATTGAACTTTGAATTATTTCTTCAGTGCTTGTTCTTGATTTGTATGAGAGAATCAGATGGAATAATGGCATCATCTTCGTTTGCTTCGTTGATGAATCAATTGCCGATTTCAAACAGACCTTCACAGCAAAAACGACCGATGATGATCTGTCAGTAACGACATACGCATTTCCATCGTCCCTAGGGCCGGAAAGTTCATCAGCAATAATAAATTGCATTGCTTTGTTATCACCATCTTCATTTTGATCGGTTATGTTTTTGTTGAAGTTGTTGACTCGCTTGCTATCATGCTTTCCAACATCCTCGCCGGCGTCAATTGGTTCACTACCGCCAGGTCCGCCACTAATTTCAGTTTTTTTCCAGAATACGCCTTAAAACTTTTCCCCAATATACTTCTCTAGATTAGTGGCATTAATTAAGAGTTTGTATGTTACATGTCAAAGTCCAAGAAGAAGAAGAGAAGTTGCATTAATTTTGGATGCTTCTGAATTGATTCGATATCACCGGAGAAGCAAACGCTTTGTTTTCTTTTTTTATTTATTTATTAATTTAATAAAGTTTACATTAAAAGAAAAATGAAAAAGAAATTATAAAAGGACAGTTTGGTCATTTAACTTGGACGAGGGACCAAATTTGTAACAATTTTGCCACCACAGGGACCATCAGCGTGAAAATCCAAAAGGATGACCAAAAGTGCAATTTTGGGTCAACCACAGGGACCAAAATTGTAATTTACTCATTACTTTTTTTTCTTACTGTGGTTCACTTTCACACGACGTGGAAAATTCATAAGTCAAATCTTTTTATTTATTTGAGATATCTATCCAAAACATATTTGACGACCTATCAAATATGAAAGTTTATACTTTATACCATGTGTACGTGTCTCAACCACTACGTGAATTCCCCCTTTCATACGGCGGAACGTCTGCACGTTTTCAGATTTCTAGAACATCATGCTTGCTATTCAAGATTCCGTTGTTCCCAAAACAGAAAAACTAAGATTTTGTTACCAACACTTGTATCATTAACAGCTTTAACCATTTAATAATCGCAATTAGACAACTAGCCCCCTTTTGTACATAAAATACAACAAAACAGAACTGTTTTTTTTTTCTTTTTCTTTTCTTTTTCGTTTCGCATGAGTTGGATTTCAAAGGATTTTATCGAGATTAAAAAAAAATCATTTTTCTATCACTAGTGGAGCAATATGAGACATATAGAGACATATAGACTATTGATATGTTGTTTTGTATCTTTCAACCATCAATAATAGATTAATATCCACCAATTGAAAGAATGGAAATAAACAGAAGGGGGATCTTACCAGAATGAAGCTTCTGATCATTTCATCGGTGTAGTATTTGGGATCTGATTCTTGTAGAGATAATAGTACGTCGATCATCGTCTTCTTATTGTTTTCCCCTTTTGATTTTCTAAGTTGTTCGATCAGACCTTGAAAAAATATATCCCTGTTTTCCCGCAACGCAATTAATTTCTTCTCCAATCCCTTCACTCCCAACCAACTTGAAAATGGCAGGTAATCGCCGACATTGGTAGCACCGGCAAGTTTAAAAGTCTCGTCGAGTATCTCCCTGAACCGTTTCCCTTCTTCCTCCACCTCCGGTATATCGCCGCCGAAATACCTCTTCCCGGAGATCATCCTCATCATCACATTAAGCGTCAGCTCATAGAAAACTAACTTCACATCCACTGGGGAAGAAGAATGAGAAAGCAATTTACGGATCAGTAGCCTGCCTTCGTCAGCGCGTACGTCGTGGAATTCGTTTAGGCGATGAATCGATAAGATCTCGATTGAAGCGATGCGGCGAAGGTTGCGCCAGTTATCGCCGTAGTCTGACCAGACGAGACTTGTGTAGTTGTTCCCGATGATCTTGCCGTAGAGCATGTGAGGGCGGTTAGCGAAGACGATGTCGTTCTTGGTGAAGCACTCTTCGGCTGCGGAAGGAGAGGAGACCAAGAGGACACGGCGGGATCCGAAGCGGAGGAGGAGAATCGGGCCATACTTGGCGGAGATTTTGGCAAAGGTTCTGTACACTGGTGCTTTCAAAAGATATAGATGGCCGATTATGGGGAGAGTTGGGAAGACGGTTGGTGGGAGGTTGGAGGATTTGCGACGGAAGAGGGAGGTGAAGATGTAGGAAGCTATGAGCAGCAAGAAGGAAACGTATACATAAGAAACCTCCATCGTTGAAGATGTTGATGTATGCTTTTCGATGGCGGATTTTTGTTTTGGTTTTATAAGCACTTCAAATGTAAAAAGGAAGCACGGGATGTTGACTTCATTAGACCGAATACACATACATAGTCGCCTACCAACACTCACGCTACGTTATCTTGAAGGAAGAAAAAGAAGAATAAAAACGAAAGAGACTTGGAAGACTTCTAAAAGTCTACATTTTGAAGATTTTGTCGACACGACCAAGTTTGGGGAAATTTATCTGAAATCTGAATCATCTATTGTTGTAAATCATAGGATTTTATTGTTTAAACTCTATTTGTTGGTTTGGATTGGTGTAATTCTTTTTTTAATGTTTGTATTTTTTTAATTTATTGTAACATGTGGCTAGCTTGTTTTAATATATCCCTCGTTCAAAACATGAAAAAACTTAATCAAATCATATTATCATGTCGATTTTATATAAAAATCAGGTCAGATAAAAAAAAGAATCAAATCATATTATGGTGTTTAAATATATAAAAATCAGATATATGTCTGCAACTTAATAAATTATATATACAAAATAATAAAAATTATATATTGTAAGATATTCTATATATTAATTGCATCTGTTCTTTTATATGTTTGTTTAGCGCTAAAATTTATTGCTTTTGTACGATGAAACAAATATGTTTTCTTTAAATTAACCCTTTCTTCGTGTGCATAGAAACAACATGGTTAGTACCAACTCTAAATAGTTTATTATAATATTTTGATGATCATTTCTTTATAAATAAAGTTTTTCTTCTTTAATATTTTATGTACTATATTTTTATCCATCTAAAATAACCGGACATTTTCAGGTTTTTACTCGAAAAATTAAAACATATAATTGATCATGTATGAAAAAACTTGATCTAAAAATCCATACATGCAAAAATATGTACATAGACGCATAGACGCCCTCTTTTCTCAAGAGATATGAACAAATGACGACTTCCAAAGCATGTACACATCTTTTAAAATATACATCATTACTTTAGTTATATTTGTTAGTATTATACATTTATTAGAAATTTTTTCGTTAATACAACTCTTTTTCTTTTATGTGTGCCAGAGTGTAAAAGTTTACGGTAACCATTTAATTATGTATTTATAATCGAAATGATTAAATGTATTTTATTGATTTTAATCTGGATTATTGTCATAAAAGTTTTTAAGTTTGTCATAAATGTTCGGGTTTACTTTTTATGTATTTTTTGTTCATAAAAATCATTAAATTTAGAATAATTGTATTTCTTCCTACTTTTTATTCCTACTCATGTTCATATCCATGTGAAATTGTGACAACTATCACATTTAATAAAATAAATAATATTTTAAGACACATGTCACAATTTCACATGGATAGGAACATGAGTAGGAATAAAAATAGGAAAAAATACAATTTCTCTTAAATTTATGTATGTTTCATGAGTAATTGCATTGATTCCTACCTTTTATTCCTACTCTTATTCCTACCTATGTGAAATTATGACAAGTGTCACATTTAGTAATACTGTAATACTAATAATATTTTAATACACATGCCACAATTTAATTTGAGTAGGAAAATTAGTAGGAATAAAAGATAGGAAAAACAATTTCTCATGTTTCATTAAAATCTTTAAGTTTGACAGGAATGTTCGTTTTTACTCTTGTATCCTGTTATAGAACCTGTCAAACTTAAGGGTAACACCGAACATTCCAGTCAAACTTAAGGGTTTTAATGAACCAAAATAAATTTAAGGGCTTTTATGAAAAAAAAAAAATACATAAGTAATAAACCCTAACATTTCTTACAAACTTAGATATTTTATGACAATAACATTTTTTTTTTTGAACGGCAATCAAGAATTTTATTGAAAAGCCTTAGAAGAAGCTAAGGCACAGTTACAAAACAGGAACCACCAACATCAATTACAATTACAATTATAGATACAATACCAACGCCACCAATCCTAACCACTGAACAATACAAATATCTAGGAGTTACAATATTCAATTATGGGATTTTCCTTCCATGCCTCCCAGTTCAAAGAGCTTTTCCTTGGCATTCTTGCATTGAACCATAAATGAGACAAAGATTGAATTGCAGTTACCAATTCAAGTTGCGATTTCACTTCATTATGGAAGATATTTTTATTGCGAAATGACCACAATACCCACATGTATACGTATACCATCGCCTCATTCAAGTCAGCCAATCTTGCCGGACCAATGAATTCTTTCTTACTTTGGAGCAAGTGTAGACTGCAAGCGGGAGTTGGCCCCAAACAGACCCACCACTTCTGAAGTTCGCTCCATACCTCCATTGCCATTGGGCAGTTGACAAAAACATGATCTTCATTCTCCGGTCCACCGCCACATATTTTGCAATTAAGGTTCACATCTACTCCGATTTTACTGAGATTTTCCTTAGTCGGCAGTTTACAATGGGCGACTCTCCAAACTAAAATATTAACCTTCCTCGGAACAATCTTGCTCCACTCCCATTTCACGCTGCTGGTAGGAAGGGTAGAATCATCAAAGTATTTTAAATACGAGGCCACCGTGTACCCATTCTCTCTATCCAGGTTCCAAGTTAGTGAAAGTTCCCCAGGGGCATTTTGGTCACATTGCCGGCACTGGAAGAAATCTGCGAATTGTAAGTTTAACTTTGCAAGGGCAGAAGGGAGATCTGCAATGGAACCCCAGCACCCGCTTCTTCTTGAGGGCGAATCCCGAAGATACCCATCCGGCCCGTGGAGACTTTTAATTACTTCTTTCCATAGACCCGAACATGATCCTTTGAATTTCCACCACCATTTTCCCCGTAGAGCCATATTCTGTGCCTTCAAGCTCCCTATGCTTAGCCCACCTTTTGCTCTTGAAGCTAACGTTTTTTTCCATGCCACCCACGCCATTTTTCCTGCCACCTGCGTCCGAGCCCCAAAAAAACCTCATCCTGATTTTTTCAAGTTCTGCAATCACCTTTTCAGGGGCCCTGTAAAGAGAAAAAAAATATGAACCCAGGCCGCCAAGTACTGCTTTACATAGGGTAAGACACCCACCAAAGGAGAGGGATGTTGCTTTCCATTTTGACATGCGTGAACGGAATTTCTCAATAACCGGTTTCCAGGATACCGCCCGACCCATCGGGACTCCAATTTGGAGTCCAAGATAAGTAAAAGGAAATGAACCTGCCTGACAGCTAAACCCCCTAGCCAAGGTTTCCAGCTCCAAACCAGAGCAAGATACACCGTAGAATTTACTTTTGCTTAGATTTACTCGAAGGCCCGATGCGAGTTCAAAACATTTAAGAATGCGAATGAGGTTACGGGCATTTGGCTTGGACCAGTCGCCAAAAAATACTACATCATCTGCATATTGTAAGTGGGACAGAATCGGACCGCCATTGGGTAGTTGTACCCCAGAGAAGACTCCTTGTTCTTTCGTCGATTCCAATGCTTGATGTAGTCCTTCAGCCGCAAGAATAAAGAGGAAGGGGCAAGCGGATCCCCTTGCCTAACTCCCCGCGTTGGTTTGAACTGAGCCGTCGGGGACCCATTCACGAGAATTGAAATCGAAGCCGAAGCTAAACAGCCTTGAATCCACGAGCGCCAACCAACACCAAAACAATAACATTTTAATCTAATTACACAATATTGATCGTCACTAACAGTCAAAATGACTAACAATGTACATATTAAATTGTTCATTTACTCATACTTTTTGCTCTTAATTAACTATCTACGTTTAGCTAATGTGATAAATAATACTTTCAACCTGAATTTGTGCTATTAAATTTAATAAATAGTTAGACGAATTGGATAATAAATCATATTTATTGAACTTTAATGTTTTTATAGAAGTGTTGGATAATAGAGTTGGCAAATAAGTATCCTAAAACTAGATTTATTGAAACTTTACTTTTAGGCTACACATCTTTATTTCATATCTTCTTGTGCAGATGATGTGCGTATACTGCAAAATTTTACTTGTTAAAAAACAAAGAACGCTTTAACATTCTAATCAAACTTAATATTCTTATCATGAGACATGGTTATTAACTTATTATAAACATCTTAAGTTTCAAATTAAGATCTTCTAAATATCCACAGGTCCATCAAAGGTCTCCTGAGAAAACAGGATGCAAGAATCAAGATGAAGGAAACTACATGGTCATAAGAATGCGGAAAAGAATTAAATGAGACTTATATTTTATATGGTAACCAGGGCCGTTTCAAGCTATTTTGGGGCCCTGGGCAAAATAGAAACATGGGGCCCTTAAATTTTTTTTAATAAAAGAGGGCGGCACCTCCGAATTTTTTATTAATTGAAAATGTTATTATAATTGAAGGTTGGGGACTCCCCACCTATGGAAAAAAAAGTCTATGAGACATGCCCCATGAGCCAAACAACCTAACAACTACATATTATAATAAAATAAAATAAAATAACAAACTAAAACTAAAGTTTACATTTTCGAGCTTTCTTAGATGCAAAATTATCAATAATAGTATCAATATCAATGTCGTCTAACATATTTTTCTCAATGCATAACATAGCCAACCCATTTAATCTTTCTTGTGACATTGATGATCTCAAATAGTTTTTTAATTATTTTAATTTTGAAAAGCTTTTTTCGGCCGATGCTATGGTAATGGGTATAGTTAATAAAATTCGATATGCAATGGAAGCATTTGGATAAAAACCTTTTTTTTTTAATAAACTCTAAAATTTCAAATGCGGACATAACCATATTTGGTAAAGTCATTTGCAACACTTTGAGTTCCGCAAACAAATCATTTAAGTCTACATCACACATGTTTTTATGAGAAAACTTGCTTGCGAAATTCGTACAACTTTTTTAAGCTCAATATCATCTAATGACTTTAATTTTTTTGAATTATAGAAAAAACCAAAAATATTTTCGAATGTTGTTATTTGCTAAAATCTAGCTTCTAACGAAGTAATTTCCATATCAACAACAACCAAAAAAATACTCGACTCTAAATGATTCTTTGGGTGATTCAAATTCATGTTCATCTTTATTATTAATTTCATCAAATTGTTTTTTTCTAGTAACACGCCGTTTTTTTTGGAAACATAGGTTCAAGATCCATATCAAATACAATAACTTTGGCATTATCTATACTAGTGTAATGTCCCGGCATTTCTCGGTACGTTAGTTATTTTAATTAATTAATTATGAGGCATTATATTAATTTAATTAATTAATGGATGATTAATTAAAAGATTGGGCTTATAATTATTCCCATCTTTTAATCACATAATTAAGTCCATGTGTTTATAGCCAAACCCAATTAAAGCTTTGATGGTCTTCTAGCCCAAAGGCTTTAGGGTTTAGCCCACTAATCTAATATATTAGGGTTCAAAAACCCTAATTTCTCCACTCCACCCTCTCATTCACGGCTCCCTCTCCCTCTCTTTCTCTCTCTCTCGGCTCACTCTCTTTCTCTCCCTAACCCTCTCTATTACCGGATTTGAGAACATAGCCACATTGTTTGGGCGACTCCCGGAGATTGAAAGGTCGGATTGCCACGAAACTTTAACCAAAGGTTCCCAAGACATATATCCAGGTTCTGACCAGAGGAATTTTGATTTCAAGGTCTAGATACTGAGTTATGAATTTCGCAACATAACCTAGGGTTTCTGTCAGATTTCACTGGTGAGTCCCCCTTCTTGTAAAAATCATATCTCGAGTTCTAGAACTCAAATGGACCCCATATCAGTGCCCAAAGTTCACAAATCGAGTTGGGTAACTTTATTAAAAGGCACCCTCGATAAAAAGGACTTTACCTATGGGCAACAACAGCTTCTCTGCTGTTGGGTCTGATCCGGGTCTGCTGTGATATGTCATTTTGTTTTTATCATTACTAGGGTTTGGGAAATGATCCTGAGTGATTCCAAATACCCACATGTACATTACATAGTTAATTTAATATCTGGAGAAGATGGGTCGTTAATTCTTATTATAACTTGGTTAGAATGGACCCACACTCCAGGTCAATGGACAGTCACCAGCTTATGCTGATTCTATGATTGACCACATTGTGATTTTTATATCTAGAGCTTGGGAAACCCTTTTTAATCGATTCCAACTCTGAGACTTGTATTTTTGTGTCTAATGTTCCTCTGATTTTTGGTTGGGGCTAATTTCACCCACAAGTTGGGTAGAATTGGCCAACACCACCTGACTGTCCGTCCAAAGACTGCAGTGACAAGTCTTTTTGTAAAATTAATATCTCTTATATCCTTTGGAGTTATGAGGAGTTCCTTATGGTTCTGGAAATCTAAGCCATTATATTTTATTGCAAAAATTATTTAATTCTATGTTTCTATTGTGCATTTTGGAGTAATTTAGTCCCGATCAGCAGGACTGTTTTAGAGTCCTTGCTGTGATTACTCCCTTCTCATTTCTTAGTTTCACAACTTCACTCTTCTAACCTTTAGTTCTATTTAGGTGAAGCCTTGAAGTTTGCACAAGCTTGGTAGCCTTATATTGACTCCTATCCATTACACACTCACTCAAGGTGAGTTCTCTCACACCGTTGTATTAGTGTTTATGTTTGCTAGATAGCTCGTGTGTGATTGTTTAGATATAATATTTAAAGCATGCTATATTATTGTTATAAAATCGTACATGTGCACTGTATGTGATTGATTAATACTATGAGGGGTAGTTAGGTAAGATCACCAACGTTATACTCTTTATGAGGTGCGGGGATCGGGGCCAAAGGATACGGGATTTACCCGGTGCGGCTCAAACCTACAAGTCCTCCCTATTAATATAAGCATTGATTTGTTCCTTGCTTATTAATGTAATTATAATTGGAAATGGATTAGGACTGGTAAATGTGAATATTGATATGATGTATGTGTTTGAATTCACTAAGCTTTATGCTTACGGTTCTCCCTAACATTTTCAGGTATTAAGATCAAAGAGGCTGAGGCGTGACTTGGAGCACCGGGATACCACTACTAAAAGAATTTCCATTTTGGGACATTATTATTGTTTTGCTTCCGCACATTATTATGTTTATTTTGTCATAATTTGGTTTTGTGATACTTATCTTTTGTAAACTCATAGCTTCTTTTATAAAAGTTGTTTTAAAAAGATCAAATATTTTGCGAAAATTTATGGGTGTGACAAGTTGGTATCAGAGCACACGTTTGAGAGAACTAGGCATTCTTAGGAATGTTCTAGACTCAAATTTGAGGCTCTTAAAATATTATTTCCCTTAAAATAATTTCTAAAAGAATTTTCTTTAAATTTTTGAAGACAAGTAGTGGAAGATCCCAGGGTGTGCCGGTCAGCCAAGTAAGCCTTGTTTCTTATACTTCTATTTTGATAGATTTTTGAACCTTGAATTGTTATTAGGAGCTTTGCCTTTAGACTTATCATTAGCTAGCCCTAAAATTGTTAAAATTTCACCTAGGCTAGTAATACCATGTGTGTGAGAGTTGTTTAAATAACCGGCTAGAGCGAACTGGAACATTTGAAACTAGACGCGAATGCCAGATTGGAATTTGTGTGGAAGGTAGTAGAAGGGCCCCTACTATTTGAAGCACCGATGCCGATCTGGTGTCGGGGCAAGGTTGGAAATGTCCAGTGAGCTGAGTGTTCCGTCTACATAGAAATATCTAGGACGAATAAATCCTAATAATCTCTTTACTCTGCGAATATAGATGGCTCCGGCTACTCGTCTAAATCAGACCCAAAGGGAGCAAGTTAGGGAACTCATCGCCGAAGAATTTAACAATGCCTTCAACGACCTCATTCTGAATGTCACTACTGACATCATTACCCAAGTTCGTGCCCTGTTGGATGAGCGTTTCGCAGCTGTTCAATGAGGAGCTTTACCCGCGCCGCCTGTTCGCGACTCAGCCTACTACTATGAGAAGTTCTCTAGGTGCCACCCTCCTCAGTGGAATGGTGACTTGAATCCAGTAGAGGCTAAGCACTGGATTGCCGATATCGAAAGCGCCCTCATGACTTGCGAGTGCCCAGACCAGTTCAAGGTTGTTGTTGCGATGAGCCAGCTGAAGAAGAAGGCGAATGCCTGGTGGAAGACTGTTACAACATTGTTGACTGAGGATGAGCTGAGAGCCATGACTTGGGCCCAGTTTGTGGAGAGGTTTGAGAAGTAGTATGTGCCCAAGGTGGAGCAGCAGCGGATGCTGCAGCAGTTTATGACCTTTGAGCAGACTTCAGAGTGCTTGTCAGATCTGAATGCCAAGTTCCTGGAGATGATGTCTTTTTGTCCCTCATTTATCGGAGATGAGGCATGGTTGGTTAGCAGGTATAAGGATGCCCTACGTACGGAGATACGGGAGTTTGTGAGCATGCATGAGTTTACAACACTGTCAGCTGTTATGGATGCCGCTAGGAGGAGGGAGATTGAGCTACAGACCCAACAGCACAAGAGTAAGGCGGACCACGCCCTGACCAAGACGTCCGGAGATGCACATAAGAAGCAGAAGAACGGTGGGAAGACGAGATACGAGTATAGGCCGTCTGCAGGACAGGACGACAAGAGTCGGTTAGTGTGTTACAACTGCAAGAAGCCGGGTCATCATTTGAAGAATTGCAAGTCCTCAGTAGTGGTGGCATCACCACAGGTTCCCTATTTGGTTCCTACCTGTTTTAACTGCAACGAGAAGGGACACAAGAAGCCTGATTGCCCACTGTTGAAGAATAGTAGTGGAGGCAGGGGTATGAAACCCGCGGGTGCATCGTCATCTAAGGGAACTACCATGGTGACACGAGGACGTGTTCACCAACTGACTGCAGAGGAGCCGGCGATTACCGCGACTGTGGCGGGTAAAATCCCCTTTCCTTCATTCTCCTTCACTCTTGTATTGTTTAAATTTGATGGTAGTTTAAATATTGTTTATATGTTGTGAATCAGGAACTTATTTGTTAGACTCCGAGCCCGCTGTTGTTATGTTCGACAGCGGTGCTACTCATTCTTTTGTATCTCGCACATTCGTTAATCGTCTGGGCTGTAGTATCGGGAAACTGGCTCGCCCAATGGTTATCGAAGTTGTCGATAACTGTATGATTTATGTCACCGACGTGTATCGGGGCTGTACTCTCGAATTTTCCGGGGTTGAATTCCCTATTGATCTTATTCCCATTGCGATGCGAGATCTTTGTGTTATCGTGGGTATGGATTGGCTTGACGCGTTTGATGCGGAAATCCTCTGTCGTAAGAAACAAGTTCGCGTTCGAAACCCTAAGGGCGGAGAACTTATCATTCAGGGAGATACTCCTTGTTTGGCCATCGCTTCTTGTTCTGCTGCCAGGGTACTTAATGAAATCCCGGTTGTTTCCGACTTCAGCGTTGTTTTTCCGGAGGAACTCCCCGGCTTGCCCCCTATTCGGCAAGTGGAGTTCCGCATTGATCTATTGCCGGGTGCGACTCCGATAGCTAAAGCTCCATATCGGTTGGCGCCACCCGAAATGAAAGAATTCCAGGAGCAACTTCAAGAGTTAAGTAGTAAGGGTTTTATACGGCCCAGCTCTTCGCCATGGGGTGCTCCTATTCTTTTTGTCAAGAAGAAGGATGGCACCCAGCGTATGTGTATCGATTATAGGGAGCTGAACAAGCGCACGATAAAGAACAGATACCCGCTACCACATATTGACGACCTTTTTGATCAGCTGCAGGGAGCATCTTGGTTCTCCAAGATTGATTTACGGTCCGGTTACCACCAGATACGAGTCCGAGAAGAAGACATTGAGAAGACCGCATTCCGTACTCGCTATGGGCATTATGAGTTCGTGGTGATGCCTTTTGGGCTCACCAATGCACCCGCCGCTTTTATGGACCTCATGAATCGGGTGTGCAGCCCGATGCTTGACCACTCTGTTATTGTGTTTATTGACGACATATTAGTCTACTCTAAGACCAAGGAGGAACATGAGCAACATCTTCGGGAAGTTTTGGAGACTCTCGCGAGAGAAAAGCTTTATGCTAAGCTCTCGAAGTGTGAGTTTTGGTTAGAAGAGGTTCAGTTTTTGGGGCATGTGGTGAACAGAGAAGGTATCAAGGTCGACCAAGCCAAAGTTGAAACCATTAAGCAGTGGGAGGTTCCAAAAACGCCTTCTGAAATTCGTAGCTTTTTGGGTTTGGCTGGTTACTACCGTAGATTCATAGAAAATTTCTCAAAGATTGCGTTACCACTTACCCGACTGACCAAGAAATCAGAGAAATTTGTGTGGGACCCGGAACAAAAAGCGGCGTTTGATGAATTGAGATCCCGATTATGTGATGCACCAATCTTGGCCCTAATGGATGGGGTGGGGGATATAGTGGTTTATTGTGATGCATCACTTCTGGGTTTTGGTGCAGTACTGATGCAGCGAGGCAGGGTTATAGCCTACGCCTCCCGACAGCTAAAACCCCACGAGCAAAACTACCCCACTCATGACTTGGAGCTTGGGGCTGTGGTATTTGCCCTCAAGATTTTGAGACATTATCTCTATGGGGTAAAGTTTATTGTATATACCGACCATAAGAGCTTGAAGTATTTGTTCGATCAGCGAGATCTGAACATGAGGCAGATTAGATGGCTGGATGTGGTGAAAGACTATGACTGCGAAATTCACTACCATCCCGGTAAAGCTAATGTGGTGGCTGATGCTCTCAGTCGCAAACCGTCTGCCGAGCCCATTCGAGCTAAGTGCCTCCATATGACGATGGTGTCGCCCTTGCTAGACGTGATCCGTGATGCTCAAAAGACGGCAACGAACATCAAACGGGAGAAAATTGAGAATGAACTGCCCAAAATGGAACTCGATAGTCGAGGTTTGTTGACCCGCCATGGTAGAGTTTGGGTTCCATTTACAGGAGGCAACCGTAAGACCTTAATGGAGGAAGCTCACAAGTCTAAATTCTCCATACATCCAGGTGCTACCAAAATGTATCTGGATCTTCTGGAGGGTTACTGGTGGCACGGAATGAAGAATGATGTAGCCCGGTATGTGGAAGAATGTATGACCTACCGGAAGGTC
Source organism: Cichorium intybus (assembly GCA_023525715.1). Lineage (NCBI taxonomy): Eukaryota > Viridiplantae > Streptophyta > Magnoliopsida > Asterales > Asteraceae > Cichorium > Cichorium intybus. The sequence continues at coordinate 13,001,700 of CM042013.1, read as the reverse complement.
AAGGCGGAGCACCAGAAACCGCATGGGAAATTGCAACCTTTGGAGATTCCGGAATGGAAATGGGAGCATCTGACCATGGATTTTATCACTAAGCTGCCTAGGACTGCCCGTGGAGCTGATACTATTTGGGTGATTGTCGACCGTCTAACTAAGAGCGCTCACTTCTTGGCCATAAAGGAGAGTTCATCTGCAAAGAAGTTGGCCGAGATCTTTGATCGTGAGATTGTCTCATTGCATGGTGTGCCTGTTTCTATTGTCTCCGACCGTGACACCCGTTTTACTTCTCGGTTTTGGCGGAAATTTCAGGAAGAGATGGGTACACGATTACACTTTAGCACAGCCTTCCACCCGCAGACGGACGAGCAGAGTGAGAGGACGATTCAGACACTGGAAGACATGCTTCGGGCATGTGCGATCGATTTTGGGGGTAGTTGGGATGATCACTTGCATCTAGCCGAGTTCTCCTATAACAACAGTTATCACTCCAGCATTAAGATGCCCCCGTATGAAGCCTTGTATGGAAGGAAGTGTAGAACGCCTGTTTGTTGGGGCGAGGTAGGACAGAGGGTACTTGGGAGTACCGAAATCGTGCTCCAAACTACGGAAAAGATTCAGGTGATACGAGACCATTTGGCCACGGCAATGAGTCGTCAGAAAAGCTATGCCGACAAAAGACGCTCGGACCTCGAGTTTCAGGTGGGAGATTCTGTGTTGTTAAAAGTCTCTCCCTGGAAAGGCGTAATCCGTTTCCGGAAGTGGGGAAAGCTAGGACCACGATTCATTGGACCATACAAGGTCATTGCTCGCGTTGGGGAGGTAGCCTATCGTTTAGAGTTACCTGAGGAGCTCAGTCTGATCCATGACACCTTCCACGTTTCTCAACTGCGGAAGTGTGTCGTTGATGAGACCACGGTGGTACTATTGGAGGATATCCAGATTGATGAGCGTCTCAACTATGTTGAGAAACCAGTCGCGATTCTAGATCGGGAAACGAAGACCCTTCGGAACAAAACTATAAACTTGGTTAAGGTTCAGTGGCGACATAGACGGGGTTCGGAATGGACGTGGGAACCGGAGGACGAGATGAGGGCTCATTATCCGGATTTATTTGTTGGCAATGACTTCGAGGACGAAGTCCGTTCCTAGTGGGGGAGATTTGTAATGTCCCGACATTTCTCGGTACGTTATTTATTTTAATTAATTAATTATGAGGCATTATATTAATTTAATTAATTAAAGGATGATTAATTAAAAGATTGGGCTTATAATTATTCCCATCTTTTAATCACATAATTAAGTCCATGTGTTTATAGCCAAACCCAATTAAAGCTTTGATGGTCTTCTAGCCCAAAGGCTTTAGGGTTTAGCCCACTAATCTAATATATTAGGGTTAAAAAACCCTAATTTCTCCACTCCACCATCTCATTCACGGCTCCCTCTCCCTCTCTTTCTCTCTCTCTCGGCTCACTCTCTTTCTCTCCCTAACCCTCTCTATTCCCGGATTTGAGAACATAGCCACATTGTTTGGGCGACTCCCGGAGATTGAAAGGTCGGATTGCCACAAAACTTTAACCAAAGGTTCCTAAGACATATATCCAGGTTTTGACCGGAGGAATTTTGATTTCAAGGTCTAGATGCTGAGTTATGAATTTCGCAACATAACCTAGGGTTTCTGTCAGATTTCACTGGTGAGTCCCCCTTCTTGTAAAAATCATATCTCGAGTTCTAGAACTCAAATGGACCCCATATCAGTGCCCAAAGTTCACAAATCGAGTTGGGTAACTTTCTTAAAAGGCACCCTCGATAAAAAGACTTTACATATGGGCAACAACAGCTTCTCTGCTGTTGGGTCTGATCCGGGTCTGCTGTGATATGTCATTTTGTTTTTATCATTACTAGGGTTTGGGAAATGATCCTGAGTGATTCCAAATACCCACATGTACATTACATAGTTAATTTAATATCTGGAGAAGATGGGTCGTTAATTCTTATTATAACTTGGTTAGAATGGACCCACACTCCAGGTCAATGGACAGTCACCAGCTTATGCTGATTCTGTGATTGACCACCTTGTGATTTTTATATCTAGAGCTTGGGAAACCCTTTTTAATCGATTCCAACTCTGAGACTTGTATTTTTGTGTCTAATGTTCCTCTGATTTTTGGTTGGGGCTAATTTCACCCACAAGTTGGGTAGAATTGGCCAACACCTCCTGACTGTCCGTCCAAAGACTGCAGTGACAAGTCTTTTTGTAAAATTCATATCTCTTACATCCTTTGGAGTTATGAGGAGTTCCTTATGGTTCTGGAAACCTAAGCCATTATATTTTATTGCAAAAATTATTTAATCCTATGTTTCTATTGTGCATTTTGGAGTAATTTAGTCCCGATCAGCAGGACTGTTTTAGAGTCCTTGCTGTGATTACTCCCTTCTCATTTCTTAGTTTCACAACTTCACTCTTCTAACCTTTAGTTCTATTCAGGTGAAGCCTTGAAGTTTGCACAAGCTTGGTAGCCTTATATTGACTCCTATCCGTTACACACTCACTCAAGGTGAGTTCTCTCACACCGTTGTATTAGTGTTTATGTTTGCTAGATAGCTCGTGTGTGATTGTTTAGATATAATATTTAAAGCATGCTATATTATTGTTATAAAATCGTACATGTGCACTGTATGTGATTGATTAATACTATGAGGGGTAGTTAGGTAAGATCACCAACGTTATACTCTTTATGAAGTGCGGGGATCGGGGCCAAAGGATACGAGATTTACCCGGTGAGGCTCAAACCTACAAGTCCTCCCTATTAATATAAGCATTGATTTGTTCCTTGCTTATTAATGTAATTATAATTGGAAATGGATTAGGACTGGTAAATGTGAATATTGATATGATGTCTGTGTTTGAATTCACTAAGCTTTATGCTTACGGTTCTCCCTAACATTTTCAGGTATTAAGATCAAAGAGGCTGAGGCGTGACTTGGAGCACCGGGATACCACTACTAAAAGAATTTCCATTTTGGGATATTATTATTATTTTGCTTCCGCACATTATTATGTTTATTTTGTCATAATTTGGTTTTGTGATACTTATCTTTTGTAAACGCATAGCTTCTTTTATAAAAGTTGTTTTAAAAAGTTCAAATATTTTGCGAAAATTTATGGGTGTGACAACTAGTGGCAAAACCATCATTTCTATAATTTTTAAAAAATGTCATGATATCTTTTAATAGATTAATGGTGGCATCAAGACAAATAGTTTTAGCTTGCAACTTTTTACAAACCATATTAATAGAAAATAAAATATCATACCAAATCACCATACCAAGTAAAAATTCATAACTTTCGATAGCACTAACTAAACTTTCGGCTTCACTTTTTGATAATGCATCATCACATGATTCACCTAATGTTATTAATGCATCCCTTGTTTGAGGAGCTTGATATCTAATAACTTTTACACTTTTAATGCGACTCTCCCAATGTGTATTACATAGTGATTTTACGGTTAAATTAGAAACATTATCAAGTAATATTTTCCATCTTTTAGTAAAGCTGGAAAATAACACATATATACGTTGCACAATTCTAAAAAATGAAATAGCCTTAACACAAGAATGTGCCGAGTACTAATCATCGCTATGGCCTATGGATTGTCGGATTGAGCGTGCCCCGGTGAAACGTTTGAGACACCGATGGAAAGCGAATTTAATGCCTAGAACATCGATCAGTTTATAGCCTAGAAGGAACGATCAGTTTATGTAAATTTTGGGCTTTTCCTGATTTCCTCAAAATTTTTGGGCCTTTTCTTATATCAAAATTTTTTTTGGGCATTTTCTTATATCAACATTTTTTTTGGGCTTAAAACTTCTACACGGGGCGGTCGACCACCTTGCCCATGCTCACGCTACGGCCCTGAATAAGAGGAAACCACAGTCGGTTCCACATATTTGCCAAATAAATTTTTTATTTTTCAGATTCAACCAACAGCAACACTTGCTATATATTATACAAATATTCGTAAACCCGTACACCAAAAAGCTAGCCAGAAACAGGGGTGAGAACACATCATCACTAACTTAGATTACAAAATTGATTTACAGCTGCGACAATAGATTCTGCATCTCTTGTCGTGGTTTGCAGATGGCGACCAACGGAACAGCCTTGGGCATGGTAAGCCCAGGAGCTTCAGTCATGTCGATCATTTCTTCACCAATCCTTTCCCAATCGAAGCATTGAATAATCGACCCCAACGTCATTCCAAGCACGCGCACCGCCAACCCTTCCCCCGGACAACTCCGCCGTCCATACCCAAACGGCAGTAGCTTAAAACCATCTCTTGTCCCTTCCAGCCCTTCAAATCTTTCTGGTTTGAACGCTTCCGGGTCTTCCCACACCTTCGGGTCATGATGTATCGCCCATTGATTGACAATCACCATCGTCCCACCGGGGATTTTATAGCCTCCGACCACACAATCCTCTGATGCCTCATGAGGAACTAGTAAAGGGCCTGGAGGTTTCAATCGTAGGGTCTCGTTAAGGATACAACGAAGGTAAGGTAAATTGGATACGTCTGATTCATCAACAAGACGATCTTTTCCGACAACTTGATCGATCTCGATCTGTGCCTTTTTTAGAACTTCTGGGTGGTTTAGTAGAAGGGATAACGTCCATTCCATGGTTCCGGCTGAAGTATCGCTCCCGGCTGCTAATAAAACCTGATCACAGAAACGATTATAATCAGATTTTTAGAGGATCCACACGGTATTAAAGATTAATTAGTATCGGATTATATTGTTCTTACGAGCACAAAGCTCCGGATCAATGCATCAGTGTAGTATTCGGGTTCGGATTCTTGTAGTGATAACAAAACTTCGATCATGGTTTTCTTCTTGTTTCCCGTTTCACTCTCTTTTGATTTGCGAAGTTCGTCGATAATTCCTTGAAAGAAAACATCCCTTTTTTCCTGCAATGCGATCAACCTCTTCTCCAGTCCCTTCACTCCCAACCAACTTAAAATAGGCAGGTAATCGCCGACGTTTGAAGCGCCGGCGAGTATAAACGTTTCTTGTAGCATTTCCCGGAATCGTTTCCCTTCTTCCTCCAACTTGGGATTATCACTACCGAAGTACCTCTTCCCGGCAATCATCCTCATCATCACATTCAAAGTGAGCTCATAGAAAACAAACTTCATAGTCACCGGAGAAGAACTGGACGCCAGCTTACGTATCAGCAACCTCCCTTCTTCAGCTCGTACGTCGTGGAACTCGTTTAGACGATGGATGGATAGGATCTCGATGGAGGCGATGCGGCGGAGGTTGCGCCAGTTGTCGCCGTAGGGGGCCCAGGCCAAACTAGTGTAGTTGACGCCGATGATCTTGCCGAATAGCATCCGAGGGCGGTTGGCGAGGATGACGTCATTCTTGGTGAAGCATTCTTCGACGGCGGAAGGGGAGGAGACCAAGACGACACGGCGAAAGCCCAATTGTAGGCGGACAATGGGGCCATATTTGGCGGAGATTTTTGCCAAGGATCTGTACAGTGGTGGTTTCAGAAGGTAAAGGTGGCCGATTACAGGGAGAGATGGGAAGACGGTGGGCGGGAGGTTGGAGAATTTGCGACGGAAGAGGGATGTGAAGAGGTAGGAAGCTATGATCAGGAGAAAGGAGACATATAGATAATGAACCTCCATTGTTGAAGATGGTGGTGTATGGTTTAATGGCGGATTTTGGTTTTGGTTTTATAGGTAGTCAAAAGTGAAGATAACATAGTGGTCATTGACTTCCTTGGCTTGCGACTAAATTGATGAAGACTTGGTCTTTCCATTTTATTGATTCCTGTTGCTCTTCTAGATAACGTGTACTTGTAAAAAATTGTCACTTGAATTTTCTTCAAAGTTTCTAGAAAAGTAAATGAATTTGGTATCGATGACATCCTGAATTGGGAACCACAAATTCGTATGAAATATAATTGCCAAATAGTTAAATTCGGTCATTGATGCAAGTTTGACTGAAATCCTAGAGTATAGTGATTTTATTTTTAGAGTAGAATTTTGAATTATTTTTTTCCTGTTCAACTCTATTTTCTATTCAAAAAATCAAATTATAAATAATATTATCATAATTTTGAAGTAATATTATTCATCTATATTGGAAAAGACTCTAAAGTTTTATTTGTTTATATATATATATATATATATATATATATATATATATATATATATATATATATATATATATATATATATATATATATTATAAAACTAATAATTATCATGTGACTGTGTGAACAAATCAGAATTCAGGAAAAAATCAGTTTTCGTAATTATAGGAGTCGGTTACCGGATTTAAATGATTTTTTATTTAGTATTAAATGATTTATATGTCAATTATCATGTGACTGTGTGGACAAATCCACCTTTAGTTACAATATTACACAATATTTATACAATTACATTTGATCCTTGTTCATATATATATATATATATATATATATATATATATATATATATATATATATATATATATATATATATATATATATATATATATATATATATATATATATATATATATATATATATATATATATATGGTTAATGTCATTTTGACCCAATAAAGTATTTGCTTTTATTTTAAAAGGTCCCTTACGTTATTTTTGTATGGTGTAGGTCCTCAAACTTAAAATTTATGTGTTAAAGACGCCATTTTTGCAAAACTTAAGGGGTAAACCGGTTCTAGAACTGATGTGGCTATCCAGTTGGCATTTTGGTCATCAATATTAGTCCACATGGCGTCCACACGCTATCCAGTTGGCATTTTGGTCATCAATATTTTCTAGGTTAATGTCAATTTTACCCAACAAACTATTTGTGTTTATTTTAAAATGTCCCTTATGTTATTTTTGTGTAGTTTAAGTCATTAAACTTGTTGGTAACCTGATAATCGCATCACTTTATACGGTTTACAAGTTGTCAATATGATCTAGAATCCTACATGGCACATTGTACCCACCTTAATGCCAAGTGGTGCTTACTTGGCTCCACATAAATTATTATTTACTTTTTTATTTAATTATATTCAAAACCTGATTTTTATATATTTTTTTTCAATGTTTAATTTATTAATCATAGAACCGCCAACACTTCCGATAAATTAAAAATGGGGGTTAATGTCATTTTGTCCCAATAAAGTATTTGTTTTTATTTTAAAAGTTCCCTTACGTTATTTTTGTGTGGTGTAGGTCCTCAATCTTAAAATTTTTGTGTTAAAGACGTCAGTTTTGAATTTCAAAACTGAAGGGGTAAACCGGTTCTAGAACTGATGTGGCTATCCAGTTGGCATTTTGGTCATCAATATTAGTCCACGTGGCGTCCACACGGCTATCCAGTTGGCATTTTGGTCATCAATATTTTTCGAAATTTATAAATTGTTCATGTTCTTTAAAGAAAATGCTTTTAAGATTAAAATCAAATCCAGAAATCATCACCACCACCTACGTACACCCACCACGATCGCTATAACTTTCACAAAACTCAGATCTATTCAAAAAATAACCAAAATTTCTATGGCAGACAAAAACCAGATCTCTTTCCCCATCAACTAACATGAACCACATAAAAAACAACAACCATATATCGAGGTATTGGTTCAAAATCTGGGTTCATCCCTTGTTCTGGTTTCTGTGAAACACAACCCGCATACCCGAACCAGGTGACTTGACAGAAATGGATCTAAAACAAAGAGTACGAAAGGGAAGGAACATTGGGTACCGACTTAACAACTTGAAGTCGTTGATAGCGGAAGTTAGGGCTTGGTGTTCTGCACGGTCGTTGTGGAGCCGAGTAATTTTTGTTTGGGTTACGGTACCGAGAAGCACCTTCTTCTGCCATCCTCATCCGAGCAACTTTGCCGGCCGTAACATACAGTGAATCCCACCCGGGCTCGTTGCTGTTAACCGTGATGGCTGTGGGCGGTGGTGAAAGGCAATTAGGGTTTCCCCTGCTAGAAATCATTTTGAACCACATTGATTGAATCGATCCAGCGGTGAACGACAATTAGGGTTTTCGAGTTTGGCCCGTACCGATATCATATAAACCAACGGAACCCTTATTCAACCGCCGGTGGGAGCTCTGGGTTCCATCAATGTCATCGTCGTTGAGGAACTCCAGCGGTAGCCAAAACTCGCCGTGAAACAAGTTTTACGCCTTTGAAGATTTTCACTTTTGCGATACAAATAAGGGTTATTGATCTAATGGCCCAACAAACTATCTAAAATTATTTTAAAAGGTCCCTTAACTTTATTTTCGTTGTTTCAAGCCATAAAAATGAAGATTTAACTGTTCTTTTAATCCCTTTTTGCATATTTAACCGGTTACCCGGTCAAAAAAAAATTTAATTGTTACAAATTAAATAGTGTGTATTTCCAGATTTACCCTTCACCGCCATGGGTTTTCTTGAAGACGTGTTTCCAGGTTTCAAATTAAATAGTGTGTATTAATTAGAGATGTGTTTCCAGGTTTCAAACCATTAAAATGAAGATTTTACAGTGAACAAAGCTCCAACATTCAGAACACTAGGTATTTTTGAAGACGATGATGTTGTATTTCCAGATTTACCCTTCACCGCCATGGGTACCACAACCATCGCCGACATGCCAAGAACCAAGAAAATGATGTATGAGATAGAGAACCCACCTGTCGGAACTTGCAGCGGCGGAAAAAATTTATCACCTGAGCAGCAATGAACGGCGACGGACGGGTGAAAGACTAACGTGGTCCAGTTGGTAGAGGGTAAAAAGTAGGTTAAAGTGGAAAATCTAGAAATACAACATCATCGTCTAATTGCAGTGGATTTCTTGGCACTATTGAAGGTAGGTTAAAGTGCCACGAAAATGATTTACCCTTCACCGCCATTAAGAACACTAAGTATTCTTGAAGACGGTGATGTTTGGGAAACCCCCTTTACTAATTCAGCTAAAAGCGTTTAGGTTTTCCAATTCGAACTATAAGCTCCGAACCTCTGGCTTGAAGATTCTTTCTCAAATTGGAAACGAACTCAATCAAGAAAAATGCACCATACGGCCCGGTTTTATCAAACCCAGATGAAGATTTCCCTTAGTCTCTTGGGTCGAAACAACACACTGGTAACACTGACATTGACTCGTTGTTAGCAGAGGACAACGATTCATTATCGTGAACGTGAAGATCGTTACGGAACCAGACGACGGAGGCACGACGTGCGCCGGCGGCATTGGAGGGGTCAGACGGGCGGCGAGGTTTAGAGATAATGGATTTTGAAGAGGGTTTGCAGAGACGGTGGACTTGAAGAATGATTTGTTGGGATTGAGGGTGTTTGAGGACATAGAGAGAGATTGCAAAGGGAAGAGATTTGATTATGGATCGCAAAGATTCATATGTAGGGTGTGAGAATCAGTATTTTCCAATTCTTAAAGTTTTTTCATTCCACATCATCCTCCTCACCGTCTGAACCGGTGACCCTTCCAAAAAGGACTAAATAGACACGATTTTTTTCATTTTAATGGCTTGAAACAACGAAAATAACGTTAAGGGACTTTTTAAAATAATTTTAGATAGTTTGTTGGGTCATAAGGTCAATAACCCTACAAATAAAGACGGGAAGGGGTTGAATTTTTGTTCTTTTCAAAGTTGTGGTCTTTCATTTTTGGAACCCTTTTTAATTTATCGGAAGTGTTGGCGGTTCTACGATTAATTAATTAAACATTGAAAAAAAATATAAAAATCAGGTATTGAATATAAATTAATTAAAAATGTAAATAATAATTTATGTGGAGCCAAATAAGCACCACTTGGCATTAAGGTGGGTACAATGTGCCATGTAGGATTCTAGATCAGGTTGACAACTTGTAAACCGGATAAAGTGATGCCATTATCAGGTTACCAACAAGTTTAGTGACCTAAACTACACAAAAATAACATAAGGGACCTTTAAAAATAAACACAAATAGCTTGTAAACCGGATAAAGTGATGCCATTATCAGGTTACCAACAAGTTTAGTGACCTAAACTACACAAAAATAACATAAGGGACCTTTTAAAATAAACACAAATAGTTTGTTGGGTAAAATTGACATTAACATATATATATATATATATATATATATATATATATATATATATATATATATATATATATATATATATATATATATATATATATATATATATATATATATATATATATATATATATATATATATATATATATATATATATATATAGAGTTAGGATCAAATGTGGAACACAAATATTGTGTGATCGTGTGAGACAATATGAGCCATTAGATGAAAAGAATGAATGGTTAAGATGATGATGGCATGATCGTAATTAATTGAATAAAAATTAATTATTTTTAATTAAATAAAATCAATAAGGGTAAATTGGACATTTTGCTGAAAAAATATATAAGGAAATTCCGGATTTTAGGATATATACACCATATTTCAAGGAAATTTCCATATCAAAATTTAAAATTAACATTTTTGAAAATTCATTTTTGATTTTGATTTCCTGGAGATTAATTTGAACTATTTTCAGGGATAAAATTCAAGTTATTACCATTTTCATTCTTGAATAATTAGACTGCCATTCTTAAAGAATATGAGTATTTTTATATCAAATGTATAAAACATAATTACAACTACATTCTGAAAGAATAGAAATCTACATTCTGAAAGAATGGAAATATACATTCATTTGACAACTACATTCTCAAAGAATAGAAATATACATTTATTTGACAACTACATTCTAAAAGAATAGAAATATACATTCACAAATTCTTTAATAATACACTTAATTGTGAAATGAATAACACTTCATTTGACATAATAAACTACAATTCTCGAAGAATATAACCATTCTCGAAGAATTCTCCGGTGTTGGCCTGTCATTCTCAAATAATATAAACATTTTTGAAGGATGCTCTAGTTTCAATCATTCATTCTTAAAGAATCTACCAACGAACAATAAACATTAATCGCTCCTTAAGGAAGGACTCCCAAACCTGAAAACACGGAACCAAACGTGAATGAAGATTATGAGTTTGATACCATGGAATTTGAAGCTCAAGAAGCAGTAGAAAATAATGTTGATTAGTTGTTCCATGAATATTCAAAACGACGAGAGATCTTCCTTTTTGATTTCCATGAATATTCAAAAAAATTACTTGGGCTTTTCAAGTTGTTTATAACTGTAAATGGACATGTATTTGGGGTTTGTTACTTGACGCCAAAATCAAAATTGCAATTAACTGGTAAAGAACAAAAACCCAGAGAAAAGTAAAAGAATATTTCAAAAAATTACCTGGATTTTCAAGTTGTTTATAACTGTAAATTTGTGAAGAACTTGTTCTTTTTGTCGTTGATGTTTGGAGTTTCCGGTGTGTTCTAAAGTCGTGCCACTGTATAATCTTCCTACGCCAATTTCAGTTGGTACACATAAATATTGTATCGAGAAAACAAATTACACAATCGGGAGCACGAACGTCATAAGAGTATTAAATTCGCAATGCATTAGGGAAGGAAACTTGAATAAATAAACTGAAATCAATTATCCAACATTTCTTTCTCAAGAACGTCTCAATCCAAATCAATGTCTCATTTTAGCAGTTAAGCAATGGCACAAGTTCTTACTCGTAAATCTATAACTCGATGCTCTATTAAATTGATAAAGTCAAATCTCCTAACAATAACAGAATGTTATATAAAGTAATCATCGGAAAAAATTAATAAATATCCGCCAATGAGATCAAATTAGGGCAAAAGAACAACTACACATAAATCAACAATCAGAAAAATGGTTGATGGTTAAAAGGAGTGATTATGCCGTCCAACCAGCTTCAATGACGGAAGCCATGGAATCCAGCGACGATGAGATTTAGGAGCAGTAAAGGAGAGATACAACGAATTACATGAGATGAGGAAAATAGGGTGATTTGGGGGGAAAGAAAACTTGCAAGAAAGATGCAGAGTGAGGGGGATGGCGTTCTTACCTGGAATTAACCGATCGTCTCCGACTTTAGGCGGTTTGAATATGCGACTTTAGAAGGGAGAGGGAGAAGTGGTCGACTTGGGCAGTTTCGATCCGACTCTGTCTCACCATGGCTTGCTGAAAATCGTGAACCCAACAAGATCAATTGTAGGTCTCGATTACAGCAATCATTCAATAGCCATTCAGAAATAAAAGTCGGATGATACAGAGTTCGATTACAGCTTCTTAATTCCTTCCAAATCAGACTTGCAGAGATGATTCTTAGACTTACAGGTAATCGGAGGCGGCGGCAAACGAGGCTGGAGGCGGCGACAAACGAGGCCGGAGGCGGAGATAGAGGAGGCCAAAAAGAAGCTGTCGCTTCTTTTAGATCAGATCAGAGAGAAGGAAAAAAAGGAATGATATATTAATAGATGAAATTACAACTAACTGGTCCTTAATTACAGGGATGTCCATAAATAACGGATTTTTATTTTTAGTGATTAAAATTATTATATATAAAGTTCCTGAATTACCCTTTTATTTTGATTGGCCCAGAATCACTCATACACTCACACAATATTTAGCCTCCACATATGAACCTACATCTATATATATATATATATATATATATATATATATATATACTCTTAACGGTTCATATGCCATTACATATATATTCACACAGACAACACAACTCATATAACTGAGTATCATCACATATATAAATAAACTTAAACCATTTTGAATCATAATTTCTTTTGATTCTTGTTTATATATAGGCAACCCCATATTCCTTTCCCTCCTCAGAATGGAACCAATCCATCCATTAGTGTGTGCTCAGTTCCCTCTCCTTTCAAGGAATAGAACATATCTATCCTTAAAGGCGTGTTAATATCATCTCCGTTCATGGCATAAAACAACTAACCATAAGTGTATGCTAGTTTCAACTCCCTTCATGGTATAAAACAAATCCAACCGTAAGGGCATGCTAAACACAACTACTTCGCAAAAGGAAATATCATCCCAGTAGTGTCTTCTGACCCCCTTCAAACGGGTAAAGCCTTAGTTAATATCCCTTCAAGCGGGTTAGATTTTGATTGATCCCCCTTCTCGCAGGTAAGATCCTGGTTCGGACTATATTAGTTTTACTTTCTTCTTTAACTAACAGACTCAACATTCATTACTCATAACACTACAATTACATAAATAGTTTATACATGCTATTTACACAATTCACCTTTAATACGTTAATCTCATAACTATTGTATTCCATGTCAATGCATTCCACCCCATTTTCATTCATTATTTGCTTGCGTCATTACTTTCGTATCTTTCATTATATACCAATTACTTAACATGTATATGCACAACCAAGATAATCACTTTATTTCACTATACTATTACTACGAGGAGTTAAGTCCTCGATTACAACAATTCATCACATTTCATTTTGTGATTAGAGTTATGTCCCCAATGTTTTACTTCTTCATCTATATCATTTATACTACTTTTTAAGGCTATATGGCAACGCATATACTTTGCCTCATTACTCATTATTTATGGAGAGTTATATCCCCATCTAACTTATTACTTTTCATACCATTCTTTTACTTTTACATATACTCTTTCTATCACTTCATCATTACTTCTATGTATTTTAAGGCTACAAGCCAAATACAATTTATTATACCATTACTTATATCTTACTTATCATTCATATAATATTCATATTATAGTATCCTTATTAGAACACCAATATCATTATCCCACATAATACTTACCAATATAATATAAGTATTAACACATATTCATCTTTTAATGTAGAAAACATAAATAAATATTTCATAATATTTGCCATGTATCTCAAAATGGATAAAAGCTACATGTACTCACATTGGCTAGTTAGAGAAGTCTAACTAAGGTTACTCCATTCCCTTGTCCGTTCCAATCCATGAACTTTACTCGTTAATTACCTAAGGAGTTCATTAACATTCTTATTAAAACATGTTATGTCTTAACAACATGTAAAGACCACTTAACCCATGTTCTATTATATTCACTTTTCATGTTTGCACACTATATTATGCTTATATTAGAAGTTGGGGGAACAAACTACACAAATAGGGCAATAATGGGAGTGAATTGCATGAATTCAGGTCACACGGGTCGTGTAGGACTCACACAGGTGGTGTCAGACTCTTAAGCTCTCGGATTGAAAACCCAGCTTCCCCACACGGGTCGTGTAGCCTAACACGGGCCGTTTCAAGCTACAGACCCATTTTTCCAGCCCTAACGTTTGTTCTTTCTTTGCAACTTTAGTTCATTTCTTGGTTCTGTTTGTTCCCAAACATTACCAATAGGTTCTATTGACCTTCTAACATGTCAAGAACATATTTTATTCCCATTAAGTGTTATTTAGTTCATGACTTAATGGTTAAGACCATAGGATGTCACAAGAGCTCTAAGGAAGCTCATGTGCACATCAATTCTAATACAAGAGTTCATTTCTTTCCAACTTCTATATATACATTTATACAACCAAGGGGAGCTAAATTAAGGGTTTTATAACCCAAAACATACTTCATTCATTACCAAATCATGACTCCAATTGTCCATTTCTATGGGTTTCATTCATGGAATCACCTATTCCATTCCACCCTTCTAATTACCATTTCATTCCAACTTCTTCTTGATTGCTTGGAATCATTAGGAAACCACTTGTAAGGGTAACTTTCATCCATAAACATCATTATAACTACTTAATTACATCAAATTAACACCATGATCTTAAACCCCTAACTTCTAGGGTTCATATGAATCAAATTTATCAAACCATGATTCCAAACCATCCATATCTTGGATAGTGATCATGAGATGACTACAAACACAATTTAAACACTTGGGATCATTAGGAACAACCTTCCCCCATAAATCAAGAATTGGTTCATACCCACAAACAACCCAAAAACGGGTTTTCTTGCTAGAATTGAGTGAATTCTTACATTAGATTGTTGAAACACTTCATAAATAAGCTAGGGCTTTGTGATTCTTCAAGAGATCGTGAAGAAATCGCCCCAAATCTTTTCCCATCTGATGCTCCCGTTCATTATGGGTGAAATGGGAGTGTTTCCACCTTTTTATACTTCCTTAGTTTCAAGGAATGACACTTTAGTCCCTCCACTTTCATATTTTTCACATAAGGCACAAAACTCTCTTTATTTCTTGGAGCTTTTAAGTCTTAGAGTTTTGCCCCACTTCTAAACTTATTTAACATATTAAGAACATTGTAACACATAAAAATCTCATAATGAGGTTAGATATTTCAAAATGACGAAAATGCCCTTCTTGGTCATTTTATACTTTTCACTCACTTTTGTCTTTTCATTCTTCATACTTTATACTTAGAACTATAATATAGTTGATATACTTCATCCTTAATGAAATTATAAATCTTTGCATTTTATATTAGTAATTGGAATTTACCAAAATACTCTTTTTCTCAAAATATGAATAATTACTTACTAATTATTCCTTTACTTCTTACTTCCCATTTGGACATATTTTTGGGTCCTTACAAAATCTACCCCTTAAAAGGATTTTGTCCCTCGAATCACTTAAACACAAAATGAGTTTACATAAACATAAACATATCTTTTACAAGCATAATATTCTTCTCATTACAATATTTAATCATTTCGTTCTTAAATTTAGAGAGTTATTACTCTCAAATTTCATAAACTTCATCCAACTTTTTATAAATTTTTACTTCCTTTGAAGCCTTTCATAAAATTTCTCATTTATCTATTTTACATGATGGCATCTTTCTTTCTTACATCTTTCAAAAATGGCAACGTACTTTGCTATTTTTCTCACACCTTCCTTAAAACTTGAAAATTTTGAACTTTCCATACATTTATTTATAAAACCTTCAGTAATATAAATAAACACATCTTGTCTAACAGCAAAATTTATAAAACATACTTAATCTTTTCTTGTAACTTTCGTCCCCTATCGGACATTTTATAAAAAATGGGTATTTTCTTCCAAAAATACTCTTATTCATATTACATTTCTCTTCACAATTCTTGCTTTTAACAACCATTAAGCTGCATTTCATTCACATACTCTTACTATTTCACCATCTTATTAAGTTTTACAACTATATTTCTATTATACTTTTGATACTTTATATAAAACCACTAAGGTTTATCTCTTACATTATAAAACTTCTGCATTCTTTTCTTGTTGAAGTTTTACAACTTCTTACTTTTTCTTACTATAGAAAAATTGACTATTTCAAAAGTCAATCCATACTCTTATTATATTTTCTTTTCTTGTCATTAAACATTATCCTCACAAAACTATCATTCTCTTTCAAGTAAATTTTTATACGTGTAATTTACTTTTATGTTATTCCTTGGAAGTTTACCGCTTCTTAAGTTTACTTATTATAGAGAATTTGACTTTTCAAAAGTCAATCTATATTTTAATTATTCTTTTTTTTTTCATTAGACTTTAGTTCTAATAAACTTCTCTTTTATGTCATAACTTTTATATTCTTCTTTATTTAAGTCATTTAGACTCTTGATCTATTCTTTATCATTTCTAATAGCTTCTAATACATTCCTATATGTAAAGAATGAATTTCTTTCTTTTATATTATATATCACCATATATACTCATAATCCTTATTGGGACAGAATTTGCCGAAACAGGATACCCTACACGAAAAACAACATATCTCACACTTGCGGAATGGAAACGGCTCACCGCTTTTTGATTTAAAAACTAAACATCCATAGGTTTCTTTATGTATACCACAAAATTTTTGGCCTCGTAGATTTGTACCGTCTTACTGTAGAAATTGACTTACAAATTCTGTCAAACTTGTTCTTACTACTTTTACCATGAAGTTAACACTTCATATAGTTGCTTACTATTTTCCATACATTCTTATTAAGTTATTATGTTATTATTCATTAACTTACATGTATTACTTTATAAATACATGTCTTATATCATATTGTACACATAGGAAACGGTTATAATCAGATTTCTGGAACATCAAGAAATTTACAATAAACGATTATTTTAAGATTATGTATTTTTTTATTAATTTGTGGTATCTATTTACCTTTTGGTATTAGGTCTATATTTCTAATATTTTCCATTCTAATCGGCATACCATATAATACAACAGATGAGCGTGGTTCGGGGATCAGACCGAAATCAAATTAGACCGAAACCAAATTAGCGTTTCTTAAAAACCGAAGACCGAACCGAATATGTATATTCAGTCCCGATTTGGTTCGGTTCGGTTCGATTTTTCATTATCAAGAGTAGGATTATGGATAAGTATGGTATGGGGACCGGACCGAAATCGAATTAGCATTTTCTAAAAACCTAACCGAATATGTATATTCGGTCCTGGTTCAGTTCAGTTTCGATCGGTTTGCGGTTTAGTTCGGTTTTTCTGGTCGATATACTCATCCCTACAACATATATTCGATGTCATTTGGCTCTCTTCCTCTCTATTGTTCATACGGTTGATGCCCTAATTGATCGTTTATCGATGTTCTAATCAATTCGGTCACCATCCTACCGATACCACTCTAGCTCCAACTCCAAGAAAGTTTCGGGGAAAACTTCTAGTTGTTGTATCTTCTTGATCGGCTTGTAGAGTACCGGGAAGTGGATATATCCTAAGTTGGATAAACTACTATATACATTGTTCTGTTGTTCCCTTTGTCCCTCTTTTTTACGTTTCCATTTTTTTTTATCCTTCATATTTCGTAATCATGGTTAAAATATTGTAACCACTATTTAATTATTCCGTAAAAGGTTATCGTTAGATGTTTTAATTTTTAATTAGTATCCTAAAGACGTAAACATCTCAACACTTGTGATAAAACTCTTGTTTAATCAAACGGACTCGGTTTATTTCTCCTCTCTAAAGATTATCCTCTATGACTAAACTTCGTAAATGAATTATTCTAATTCAATCAAAGACCACCATATAATACATACCGAAAACAGCAAAAAACAGGGAAGCACCCATCATTGCCAACTTGTTCTCGAATCAACGACAGGTCACAAAATCAACTCACAGCTGCGACAGTAGATTCTGCATCTCTAACCGAGGTTTGCATTTCGCGACCAACGGAACCGCCTTGGGCATGGTAAGTCCAGGACCTTCACTCATATCGACCATGTCGTCGTCAATGTTTTCCCAGTCAAAGCACTGAATAATCGATCCCAACGTCATCCCAAGCACACGCACTGCCAACCCTTCCCCCGGACAACTCCGCCGTCCAGACCCGAACGGTAGCAGCTTAAACCCATCTCTTGTGCCTTCCAGACCTGTAAACCTTTCTGGGATGAACTTTTCCGGGTCGGTCCACACCTTGGGGTCATGATGTATCGCCCATTGATTGACGATCACCATCGTCCCACCGGGGATGTTATAGCCTCCGATCACACAATCCTCTGATGCCTCATGTGGAACAAGTAAAGGGCCTGCAGGTTTGAATCGCAGGGTCTCGTTTATTATACAACGAAGGTAAGGTAAATTGGTTATGTCTGATTCATCAACAAGACGATCTTTCCCGACAACTTGATCAATCTCGCTCTGTGCTTTTTGTAAAACTTCGGGGTGGTTTAGCAAAAGTGACATGGTCCATTCCATTGTTCCGGCCGAAGTATCACTCCCAGCTGCTAATAAAGCCTGATTACGGAAACGGTAATAATCAGATTTCTAGAACATCAAGAAATTAACAAGAAACGATTATTTTAAGATTATATCATCTTACCAGTACAAAGTTTCGGATCATGGCATCAGTGTAGTATTCGGGATCGGATTCTTGTAGCGATAACAAAACTTCGATCATCGTCTTCCTCTTGTTTCTTGCGTCATTCCGTTTCGATTTTCGAACTTCCTCTATCAATCCTTGAAAGAAAGCATCCCTTTTCTTCTGCAACGCGATCAACCTCTTCTCCAGTCCCTTTACTCCAAACCAACTTAAGATAGGCAAGTAATCGCCGACGTTCGAAGCTCCGGCGAGTATAAACGTTTCGTTTAGCATTTCCCTGAATCTGTTCCCTTCTTCATCCAACTCAGGATTATCGCCACCGAAATACCTCTTCCCGGCAATCATCATCATCATCACATTCAACGTAAGCTCATAGCAAACCAACTTCATTGTCACCGGATGAGAACTGGATACCAGCTTACGGATCAGAAACCTAACTTCTTCGGCTCGTATGTCGTGGAACTCGTTGAGACGATGGACGGATAGGATCTCGATGGATGCAATGCGACGGAGGTTGCGCCAGTTGTCGCCATATGGTGCCCATGCCAAACTAGTGTAGTCGACGCCGATGATCTTGCCAAATAGCATCCGGGGGCGGTTGGCTAGGATGATGTCGTTCTTGGTGAAGCATTCTTCGACAAGGGAAGGGGAGGAGACCAACAAGACACGGCGGAAGCCCAATTGGAGGAGGACGATGGGGCCATATTTGGCGGTGATTTTGGCGAAGGTTTTGTACAGTGGTGGTTTCAGAAGGTAGAGATGGCCGATGATGGGGAGGGATGGGAAGACGGTGGGCGGGAGGTTGGAGAATTTGCGCCGGAAGTGGGATGTGATGAGGTAGGAAGCTAGACTCAATAGGAAGGAAAAATATAGATAAGGCACTTCCATATCGTGTTTTATGCTTCAATGGGGATCTTGGTTTTAGACTTTTTGTTTTATAAGGAGTCAAAAGTGCTGTAGTCATTGACTTCCTTTCGCTCGTGTAAAATGTAGACCGGTTCCCATATTATTATCTATTCTAATTGAGAAATTATATTGGTTTCTAATTTTTATTCTTAACTTTATTCCTAACCATTTAAAAATATGATAAGTGTAAAGTTTAATAAAATTAATAATATTTTAATCCACTTGTCATCATTTCAAATGGTTAAGAATAAAGTTAGAAACAAAAATTAAGAACCAATACAATTTATCATTGTAATTTGTAACTGTTTTATGTTAAAGTATTATACGGTGAGTAGTTTATTTTCTAATTTTTATATGTGTCGTCAGGTTCTAATTTATGTAACCACTTGTATGATAACTGATAAGGGATACGGTGAGTAGTTTATTTTCTAATTTTTACATGTGTCCTCAGGTTCTCTTTTATGTAAATTTTTAAATTGCCGACAATTTTAATTTATTATATAAAAAGATAATAAATGTCATTTCTTGTTAATTTTTATCTGTTGTATTTGATAAATAAGTCATATTTCAATTTTAGTTTTTTGTTCAAGTTTTAAATTTTATTTTGATTATAGTCTAAACTCTAAAACTTTTTACAAATATATTCCAATTTTTTATTATAAATTACATTCAAAATTAGTTTATTTACAATTTTACTGCCTTTACAACTTTTTAAAGACTTTTTGTACCAAGTTTTTATAAATTTGCAATTTCTGTAGTTTTTTAATTAATATCATAGAACTTTTTGTAACATTTTTACAACTTTTTTATAATATTTTCTAAACTTTTTAAACTTTCTGCATATTTTTTACTAAAATTGTTTACGGCCTTTTTAAACAAATGTGTTTCTAAAAGTTATAAAAGTATAAAAAAGCTACAAGAAGTTATTAAATGTTAAAAATATTGTAATTTTTTTAAAGTTTTCAATAGAAGTAGTAAAAATGTAGAATGTAAAAACAAAAGTTGTAAGAAAATTTTATGAAATATTGTACAAAAAATATTAGAGAAGTTTTTAAAAAGTTATAAAAAAATAAATTTATAAAAAATAATTTTGAGACGAATTTGTAAGAGTTTAGACCATAATACATAACAAAATTTGAAGTTTGAATCAAATTCATAACAAAATTTATAACTTTCGTCAAAAATGTAAAATTGAAGTATGACATGTTATATTTGGTATAGTAGTAAGTGACAACTTGAAATAATCTAGGATAGTTGTTTTTCAAAATCAATTGTATATTGATACCGGTGTATGCAAACTCTAACACGTGTTTCAGTATATTCATCATGATATTAGGATACGAGTATACCTATCATTTCACATCCGCCCCTCTTAACATTTTACTCCCTTTTATTTCAATTATATACCTATCTTTCAACCTTTCACCATTTTTTTTTGGAATAAATAATATCAAATATTTTTTAAATATTTAAACTTATAATAAAAACATTATAAATTTAACAATAATAAGACATAAATACTTCATTCAAGTTAAATTTTAAAAAATACATGACAATATATTAAAATAAACAAAATACGAAACAAAAATAAAAAAATTACATCCCACTATTTTAATATATTCTTTTGAAAACGATTGCGATCATGGCTCTGATCGTATCAATGCTTCCTCTTCATTTTAGGGGGAGTTAGACATTTAGGATTTTTTTTCATACTCTTTCCTTTCCCTTTGTTGTTTTTGTCGGGATCCTACCACTTGTGGTTCGGGTTGGGTTTTGGGGATAGCCACATCAACCTCTTTGTGTTGTGTTTCAAATTAGGGTTATGGTAGGGGTTGGGTTTCTATTTGGGGTGCTTGGAAGAAGTTTCACAGTCTTAAAATAGGGTTGCCATCACACGGTAAATTGGTATCATGGGAGTGATTTATATTGCAGGTAATATAGTCAATTGTTTAGACATAAAAGATTAACAACTGGTGTCTTTGAACGGGGTGTGTTACGGGTTGAATCAATTAAAGAAAGTGTTTAGAGGTTTCAGATAACTAAGATAGTTGATAGAATTGTGAGAATTTTGTGAGTGTTTATAAAACACGTATGAGTTTATATAGCGTGGTTAAAGTTAAAACTATATATATATATATATATATATATATATATATATATATATATATATATATATATATATATATATATATATATATATATATATATATATATATATATATATATATATATATATATATATATATATATATATATATATATATATATATATATAGGGTCAGGATCTTGTGAGAACCCAAATATTCGTGAGATCTTGAGAACTCTTAAACTAACTTTTATTTTTCAACAAAAATGACTTAATGCATTAAGTCACTTATATTTAAGACCATCTTTTAAAAAAAAATTGAAAAAAAATATGCATATACGAAATGTGCATATGTGCATTTTTGTGCAAATGTGCATATGTGCACGTTTTGTGTATATGTGCATCTTCAAAAAAAATCTACTTTTTTTAAAAAAAATTTTTGACGAAATGTCTTATATATAAGCGACTTAATGCATTAAGTCACAATTTTGAAAAAAAAAATTATAGCCTAGGAGTTCTCAAGATCTCATGAATATATGAGTTCTCAAAAGAACCTAACTCTCTCTATATATATATATATAGTTTTCAAACGATATTTTTATTGAAAAGTGTGCCTAGTGTGCGGTGGTCAATTGCTAAAGTGGGTGAATTAAGGTGTTACACTATAGGGGATGGTGTTGTCACGCTACCATCGAGGCCATGTCATACCCGGTGACCCATCGATATATAATGGTATGATCTAAAACCTAATAGCCTCGAACCCCGAGGTCTCGATTCGATCCCTAACATCAGCTGCCCTATTTCAATTTTTTTGGCTGCCACGACTTCTTTAGCCTCCTTATTATTGTTTTCCTCATACAAGATTGCCTCTAGCCTGACGACTACCCGTCATCTTATCTTTCAATCTCACAATCTTTGTCATCTCCCCATTGTACACATCAGGTCTGTTGCTGTTCCGAGTTTCCATATTCTTTTGTGTAAGACCCTAATCCCGAAAAGTCAAAGTTCCGAGTTTTAAAGATTCAAAGTATAAAGCCTGGAACCAGGTATTGAAGTAATAACATTTAACTGTTTAAAGTAAAGACAAAATAAAGGATTTGGGGAAAAAAGCAAGTTAGCAGCGCTAACATTAAGGTTAGTGGCGCTAACTTTGCAGAATCGCGGATCAGTCGCGCGACTGTCTGGAAAATATGTTGTTTCTGGAAGGATTGGAAGTTAGCGACGCTAAAATGGAAGTTAGCGCCGCTAACTGTGTCTGAGCGGGATAAATCCATATTTTCGTGGTTCAAAGTCATTTTTAAGCTTATAACTCATTTAGGGTCCGAGTTTCTTCAGTTCTAACCCATCAGAACACTTTGGAACACTCTCTCAAGCTTTCTCTTGTGTTCTTGGTTCATGCTATGAGTTTTGAAGGATGTTTTGGGAGAGAAGAATGAGCAAGAGTACTATGAAGGTTGCTTGGTGAAGGAAATCAGATTTGCTCAATGTTTTAGGACTCTTGTAAGTGTTCTAATCTCTGTCTTTTTAAGTTATGGTTATAATGAAGTCATAAAGTTGTCCATGAGCTCTATAAGACGACGACGACTCCATTTCTTGGATTGAGGTGGGATCTATGAACTAAGGGGATGAGTTCTTCTCCCTTTAGCTTCTGAATCCTTGAGAAAAACCTTAGCCTAGTCTTAATGTGGTTTTGGATGAAGTTTTGGTATGTTAATCTTCATTTTGGGACTACATTTGTTACCATGAGCTTGTTAGCTCCGATTGGTGGATAGAATTAACGATTTTATGAGTTGAGGGACTGTTTGTGACAACCCCTAGAAGTTGTGGCTTATGACTTAATAGATTAAGCACTTAATGGAGTTATGGGCTGAATAGGGTGATTAGCGGCGCTAATATGCCTGGTTGACTTTGTTGACATTGACCGTTGACCGTTGAATTTTTTACCAGTTTGACTTTTGGTCAAACTTGAGGGTTTTAGATATCGGTCTTATAGGATTATTCTGTTCGGGATTTATAAAGTTCTAAGTGGGGTTTATCCTTGTTAGGAAGTGCATGTTATCGGGATCCGTGGGCACTCGCGTGGAGTGCTGTCTAGCTTAAAGTCGCGAATCAGGTGAGTCTTCTCATTATATTATGGGTGATATTACATGCATAGATAGTCTTTATTACTTTGTGTAATAATGTGATTATTTGTACTTTACGTGTTTGCCGGCGAAAGCCGATGACGATAATTGTCGGCAAAAGTCGATGACGATGTTTGCCGGCGAAAGCCGATGACGATGATTGCCGGCGAAAGCCGATGACGATGTTTGCCGGCGAAAGCCGATGACGATGATTTCCGGCGGATCGGGGCAAGTCTGAAAGCCGATGACGGATCGAGGCAAGCCCGAGAGTCACACAATGTTTACCGGCGGATAGGGGCAAGCCCGAGAGCCAACAATGTTTTTATATGATGGATCGCGTGGTATTTTTGGGGAACTCACTAAGCCTTGTGCTTACCCTTTTACCCTAACTGTTTTTCAAGAAATTGTTGGCTTGAGCTTGGAGCACGGCGCGACTATACCGCATCTGAGGATTTAAACAGATAAGTCTTCCGCTGGATAATCTTTGTAAACGTTATGGGATAAATACATTTTATGTGTTTAAATACTAAGTTTTAATTTGAAGGGTTTTACGTGATAACTATTTTATTGAATTTAAGTTGTTTTTAAAACGAAAAATTTATTACGGAATTTGGGACGTTACATTCAAATTTATTTTTATCGGCTTTAGTTGTAAAATCACATGATCGATGTGATTAGTAGTTTAATCTCAATAAATTTTTAGTTAATTTTAGTTTCCAAATATTTGATAATACCTTCCAAATTTAGACCATGTCTAAAAAAAGAGGTTGAATATAATGTTTATGATTATCTTGAAATTAACAAAACATTCTCCCTTTAGCATTTCTTGAGCAACTCCTACTCTTACTTTTGTTCTGCGTCATAAAGTCCAATGTTACATCACCGGTATATCTACTCCCACCGGTGACGAAGATGAGGATTGAGATTCCATAAAACTCGCATTAAGTCTTGCTTGTATTCCATTTGTGATTCAAATCTTTCGCAAATGATCTCTTACTAATAGTTTTGTCATTAAGGACCTTCAGAAAAATTGATGAATTTTTATTGACAAATAAAATGTTTCACATGAAACAAATACAATATCTATTTTGTAACACAAAAAATACACTAATCTATTACTAAGTTTCATCGTTCTCTTAAAAACCTTGTATACACCTTGCCTGATGTGGATTTATCGATTAATGAAATCAAATTTGTTATGCGAATATTTTCAGTTACATCATTCCTACCATAGCATATGATCACCACCACATAATACTTTCCCTCTTTTTAGAAGCCGAAATATGCTCTACTCTACAAATCTAGTAAAAACTTACGTTCAACTACTTAGCCCAATTTATCTTCAACTACCACACTTCTCTCCACCTCTGATAATTCCTAAAAATCGAAAAGTAAGTGAAAATATTTAAAATAATGGTAGAAGTGCTTCCAAGGGGAGGTAATTCTAGTTTTTCATACACTTTTAATACTTTAATGGGTAATCAAAGCATGAAACAGAACCAATATGTAGGAATTCTTGGCAATAGATAAGCCTATTATGACAAAGTAGGCAGGGTTTCTCCTCAACAAACCATTGCGATTGTTCATCCCATCTACCACTTCCTACCATTATCCTAGTCAAACACGACTATTTATGGACTCTAACAATGCCATTTTCATCTTGCTATTATTTCCCACCAAACCACCTTTGTTGCCCAACAACCCTAGTACTCAGCCCAATTCATATAGCGGCATTATAAGCTACCTAAAGCCACTTCGACACCTCCAAAACAAGACACAAAGACCCTAAACAACACCTTATTTGGTGGTCATGCTGGTTCCCAACCAAGTGCTCCTAGGTTTATCGATCTTGCATCAATTTCTCAGTTAGTGACCGTCCAACAAACTCAAGACACTAACTATTACATGGATTCGCGTGCAAGCTCCCACATCACTTTCATTCAAGGTAACATGCTTCTTTAACATCATGTAATAATCCTAAATCCATTATGGTTGGTAATGGCTCTTTACTTTTGGTCAGCTATGTTGTTTAAATATTTTTCCTCATTCTCATAATCCTCTTTTTTTAAATGTTCTTGTTTCTGATAAAATGTTTAAAGTTTAGTTTATTTTTATCAATTTACCATTGATAACTCTGTTTTTGTTAAATTTGACTCATTTGCTTTCTCTGTTAAGGATCTTTAATATGGTACTCTCCGTCAAATACATGATAGACTTAGTGATTTTTATCTTATTTTATTTCTTCTAATGATTATTTTTTATAAGGCTCTATTGATGGTGTCTATTTATGTTTCTTTGAATCATCTCACTCTGATTAATAAATATCCCTTATTATGAGTCTTAGTGGTTACAATTTTTGTTCATAAATGACTTTTCACATTTCTTGTAGGTCTTTCCTTCACGTTCCAAATATGATGTTTTTATTATTTTTCATAACTTTCGTTCATATGTTTTAAAGCAATTCAAAACAAAAATTAATATTTTCCAATGTGATAATGGATTTGCATTTAACAACCAACCCTTAATCAATTACTTTAACTCAAATGGTATTAAATATCTTTTCTCATGCACTTACATATCACAAAAAATGGTAAAGCTTAATTCTCTATTCATACAATCAACAATATTATACAAATATATGTTTTCAAGCCTATCTTCCTCCTTATTTCTAAGTCGAAGTCTTACTCAACGCGATTAATACCATTAATCTCCTTCACACCATTACCTTGTATTACAAAACTCTATTTTGGACCCTCTTTGTTTCTTCATTTCCTACTCCTACCTTAAAATATTTGGATGAATATTCTATCCAAACACCTCGTCTATAAGTTTCATATGTTAGCTTCTCTCTCTTATGCTTGTGCCTACCTTGGTATTTAATCGTATCATCATTGTTATCATTGCTTATATTTAGTTACTCAAAAGGCACTATCTTTCACCATATAGTCTTTGATAAGGACCGCTTCCCATTTGCTGACTTTCATGCTGCTTGCGAGTCCTCTTATTATGATACTCTTATTCCCAAAGACATTTTCACACATATCCCTTTTTTCTTCTATTATTGAGGTTGTCCCACGAACTAAGATTAACATCATGAACATTATCATATCCTTTTTTACTTCCCTTCATTCAAATCCTATTGTGGTTGAACCCATCATCATAGCCTCTTACGCTCCCATGACCGACCTTCATGTTTACTCGACTATGAATGTCATCCTAAGATTAACATCATGAACACTATCCTATCCTTTTTTACTTCCCTACATTCAATCATATTGTGGTTGAGCCCATCATCATAGCCTTTTACGATCCCATGACTAACCTTTCATGTTTACTTAACTATGAATGTCATCCTATGACCACTTGGCCCTACATCGACTCTCATAACACACAGAATTCCCAATATATCCAACACTTCTTATATTTCTTATATCCTTAATTCTACTACACAGGATATTTGTGATCAGAAATGGAAGTCTGTTACAGACACTGAAAGTCATAGTAAACTTGATCACTACAAAGGTAGTTTGGTTGCTTAGGGTTTCCCCCAACAACATAGTTTGAACTTTCACGAAACTTTTCTGCTCCAATATTCAAACTTGATACCATTATAAATGCGTTAAGCATTGCCATTTCTAGGCATTGGCATAAACACCAATTTGATATCAAAAATGCTTTTTTTACATGGGAACTTGGTCGACCGATTTTGTATCACCTTAATTTGAATGTATTTAACTAAAATTCTCTTTAATTAAGAACAGTTTTACTTTGATGTTTGTTTGAATAAACAAAAACGGCATAATAATGATGAAAATGCATGTGGAAATTGATGAAAGTAATCGGGAAATGAAGATGTTACTAGATTGCTTGATATAATCGTAGTGTTATGATCATATTTGATTACCCATAGATTTTATTAACGTGATGGAAAAAGAAGATGTTACTGGACAATCATCTATAATTTTTGTGTTTTGAGTTTTACCTAGTTATGTCATTATCATAGCCGAAATCGGCCTTGAATCAAGTTGGAAAAGGTATGATGTTGAAATTTCAAAAATAGCATATTACATCCCATACAAAACCAAGAATCCCACATTGGCACACGTAATTACATAAACCTACCATGCAACTTTACCCTCACATCCCACATAGACCACAAAAAACACACTCGTGCAAAAACTCATACTTACCTAAGTATGAAAGGATCTCAACATAACCACCTAAAATCATGTCAAATTCCTAATTCCTCGTAAACTCTCACAAAAAACTTATCACCCTATGATGTTTACTTGTTCCCCACACAATCCAATAACTTTCTAACCCTCTCACACAATTATACATGCAACACGGGAAACCAAAACTTCATTTTCTAGATCTTAACCAAACACATTTTTAATTTCAACCCTTACACCCTATGTACCAAAACTTTTCCTAAACATTTGAAATTCGATAATCCATCATTTCCTAATCTTATTCTAATTTCCACAACTATGTATTGTATATTGTAACACCCCAAACTTTCACACCAAATTTTTTTTTTAAAACATATTTTACAAATACTTCATTACACGAAACATTTATTATACAAACGGGGTATTAACAATCTGTATCATTACCATAGTTTAACCGTTTATTTAACACTTTATACATTGGAAGCTACGGTCCCACACTTGACTCTTTTACCACCCTTCCTGCTTACCTGAGTACATAGCATTTAAAAAAAATACGTGAGACATAATGTCTCGTGAGCATTATGGGTTTAGACCCAAAACAGTTTTCCAATAATAACATTTTTCTTTAAATTTCCAATGTTTTATTTCCTATGAGCACACCCATAGGTATTCCTTATTTTGTGATAGTACATTCCTACGAGCGCACCCGTAGGTTTTATACGAGACGCACCCGTATAACTACTTCCTCAATAGCATGAAACGGATTCATCTATCAAGGTAAGACAACTACTTCGCGACGGGAGGTACCATCCCAGTAGTGTCTTTTTGCCACCCCTACCGCAGCAGGTCGTGGTCTTTATCCAGATACTAAACAACTCATCATCAAGGGACAGTCACATTATTAGCTCACCGTATTTCTGATTCTCTTCCCTTATACCTTATAAACATATTTTTTACAAAATACTTTTAAAATCATAAAACCACTTTGACTCCAAAACATTTTTAAATAAAATTCATTTTGCTATGTACCCGAAAATCCACATAACACTCACCTCGAGTCACCTAGGAATCAGTTAGTCTTTTGCACTTCTTTTTCCTTCGCCTGGTTCACCGTATTTGAACCACCACCTATTATTTACAAGATATACGTTTATATTCAATTCATATATATAACAACTAACTTTACAGCACAAGAGTGCCATACTATGCAACTACGGTTTATAATTAGACCAAAACTTTCATTATAATAACTTCCTTTAATTTGTAAATTTTCCCGAAATACGCGTATTTTACTACAGTACCCTCGGGAGGTCGTATTTCGGTTCCGACAATTTTCTACAAAGTTTTGGACCATAAGGGACATATGTTTAAAATTTGAGGTTAAACGGACAAGTCTAACCCCAAACTCCAAAATCAAAGTTGGCTTGGCAGGAGACTCAATGCAGAAACTGCATTTTCCCCTGCGCCGCTTCGCGTCGCGACCAAGGGCTTGGTCGGGTCGCGATCGCTGAGTAGGTTGCTATTTTTGACGATTTTCAGCTATAACTTCCACTGTTTTCCTGCATTAAGTTCTTAATTCATATCTTAATTACTATAACATCATTCCAGGGTATTAACCTTTAATTTTCATCAAGTTTTAACTTGTGAAAATCTTGATTTCTTAGCAATTCATAACAAACCCGTTTTTAGCATTTTTCACCAAAAATACAAATTTTTGAAATTAATCACTTAGGATTGTCTTAATACATCCTAAATGATCATTTGAGCCTAACAAAACACTAAGAATCAGTTTTAGTCTCACAAACCCATTTCTAGGGTTCTTGAGCTCAAAATGCAATTCCATGAATTTAACCACAATTTATGGTTAGAAATTCATTTCTTGTGATGATTTGAGCTATATGAACCATGTAAGCTCGTTGGATTACTCTCATCTTAAATTTCAGTTTGTAAACTAACCACCACAACTTGAATATATGAGTTCATATCACAAAACTTACCTCAATTTGGCTTTGGAACTCTTCAATCCTCAACTAATGCTTCGATTCCCGCTTCCTTACTTCACGAATTTTCCAGAAATGATGTTCTTCCCGTTCTCTCTGGCTCTCCCTCTCGATTCTTCTATTATCTTCTGAAGATAGAAGACTTTTCTTATTTATAATTTCATATTTCCACTTTAACCCCTCCAGTTTCCATTCTTCCATTTTTGGCACCCAAAACAACTTTTTATTACATAGAGTTTTTATATATTTACATTATTACCTACAAATACAAAATATTTTTACATTAGGGTCCAAAGCATGGCAAAAGACCAATTTGCCCTTTTTCCACAATTTTACTACCACACCCGATTATTTTACATTTTATTACACTTTTTTCGCGGGTTCTTACGTATATTGCTAGCAAACCAAACCAAAACTTCCAAATTAACCTATAAATACCCCATCATTCCACCATTTTTAAATCATCCCTAAAGCCTTGAATACATAAAGCATCTCCAACGACAAAGCTATTCAAGTTCAAATGTGCGATTAACAACATCATGAACAACTAATTATCTTGCAATAATCATGGGTTATATGATTAGGCTAGAACTTTTGTTATTTATTTTAGTCCTTTTTGTAACATAACCATTATTTTTCATTCTTTATGCATTGAGGTTTTAATTTATAATTGTATAGAATTCTATTATTTGTGATTCACCGTAAGATTGACTATCGAAGTAACAAAAACCGTGTCGAAATCACCCTAGTTTAAGAGCTAAGACAATTTTTTTGCCAAACCATGAACCATTTCTAAATTATGTTATTTTCATGTTAATTATTTGATTACGTCTATTTGATCTCCGTTAGGACCTCACTCAGGAAGTATATATGAAACAACCTCTCGTTATCTTTATCCTCGCTTCCTTTACCATGGTTATCGACTTCTCAACGGTTAGCATGGCCTCAAAAAGACTTCCTATTCCTTCTTGGTATCAATGATTCGTTATTTGCATCTCATCTATAGGATTTCAAAGTAGTCAGTCTCGCAACTCCTTATTTACTTTTGATTACGGGCTGAGACTAGTTATCTTATTCTTAACTTTGATAATATTATTCTCACTACTTCATCTCTTTCTCTCATTACTAGAATATTACTCGACTGTCATCTCAGTTTTCCATGATATACTAGGTCCTATATCCTTATTTCTCGACATCCATGCTTCACATTCGAATTCTAGTCTCTTTTTGTATCAGTCTCCTTTTTTAAAGGAAATTCTTAGTGTAACATCCGTGCTTTGGGGCTAGGAGTTTTGGGCTTTAATCGATAAAAACAAAAGTCTATTTTGTGAAATAATTAAATTGAAAATAAATAAATAAAAATAAACTTAAAGGCTTGTATCAAACATTGATGAATAAATAAATTTTTGGAAATAACTTATGTTTTAAAAAGTCATTGTCAAATATATCATTAAACATTTATTTTATAAGAAATTAAAGTCTACTATACATAGTGACATTACGGTTAGTAATATTAATTTGGAGGAGATTATTAATAATTTTCCTAATAGAAATTGATTTTTCTACAATAATAATAATAATTATTAATTGACTTATTAGTTAAATTGAAAAAAAAAACATTATATTGATATTGAAATGTTTTAATAAGTTATTGAAATTACAATAAAGGACATTATGGTAATTCCATTAATAAGAGATATCTCTTCTTAAGAGAGGGGCATTTTGGAAATTCACATAATTCGACAAATGCATTCAAGGGAGGGTAATTTGGTAATTTCTTGATCATGACACACTCATTCACATATTGGATGAGCACTAGTGCATGCTCCATGATCTGGTAACGGATTTTCAGGGGGTGAAGGTTTTAAATATTGTGAGAGAAAGTGTTTTTAGAGAAAGAGAGAGTCATCGAGTCATAGCAAGGAAAGGTGAGAGATTGGAGGATAGTCGGGAAGAGGTTGCCACCTCTGGTAGGTTCATTAGATGAAACAAAGGTCGGTAAGAAAGCATATAGGTCAGAAATGAAAATGAAGGAAGGGAACATGCGTAAGTGATGGTTCTGAGGTCTCAGCCTCAATAGGCACCATCGGATGGAGTTGGTGAGGTATCCTTCTCGATCTAGCTTCATCATTTCAATCAGTCTTTCCTGTTGCTTCGTTTCAATGATAACTAAGTGTGGAAGAGAACCATTGGTGGATCATGGAAATGGACCAGTTCTCGGAAGAGATAGTGGTGGTGGATTTCTGCCGGACCTGGACGTCGATGCCCAGTCATGGGGCGGCGTCAGATGGGTGGTACGCGACGGAGAGACATGGCGGGATCACTTCGCCCTATCAGATGGAGGAGCTGCAGTTGCCGGATCCATTGGAAACGGTGGGGTCGAAGTCTGAATCGGCGTTCGTTGCCTCTGGGAGAATGGTGGGCTGGGAAGAGATGGAGAAGAAGTGAGTAATCTCCGACAAGGCGGTGTGAGGTCGACGATGAAGGTGGGTTTGAACCCACTGAGTTCACTTTTTCTCCAGTTTATCGGTTTGACTGTATTGCTTGAGGAGCATCATCGAGTGGGGAGAAGCATAGCTTGAGGTCGTGACTGGTTCACCATCGCCGGAGATAAAAAGGATTGGAGGAGCGTTTACCGCCGGAAAGAACTGGCGTGGTGGGGAGTGGGGACGATGGTAGCCGACTGGATCGAGCCTAGAGGTATACATCTTTGACTTGTTGACTTTCCCATTAGGTTTTAATTACGTAGCTGATGATGGATCATATCTACTGATGGGCTAAGCTATTGGATTGTAAGTTCCTAATAAGGCTTGAAATTGGACTTATTCTCTTGGGTTGTCTAACCGATGGGCTAATAAAAAGGGATTTCAATGTTTTATTTAATTAATCAATTAATTATTTAAAATATAAGCTTATTAGATTAAATTCCATTTAAATCCATTAATAGAGATTATATGAATTTTAATATGAGTTTAGGTCACAAAATATATATAAGGAAAATGCATTCTTAGATATATATGACTTTTTGGGAAGATGCATTGTCTAATGAAAGATATAATTTATAAAATGATTATTTAAGCATTATGAGTCGTTTAAGAAAAATTATAGACTAGGCGTTCAAACTTAGCCCTCATGTAGACATAAGTTCAATTATGCGATGAGACTTTAGTCAAGTCGGAATAAAGACTATACATCTAGACCGCGTATTTACCTTTTATGCGTTGAATCATAGGAAATTGGAGATCGAGCAAGTATTGTCTAAGATTTGACATTTCGAGAAGCGAGGATGTTTCGGGATTAGTGTTGACTTGTCAGTCGACCTCAGGTGAGTTTACCGGGAGTACACATCCCAACTATTATCTTTTTGTGTGTGTTATCAAATACTTTTCATGCATTATAGTATGTGCAATGTGTTATATGATTACTACTTGTGCATTGCATGAAAATGAGTTTCTAAAGATGTTTTCAAATAAAGATTATGATGATGTTTTGAAAGAGGTTTTGAGCATCCTATTTGTGCATTGCATTGCATATAGGATGGGATTGACCGAGTGAACCTTATGACGAAGATGAGATGATTGTCCCGGATTTAGGGAAATCATGATTGTCCCGGATTTAGGGAAATCATGGGAAAAATACCCAAAATGAGATGTTTGTCCCGGATTTAGGGAAAACCGTTCCCGACAATAGGGAACCGCATGAGGGAGTTGCTAACCCTCATGGGACTAGTGTGATGGCCACTAGTTCTAGTTTAACATATACGGGGATCGAGTGATATGCTTCGTGCATGTCATTTGTGAACTTAGGTAGGTGCCATCGAGGTGAGTTGGACTTTTATGAGATGGACGTGGGTTTGGGATAGTTGCATTGTGCATTGCATTTGCATATCATAACAATCTATTTTGAGTAAATCCTTATGATGTTTTAAGTAACTTTTGAAGTGTGATTAAAATCTATTTTTTTTGGGGGTTTGTCCCGAGTGTGGTAGTTCACTGCCTACTCCAAATGGGTCAACCTCGGGTAAGCTCACTAGGCATTTCAATTGCCTAATTTATTTTGATGTGTACTCAGGTTGATGAGTTTAGATGACTTAGAAGAGCTGGCTGTTTAGAAGGCCACGGTTTGTGTGGTATCATTTGAGCTGTGTAATGGTATTTGAATTGTTACAACCTCACTATTTTATAAACTTAAATGTTTTATCTAAAATGGGACCAAACGATGTTTTCCGCAACTTAAACCTAAATTATTTCTCATTAAACCCCATGTGTTTTTAAAATGGTTTTGAAAGAAAATGACTTATTTGAAGATGTTGAAACTAGAGTTTTCACTAAAGGATGATTTTATGGAATAATGATGATAAACCATGGGTTAAAATGATATTTTATGAAAAGCCTTAAGCGAGGGTGTTTCAATTTGGTATCAGAGCATGAGTTTAAGTGAACTAGGTACTAGGAGTAGTGCTTAGACTTAAACTATGATGCTTCTAAGGATGTTTGACATCTTAAGTAGTTGGCATTTCGATGTTAGTGGTAAATGCTTGCTTGTGATTTAGTTTCTAACTATTTAATTAGTGAATTCGGTTTGGCATGAAGAATATTCTTGGCAAGAGGATGCATGCATGAGGATTCTTAAGTGGTTATGAAGTGCAACCTTGAAGAATCAGGAGTACGTGGCAACATGAGGAGCAACTTCGTGTGAATGGCAACTTCTAAGGATGATAAAAGGAGAATAAAGGACAACTTATATTGGATGAAGCTTGAAGAGAGGTGGACCTTGAGGAGTCGATTAAGGGATGAAGGAGTGTTAGAAGACTAGTGGAATCGTAATGTCAACCTTGGGCAAGCAGGGAGCATGATGAGCATGGTGTTAGTGAAGTGGATGCTAGGTGAAGACTTGGAGCTGTTGAAGAAATTATTTGTCGTGACCCTTAAACCTTTCTTCCTTACCCTTACCTTCTTTTGAGACCCATCCAACATCTTTTTGGTGTTCAAGCTGGTGACCTTGCCTTAGCTCTAGAAGACTAAGTGTATGTAAGAATAGCATAGTTTGCGCCTTAATGCCCGAACTCGAGAAACTTTAATGTAAGACAAGAAAGACTTACATCATTAGGTTCTTTGGTAGTTAGCGATGTCTTAGTGACCAATGGAACCTTATGAGAATAGTGATCTACCAATTCATGTTTGGGTGAAGAGACACGGATGCATGATGAGACTAGAAGTCATAGGATCAAACCGTTAATCACCTTGGGGTGTGTGAAGTAGTGAATAACCTACCCTAATAGGAACTTAAGAATGATGTAAGGCTAATCTTTTCAAAAGTGTTGTTAAATTTGAGAAAATTTTATAAACAAATTGGACGAGAATATCTCACAAAATGCAAGTCTTTTATAAAGTGGATGACAAAGGGGACATCATGAATCGGTAGTGAATACCCAAGAGTGATGATCTCTTTGAGATTTTGTTAATAATTCGATGAAAATATGTTTCTAAATAAGTTTGAAACTTTACTGTTTTATATAAAGTGTACGAATTCGAAAGTCTATTTTCTTTTCACAAAAGTTGATTAAAACTTACTCATAAAGAACGATCTCTTCAAAACATTTATTACAAGTTGAGTGTTCTAATCTTTTGTAGAAAAAGGGTCGAGTTGAAGAAGATTCAAGTTTGATAATTGCATGCTTTAAAGGAAAACATTTTTGAAAAGAAACCCGAGATAAATAATTGTTGAAGTAAAACAATTTATAGAGTGAAATTTATAATACTCTGAGTTTTATAATATTTTAAAGCTAAAAACATGAATAACTTTTGAGATTTTGTTGAAAAATGGGTATTAAATTCTTATTGGTGATTCCGGGGACGGAATCCTTTTAAGGGATGGATAATTGTAACATCCGTGCTTTGGGGCTAGGAGTTTTGGGCTTTAATCGATAAAAACAAAAGTCTATTTTGTGAAATAATTAAATTGAAAATAAATAAATAAAAATAAACTTAAAGGCTTGTATCAAACATTGATTAATAAATAAATTTTTGGAAATAACTTATGTTTTAAAAAGTCATTGTCAAATATATCATTAAACATTTATTTTATAAGAAATTAAAGTCTACTATACATAGTGACATTACGGTTAGTAATATTAATTTGGAGGAGATTATTAATAATTTTCCTAATAGAAATTGATTTTTCTACAATAATAATAATAATTATTAATTGACTTATTAGTTAAATTGAAAAAAAAACATTATATTGATATTGAAATGTTTTAATAAGTTATTGAAATTACAATAAAGGACATTATGGTAATTCCATTAATAAGAGATATCTCTTCTTAAGAGAGGGGCAATTTGGAAATTCACATAATTCGACAAATGCATTCAAGGGAGGGTAATTTGGTAATTTCTTGATCAGGACACACTCATTCACATATTGGATGAGCACTAGTGCATGCTCCATGATCTGGTAACGGATTTTCAGGGGGTGAAGGTTTGAAATATTGTGAGAGAAAGTGTTTTTAGAGAAAGAGAGAGTCATCGAGTCATAGCAAGGAAAGGTGAGAGATTGGAGGATGGTCGGGAAGAGGTTGCCACCTCCGGTAGGTTCATTAGATGAAACAAAGGTCGGTAAGAAAGCATATAGGTCAGAAATGAAAATGAAGGAATGGAACATGCGTAAGTGATGGTTCTGAGGTCTCAGCCTCAATAGGCACCATCGGATGGAGTTGGTGAGGTATCCTTCTCGATCTAGCTTCATCATTTCAATCAGTCTTTCCTGTTGCTTCGTTTCAATGATAACTAAGTGTGGAAGAGAACCATTGGTGGATCATGGAAATGGACCAGTTCTCGGAAGAGATAGTGGTGGTGGATTTCTGCCGGACCTGGACGTCGATGCCCAGTCATGGGGCGGCGTCAGATGGGTGGTACGCGACGGAGAGACATGGCGGGATCACTTCGCCCTATCAGATGGAGGAGCTGCAGTTGCCGGATCCATTGGAAACGGTGGGGTCGAAGTCTGAATCGGCGTTCGTTGCCTCTGGGAGAATGGTGGGCTGGGAAGAGATGGAGAAGAAGTGAGTAATCTCCGACAAGGCGGTGTGAGGTCGACGATGAAGGTGGGTTTGAACCCACTGAGTTCACTTTTTCTCCAGTTTATCGGTTTGACTGTATTGCTTGAGGATCATCATCGAGTGGGGAGAAGCATAGCTTGAGGTCGTGACTGGTTCACCATCGCCGGAGATAAAAAGGATTGGAGGAGCGTTTACCGCCGGAAAGAACTGGCGTGGTGGGGAGTGGGGACGATGGTAGCCGACTGGATCGAGCCTAGAGGTATACATCTTTGACTTGTTGACTTTCCCATTAGGTTTTAATTACGTAGCTGATGATGGATCATATCTACTGATGGGCTAAGCTATTGGATTGTAAGTTCCTAATAAGGCTTGAAATTGGACTTATTCTCTTGGGTTGTCTAACCGATGGGCTAATAAAAAGGGATTTCAATGTTTTATTTAATTAATCAATTAATTATTTAAAATATAAGCTTATTAGATTAAATTCCATTTAAATCCATTAATAGAGATTATATGAATTTTAATATGAGTTTAGGTCACAAAATATATATAAGGAAAATGCATTCTTAGATATATATGACTTTTTGGGAAGATGCATTGTCTAATGAAAGATATAATTTATAAAATGATTATTTAAGCATTATGAGTCGTTTAAGAAAAATTATAGACTAGGCGTTCAAACTTAGCCCTCATGTAGACATAAGTTCAATTATGCGATGAGACTTTAGTCAAGTCGGAATAAAGACTATACATCTAGACCGCGTATTTACCTTTTATGCGTTGAATCATAGGAAATTGGAGATCGAGCAAGTATTGTCTAAGATTTGACATTTCGAGAAGCGAGGATGTTTCGGGATTAGTGTTGACTTGTCAGTCGACCTCAGGTGAGTTTACCGGGAGTACACATCCCAACTATTATCTTTTTGTGTGTGTTATCAAATACTTTTCATGCATTATAGTATGTGCAATGTGTTATATGATTACTACTTGTGCATTGCATGAAAATGAGTTTCTAAAGATGTTTTCAAATAAAGATTATGATGATGTTTTGAAAGAGGTTTTGAGCATCCTATTTGTGCATTGCATTGCATATAGGATGGGATTGACCGAGTGAACCTTATGACGAAGATGAGATGATTGTCCCGGATTTAGGGAAATCATGATTGTCCCGGATTTAGGGAAATCATGGGAAAAATACCCAAAATGAGATGTTTGTCCCGGATTTAGGGAAAACCGTTCCCGACAATAGGGAACCGCATGAGGGAGTTGCTAACCCTCATGGGACTAGTGTGATGGCCACTAGTTCTAGTTTAACCTATACGGGGATCGAGTGATATGCTTCGTGCATGTCATTTGTGAACTTAGGTAGGTGCCATCGAGGTGAGTTGGACTTTTATGAGATGGACGTGGGTTTGGGATAGTTGCATTGTGCATTGCATTTGCATATCATAACAATCTATTTTGAGTAAATCCTTATGATGTTTTAAGTAACTTTTGAAGTGTGATTAAAATCTATTTTTTTTTGGGGGGTTTGTCCCGAGTGTGGTAGTTCACTGCCTACTCCAAATGGGTCAACCTCGGGTAAGCTCACTAGGCATTTCAATTGCCTAATTTATTTTGATGTGTACTCAGGTTGATGAGTTTAGATGACTTAGAAGAGCTGGCTGTTTAGAAGGCCACGGTTTGTGTGGTATCATTTGAGTTGTGTAATGGTATTTGAATTGTTACAACCTCACTATTTTATAAACTTAAATGTTTTATCTAAAATGGGACCAAACGATGTTTTCCGCAACTTAAACCTAAATTATTTCTCATTAAACCCCATGTGTTTTTAAAATGGTTTTGAAAGAAAATGACTTATTTGAAGATGTTGAAACTAGAGTTTTCACTAAAGGATGATTTTATGGAATAATGATGATAAACCATGGGTTAAAATGATATTTTATGAAAAGCCTTAAGCGAGGGTGTTTCACTTAGTCAATCTGATATTGTCACATGCAATCTCTGTGCAGTATTCTGACAGACACGAAACCCATGTATTCCTCAGAAGGGAAGCCTGCTACAAACCCTATTTTGTATATAAGTCTCGTAAGGACATACAATATCTGCCATTTACACAACTAAATATTTCATATAAAGCTCAATAGATCCGCCTTTGCACGATTCTTGAGAACCTCATTTTATTTCCCTAAAGCATAGCCTTTGATACCTTAATGGTACTTTATCGCATGTTCTCCATCTTCGTGTATCATTTGTCGACCGTTTGTTTTCTTATGCTAATGTTGATTGGGATGATCGTCTTAAAAGTCACCGTTATACCTCTGGTTCTACGTTTTTCTCATTGACAAAATTATTGTCTTGGTCCGTTAGTATATTATCTACTGCTCCAACGCCGAAGCTGAGTACCGAGGATGACTAATGTTTTCTATCTTCGTGTATCATTTGTCGACCGTTTGGTTTCTTACGCTAATGTTGATTGGGATGATCGTCTTAAAACTTACCGCTATACCTCTGGTTCTACGTTTTTCCTAGTGACAAAATTATGTCTTGGTTCGTTAGTATATTATCTACTGCTCCAACGCCGAAGCTGAGTACCGAGTATGGCTAATGTTGTTGAAGCTTTGTGGCTTCTAAACCTCCTTTATGAGTTTTATGCCTTATTACTCGGGCTACGTCAGTCTTTTGTTATAATGTTATTGTCATGTAGTTAGCTTTTAAACCAGTCCGACACCTAAGAACCAAGCATATGAAAATAGATTTATATTTGTTAGGAAACACATTGCTATTGAACATGTAGGTGTATTGCACGTTCTATCAGCTCATCAGTTTGCAGATATAATTGTTAATATTTATAATTAGACTTCCTACACAACTATTTTTGGACTTTTGGAACATTTATGCATTCGAAAATCTCCTGCTCAAATTGAGGGGGTATATTAAAGTAATATATTATACAAGTTAACTTTTTATATCTCTGTAAAGTATGTAGTGCCTTATGTAAATACTTCAATTATATATCGGTAGCAATGTAATGCAATTATATATTGATAGCAATATATCTCTAAGGGGGTGTGTTAAAGTATTAAAATGTGTAGTTTATTTTTTATATCTTCGTATAGTATAGAGTCTTTTTTATAAATATTTGTATTATATATTGATAGCAATGTTAAAGTATTATATTATTCTTATATCTTTGTATAATATAGTCCTTTATATAAATACTTGTATAATATATTGATAGTAATATAATATAAATATTCGCAGGTTTTCCAGAATATTCAACATACTAGATAACATATACTTATCAAAATAGTTATGATATTTATAGTAATTAGTATTTTGATCAAAATTCTGTATATGTCATCCTCATGGCATCGCATCATGAATATTTTTCAAAGATTTTTGGAAAGGTGACTAAATTTGGTATTGATGACATCTTGAGTCAATAATATAATACGTATGTGTTATGATTGTGTATGAGTTATAATCGTGAAAGAACTAAATTTGGTCGTTGATGCAAATTTGACTGAAGTTCAAGAAATCGATGAGACATTCAGCATCCTAGAATTTTATCACAATATAGTATACAACTTAATTTTTATTTCTCTGTATAGTATAGAGTGCCTTATGTAAATACTTCAATTATATATTGGTAGCAATGTAATACAATTATATATTGGTAGCAACATATCTCTAATGGGTGTGTTCAATTATTAGAATGTGTAGTTTATTTTTTATATCTTTGTATAGTATATAGTCATTTATATAAATATGTGTATTATATATTGATAGCAATGTTAAAGTATTATATTATTCTTATATATTTGTATTTATATAGAGTCCTTTATATAAGTTCTTGTATCATGTATTGATAGCAATATGATATAAGTTTTAGCAAGTTTTCCATACTATTCAACATTTTAGATAACCTATACTTATAAAAATAGTTATGATATTTAGAGTAATTAGTATTTTGATCAAAATTCGATATCTGTCATATTCATTGCATCATGAATATTTCTCAAATACTTTTGGAAAGGTGACTAAATTTGGTATTGATGACATATTGAGTCAAGAATATAATACATATGTGTTATGATTGTGTATGATTTATAATTGCGAAAGAATTTGGTCATTGATGCAAATTTGACTAAAGTTCAAGAAATCGATGAGACGTAGCATCCTAGAATTTTGTCGCAGTTTCTATTGTTGATGACTTCTTCGAGGAGCTGCTACAATACATAGAGGGGTTTAAGGAGTTTATTCATAAAATAATGTTGTTTTGTAAATTCTTCATAAAATGGTTTTTTCACTTGGGTTTTCTTTAGATAGTTTTTTAATATTCTGATATTTTAATTTTCCCACAATTTTTGTTTTATGCTTTTATTGCATTTTAATTTATTCAGATAAATTATTCCTTAGTTATCATAGAATACACTCCAACAATACAAACTTTTACATACATATATTAACAACTTATGAAATCCGTCGCTAGCAATGGATTTGCAACGGGGCTCCCACAAAAATCCGTATACCGGATTTCCAAAGGAATTTGTCAAGGATTAGTGCTAAATGTTTTTCTTGGCACTTGAATGACTACAAAGTTGATAACATGTAATAGTCCCTTTTTTAAAGGTTTATCTAACAGACTAAGTACTATATGTTCATTATGTTTTTGGTCCAACAAAATATTTATTAGTTTTGTCATGTTAAATTAATGGTTAATGTTAAAGTGCTAATTAATTCAAAGTTCAAACGGCTTAAATTCAAATATTTTTAATAAGACGGTTACTTAAAAATATTAAATTATGTCTACTAACTACGCGATTATGTTTAATCCTAGTATCTTGAGAATTTTACCGATTGAAGACTTTAAAGTAAATGCAAGACATGAAAGGATACTAGTAAACTGTGGACTACTGAGATGGAACAAATGTTTGAGGCTTAAGTGTACAATTATCACTTGGTGATGTTGTAGTGAAGCTACTACTACTAGGAACAGATTGACATGAGAGTACCCGCATGACGCGAGGTTAAAGATGACAAAAGATAGGAAAGCTAATATCCACAAAAAAATAAGAAGGTACTATAAACAATGTTTTGTAAAAATTGTTGGGGGTTAAAAGATTAATTGGAAACCCTAAATTATAAAGTAATCTATTTAAAAATAAATGAATATATAACAAAATAATAAAGTATGCTTCATTTTATTCTTAGATACACATCAAATATTATACATTTGTGTATTTTCATATTTAAATTTGATTTTTTTTCAGTTTACTTGACTTATTAGACCGATATTTGATCAAAATACAAAAAAATAAAAAATAATAATAAATGACCGACAAGGTCAATTAATTGGCTGTGAAGGCTGATATTTGACCAATTGTCAAGCCTGACTGATTAGACATAATCGTAATCTGTTGCTGACCGTCAAACGATTAATCAACCACCAATGCCGATTTCT
This sequence comes from Cichorium intybus, assembly GCA_023525715.1. Taxonomy (NCBI): domain Eukaryota; kingdom Viridiplantae; phylum Streptophyta; class Magnoliopsida; order Asterales; family Asteraceae; genus Cichorium; species Cichorium intybus. The sequence continues at coordinate 12,959,066 of CM042013.1, read as the reverse complement.
ACAACACTAATTATAAATAAGTATAACAAACTTTATGAACGGGAAGTACTAGAGCCTGTTAGTGCTTCCAAGAAGTCCAGCCTAGCTGGGTGGATGCACCCGGGTTACATACCCATGTGGTGGAAGGTCTGGAGTTCGAATCCGACTAACCCCATGTAAGGGATTTTCCCTGGAGGCGAGGCATGGTTGAGGGAAAAGGCCTTGCGCCTTAGGTAATCGCTAACCGTCCTGGGTGGCGGGGTCGAGTACCCTCTGGTGAGACCACTAAATTGCCGGTTCCAAAAAAAAAAAGATAGAAGTTGACATAACATCATTTATTGATTGAATCACGTCATCAATTGTGTGTAAATGGAACCGGACCTTAGTTAATATTGAATTTTCATTGCGTTCAATTGCATGCTTTTATTTTACATTTTTTTGCATTACAAACAATCCCCCATTTTTGTTAATTAACTGTGTCTTGTGCAAAGAGGCGTATCGTTAGACCTTTGTCTCTGTGGAACAATTAGGCTTACCTTGTGCTATACAGTTAATGTATTACAGCAGTGCTTAATCTTTATTATTTATCCCATTTTCATTTGTTGGGTGTGATGCCCCAACAACAATACTGGAATTTAATTTGTAGAACTACCATAATTTTTTTAAAGCATCCATTCCATGTTTAGCATTAATTGCTTAGTAAGTTCATCTCGTAAATGAGTCTACTACACTAGCATGTGCTTCAACCTCGTCTACATCATTATCAACGTCCAAAATGTTATTTCGAAGTGGCACAATCGGTTGATCATATTGAGTAAAGAACTCATCGCTCATTCGACCATTGTCGTTGTTATCCTATTTAGACAAACTACATAACATCTCATAAATAACACATCAGATTTCAGCTACTTTTATCACCTAAAAGTCTGACTTCATACACAAATCAGCAAGTTTTAACACAAAAATCTGATTTCCAACACACATTTCAGCAAGAATTAAGGCATTTCAACAAGTATGTATCACAAAAATATGATTTTTATCACAACAATCACTTAACACAAAATTCTGACTTTTTCAACACATTTCAGCAGGAATTAGGACATTTAAGCACATATATATCACAAAAATCTGATTTTCAGCACATTTCAGCAATTTCATTAAGAATTAAGACATTTCAGTATATATTTATCACAAATATCTAATTTTAGCACATTTCAGCAACCAGTTAACTCAAATATACGATTTTCAATAAGATTTTTCAACAAAATCAACAAGTTCTAAATAATTTCATTAAAAAGTGACACATTTCAACAAATATTTATAAAAAAAAACTTGATTTACAGCATAAATCAGCAACAACAATGTAAAAATCTGAGGATTTCAGCAAAATAACCGTAGTATTCTTGAATAAAGAGAAAGAAATTATCACAAACAAGAAAGAAATACCTTTGATTTCTACAAAGTATCATCGATTTTTCCTTGGCGGCAGGGCTAGACAAGAGGCGAGAAGTAGGACCATTGGCGGGTAGGAGTCGTCGTCGGGGGTCACAGGGATGCCAGAACCTCATCAGCGTCAGGAAGGAGGCGAGACGGCAGGCCGATGGTGCAAAGAGAGATTGATTAGGGGAAGGAAAGAGGGGTGAACGAGATTGGGAAGAAAATAGAGGATACGTGTTTCCTTTTTTTTAGGTTTACAAAACATCTATGTGTGTGTGTATATATATATATATATATATATATATATATATATATATATATATATATATATATATATATATATATATATATATATATATATATATATATATATATATATATATATATATATATATATATATATATATATATATATATATACTAGGTTAGAAACCCGTGTAATACACGGGTTGATTAAAAAATATATAAAATGATATGAAAAATAATCTAACTGTTTTTTGAATGTAATAATCTCATCGATAGGGTTATTTATGAAAAGTCTTGTGACACCATAGCGATTAGAAACTGATTGTCTTCCTGAAAAAAAAATTAGTTAGTAATAAATAAATTTTAGTAATAAATATTTAAATCAATGAACAAACCTTGAAAAGAATAAGCTTTTCCAAACTGAATAACTATTATTACATCCGCTTCCTCCCGTCGTTTACTGGTTGCATAATCTGACATTTGTTGCGCATAGTCGTTGAATAAAGTCACATTTAAAATACGACCCCTGCAAAATTTTTGATTAAAAAATATTTTTTATATGTTGAAATAAAACTAATATTATTAAAAACAATGTATACTCACTCTAAATCTTCGAGTTTCAAGTTCAGTTTTTTCATTTCTTTGTTATTTTTCCCGACATAATTTTCCAAGTCATAACATCGAAAAACGTAACCAATAACATCTATATCAGTTACAAAATAATTTGTTAGTATACATATGAAGATATTAATAATTAAAATTTCATAAAAAGATTGTGCACTAACCAATTGGTGTTTTCTCCTGAATCTTGTTATCCATAATTGTTTGGTAATCCACAAATGAAAAACCATATAAAGAACCTCGAAAATCAGCACACCTTGTAACTTTCGTTTTGAATTGCAATTCTAGTTTGTTTTCATTTTCCACAAACTTATTAAGTGAAACTTGCATACCGAGGGACGGATCCTCCATGTGAAAAGCAACATTTTCTTTAAGTATTTTCTCAAATTTGGGTATACATCTTCTTGGCACACATGCTTGGATTTGATTTCCCTGATAATAAAAATCAAAATAATATAAATAATAACAATGACATATAAGAAATTAGTTATTTGTTACATAATAAGTCCAAATCTACTATAAGTAATAATGAAATTAAAGTAGGAAAATAAACGTAATTACACAAATACCTGTTCGTCGATTAAAATCATTTCGATAGAATATTTCTTATTCGGGTTGTCAAATAGCATTTGGTTCCACATACGGATGACTGCAACTTTTATGGTGAAGTCGTCTTTCAAAACATTAAGCTCGCTGATGAGGGTGATTTGCTTAGACTCCATTAAACTGTACGCGAAAAACAAAATTTGAAACAATTGCAGATTTGGTCTAGGTCTGGTTCAAACTCATAAAGGAATAAAACAACCCTAAACTTTTGAAAGTAGGTTGCCATTAAAGGAATAAAACAGGAAAAAAATAATAAAAATAAAAAAAAAACTTTTTGCAGATTTAGTCCAGGTCTGTTTTGAAATCAGAAAGGGATAAAACAACCTTAAAATATTGAGAGTAGGTTGCCATTAAAGGAATAAAACAGGAAAAATTTTAAAAACGTGTACCAATAAGAAACAGATTCAAGTATCTTATCCTAAGCCAAAAGAAGATGCAATTAATAGCAACATACTTCCATTTACAGAAAGTAAGTTGGTATTTGATGCACTAAGCCAAAAAAAATGCAATTAATAGGTTGTTATTACAGGGAGAAAACAGGAAAAAAAAACTTTTTGCAGATTTGGTCCAGGTGTGGTTCGCAGTGATAACCAAGCAATGAAAGTACATTGAATAGTGTTGAACAATACATGTTTGCTGACTTTATCACAATTATGTAATATATGCTAACTGTTTAAAGCTAATCAATTCACTTTATCAAATGATAAAACACTATATATTATCAGAATAAAGAATATTATTTACTAATGCTTGTCATATAAACAAAGTATCAAAAGATAGTGGGGAATACACGTATGATAAGAGAAGAGTTTTTCATAAAATATATGCTAACTGTTTAAAGCTAATCAATTCACTTTATCAAATGATAAAACACTATATATTTTCAGAATAAAGAATGTTATTTACTAATGCTTGTCATATAAACAAAGTATCAAAAGATAGTGGGGAATACACGTATGATAAGAGAAGGGTTTTTCATAAAAACTATATATACAATACTTGCACGTAATGATCATAATATCTCTGTATCTACATAAATGCACAAATAATGCCAACTAAATATTTTCATAAAGTTTGGATTGTGTACATGAAATATCCAAGATTAATGATCATGTAGGTATTTTACCATAACGAAAAAAACTATGCATGCTTAAAAGAACAGATTTTTTATTGTCTACAATGGAAGATCCAAAGTGTAATCAGAACCTTCTATTCTACACATTATCATAGATTGTTTAAAACATAATACAAAAACACATATATAAATCATAATTTAAATAATCTTTTATCCATTTTAAACTGATTTAACCATAAAAAGCTGCACAGAAGAAAGAAAAAAGAAGCACCGAGGCTTTTAAAGAACAATGCTAAAGTAGAGATTTTTTTTCCTGTGTTATGGATTTTCTGGAAAAACAATTCTTTAGAAATAGACTATTTAGAAAGTACATTGCTAAAAATTATCCCCCAATATCAAACTCAACAACAACTTTTCTAACATTATTTCATGATTTGAATGTTACAATTGAGGAATCTGCACCAGAAAAACTCAGGGACCAAATAGTCATTATACTCGGATCATTAAGTAAAACAGCACAAGTACATCAAATGACTAAATTTGAAAGACATAACAAATTGGGACAAAAATTACAAAATTGAAAAATTCAAGTAAACGCAGGTCTGGTGCAGGTTTGGTACAGGTCTGGTGCAGAAGTAGTATTACAAATTCATAATCTTAATGTATGTTGCCATTTAAAGGAATAAAACATGAAAAAATGTTTAAAAATAAAACTTTTTGCAGATTTGAAACAAAAATGGTTCGAACTCAGAAAGGAATAGAAGTATAGAACAACCTACAAACATAGATATACATATGATTGGATTATCAAATAAATGAAAACATGTATGCGTGATTTATAGGTTTGAAAACCGATAATGATAAGCTAATCCTGAAGTTTAGAAATTGTTTGTTAGAAAGTGATAAGGATTGAAAATTTTGACCTGGATGAAACTAATAAATTTGGATATGGTTTGCTGATTTTTGGCTTCGTTTCCTGATTATTAGGAATATTTGTTTTCAGATTAGGGAAAGATTTTCATATTAACACGTATACCCTTCCTTTTAAATAGGAGATTTTGAAAAGAAAGATATTCTAGGCACTTTGAATTTGAATCTGAGATATATATAATTCACTCATTAGTAGTACACATTCATATAATTGTTCCAGAAATTAAAAGTGAAGGCGGTAAATAAAACATACCTGGATTAGGTTTAGGGTTCGTGAAATTGAAAATTGAAGAAACCGATTAAGCGTGGAAGGCAAGTAGGGATAGCGTCGATGGTGATAGCAAAAATGTTCGTTGCCACAATCGAACCCCAAATAATTGATGTGTGAATAATCCAAATCCGTTGATAATCGAAAACTATAGTGATTATACACAAATTCGGGTACCAAATAACCGATAAGAAACATGTCTGCTTGATTCAATTGATCGTTAGGGTGCCTGCGGCAATGTGGGAAGCAATCAGCGATGTGATTTTTGTTACAGTGAGTTTCAATTTCTTGATGTTTGCTTGATTCAAAGGGTAACCGTGAGTATGGGTGTTGATGGTGACGGCGAGAACATAGGTATAGAAGATAACGGGTATAATTTTGGATCTGAATTGATAAGTATTAATTATTAATTAAAATTGAATAAAATTCATTTAAATTAAGAATACACGTGGAGAAAGAAGAATGTGGCTTAATAAGTTGACACGTGGCATAATTTATTTTCATTTATTAGGTATAGAAGATATATATATATATATATATATATATATATATATATATATATATATATATATATATATATATATATATATATATATATATAGGGATAAGATCAAATATATCCATACAAGTATTGTGTAACCTTGAAACTCAATCTGGACCACTCATTTAAAACACATTCTTTTAAGAATGTACAAAATTTAGTTCATTCTTTTAAAAATGGTTAGAACTCATTATGTTAAAAACTTATTCTGTTAAGAATGTGTTTTTTTCATTGTTATGAGAATGAAATCTAATGGCCAGGATTTGGTTACAAGGTAACACAATAATTGTCATTCTTATTATAACCTAGCCTTATATATATATATATATATATATATATATATATATATATATATATATATATATATATATATATATATATATATATATATATATATATATATATATATATATATATATTTGGATGTATATAGGTGAGATATGATGAGTTTTCAAGTGAAGGGTTAGTGAATGGTTTCTAATATGACACACACATGACATAAAAAATGAGTAATGCAAAGTTTTTATAAATCCACGGTCTTAGAGGACCCATGAGGAATTGATAATAAGGTGTTGTCCGATTAAGACTCCCAATATCCCCCGTTTAGCCTACGCCTATAATTCTATAAATGGTACAAGAGCATCAACACACATTTTCATGTTTAACCATCAAAACGATATATTTTTTCATCAAGTTGATATTACTCTTTTTTAACAATAATGATTTTTATTAGTTATTTTCTTCAAATAAATGGGAACTTTTAATTTTAATACAAAGTGGAAATAGTTTGTTTTTGTCTGTTGATCAACTTGTTATAATATGTTAATTTGCTTCATACATAAGTCCATGTGACACTCAGCACGCATATAGGCAGTGGTGGATGCAGAACAAAATCTTAGGGGTAGCACACAATAGTTTAGGGGTAGTATACAATAGTTTAGGGGTACTACTGGAAAAAATTTACACTACGATGAAAAATTTTCCAAAAATTTTGCACTACACCAGAAAATTTGAGGGGTAGCACCAGCTACCCTAGGAACCCCCTAGGTCCTCCCATGCATATAGGAGTAATTGTATATGGTGGCGAGTATTATTTTGGAAGGAGAATACAACATTTCTAGATATTGCAAGATATGCAGAAAATTCATAATCTATATAAATTCTTAGATTTTATAACAAATAATATTAATGTGTCAATAACATTCCTGAAAGAAGTGCCAAAATTATATGTTGTATCTCAATCATGTATCAGATTTCAGAAATGTAATGTGTGCGAGTTATATATATTGGAATTAATCGCTACCGAACTCAGGTGAGTAATCGCTACCGTGTCTCCCTAGTAGTTTATGCGCGTTAAAGTAACTATTGAATGAAATGTGAAGTAATACAGTTATGATATATGTATTAGTAGTTGTGTGGAAAGTAGGTGTGCTACAGAACCGTTGACGAGTCAAGCCCATGAGAAGTAGTGTATCACAGGATGATACTAAGTAGTGTAGATTAAACAGTAGTGTAGTGCCCATACGAAAGAATGACATACGACATAGGAAAAGATAATGTGTAGATACTGTGTGCCAGTTCCATATGTTGCACCAGTATTACTTTAATAAAATACAAGGGGATATGAATATCCCATAAAACAAGCATGAAAGATCGTATAGACAGTACCAAATAATAAATTTGGTTAAGAATAATAGTATCGCCAGATAACCCGGTGCGGAACCGGTAAACATTTATAAAATAGTAGTAACGAATGAGTAGCCGTATAATAAAAATAGGCAGCATAATAGTAAAATACAGAACGGTATACGATACCGTAAGTAAGTAACGTTAGACAGTATGATAATGCTATAAGACAGTAAAAGGAAGTACAGAAAGACAGACAGTATGATAACATTATAAGTTACCAAGTAAAAGAAGAAAGTGCAGACAGTACGGTAACGTCATAAGACAGTAAAAGAAAATAGTAAAAGAGTAACATTATATGTTACCAGATAGTAGAAGAAAGTGTAGTAAGAGTGTATGAGAAAGGTGAGTTCCGTTGGGTAATACGGTAGTTTCACAGTATGATCGTAGGACGGTCAGGTGTAGTAAAATAAGTCTGTGAAACGAGTGTGGCTATTTAGGCCATACTGTGATTCGATTACTCACTAAGCTTTATAGCTTACCAATTTATTTATGTGGTTTTTGCAGGTATAGGTAACGCTCGGCTTGGATCATGGGACGATCCCTGGTGATATTATCTTGTAAAAGACAGGCTTTGGAGAGCCGGGTCGTTACAAAGCGACTTGCAAAAAGTCGCTAAATTTTTTTTTTTTACAAACTTATTCTTAAGGGGTATTACAGACTGCATACAAAAGCCATAATTTAAACTTATCTGTATTTTACACTGGTCCCAACCTCAGAGCTTATGTAGTAGTCAAGCTCCTACTCTTCTTACCTAAGTACATAGCATTTTAAAACAAATAATACGTTAGACATAAAGCCTCGTGAGTAATATGGGTTTTAGACCCAAAACTTTCTTACTTAAAACTTGTAATACAAAACAAGTAGAATATTCAAAACTGATTTTTATAATAAATCTCAAAACTGCTCAAAACTGCTTTTCATAAATAATTCTTAAAACTGCTCTTTTCTCATTTCTCAAGACCAACTGAAACTCATTAATTGGTTTAACTCATTTTTACCAACTCCCCTTCACGGGACGGAACAGATCCACCCGCAAGGTTGTGCTACTTATGTCTCCCCTTCATGGCTTGGAACAAATCCAACCATAAGGTTATGCTAATCTAGACAACTACTTCGCGACGGGAGGTACCATCCCAGTAGTGTCTTCAGATCTCCCGATTATGTGGGTGATCCTAGTCCGGACAACTGACTCTTATCACTTTCATTACTTTCTTGTTTCATTACTTTCTTCACTTCATCTCAAATTGGTCAAACATGAACACAATTCATAACAAACTCAAAGTTATAAACTTTTGACTCACTTTCAAAATCTCTTTAAATACTAATCTCAACATCTTAAGCCTACATATGGAGCTTCTTTCAAAATAGCTTTAAAAACTGAACCTTTTCAAAATCTCTTTTAAAACACTTAGCTCTTAGAGCTACTTTCAAAACTATTTCCAAACTTTAGGATTTAAAAGTATTTGAAAATCTCATTTTCTGAAAATATCATTTTGCTATGTACTAGAAAAATCCACACATACTCACCTTGTCTAGTTAGAGAAGTCTAACTAGAATCACTTCTTCTCGTTGTGTTTCCCTTTCCATCAACTTTACTCCTTAATACCTAAGGAGTTCATTTAACAATCTAATTAATACAAGCTAGGCCTTAGTAATAATTAAAGACCTCTTAATTTACATCTTAATAGATTAATATCACATTATTAACTCATTTTTAGATTTTGACATCTAAGACGCATGGTCAAAGAATTGACCATAACTCCCAACTCAGAAACCCGAATGGCACAAATTCAAACATTCAGAAAAGTAGACACAATACATGACAAGTCTCGAGAAGGTACCGAGACTTGAATCACACTCTAAGACCTTAAAAAATAAGTAACAAGATTGACAGTGCAATCTGTCACAATTCTGGATTAACGGAGGAATCACCAATTCCATTCCATTTGGGAATGGAATCAAGGGAAACCCTCTTACATAGGCATACTAGATATAACCAAGAGACTACCCTCCGAAATTCAAACCCAAAAGACAAACCAATTAAGAATTAAAAATCATACAATATGAAGGAAATGAGCAGCAACATTTCTGTCACAACTCAGCATAGCTTGACAAGATTTGTCCAACAACCTAACTTCTGAAAGGAAATAAGTCAATCCTTTTGGATGCGTTACACTAGACATGAAGATAAAGCTCTCATCCAAAAATCAAACTCAAATCATAAGCCAACTGAGAATTAAAAATCGTGCAACAAGGACAATGTGCACAGTGACAATTCTGGTTCAGTCAAAGAGAAGGCATTTGAATCCTAGCTTCCTAATGTAATTGGATCAAGCCCTCTGGATGTAACACATTAGACATGAGGATGAACTTCCCATAAAATTTTCAAATATAAACTATGAACCATTTGGGAATTACAAATCCCACAAGTTGACCTAGGTGTGCAGCAACCAATCTGTGGAGGTCAGATTGCACACACCAAAGTCCAAACCAAAGCAATGAACTGAGTTAATCCCTTTTGGTCGAGTATGGCTCATGACAAGGTTCTTCTCCACACAAAATTTCAGAACAATCCAGTGAACACACTATTTTACAAGAATTTCACAACACAATTGGACACAGAAATCATACTCAAGGTAAAATCATAAAACTAATACAAGTTTTCATACGTATTATAACATTTCTAAACTTCTTTCATTAAGCCATTTAGACTTCTATCCTGTTATTTAACACTTCTAATTACTCATAATACATCCCTATATGCTAATAATGGTTTTCTTTCAATTCTTTGATCATTATATTAACATATACATTCATATTCCCAAGTGGGACAGAATCTGCCGAAACATGATACCCTGTACGAAAAACGGCATAACTCACTCTAGAAGAATCGAAATGACTCACTGGTTTTTGATTTAGAAACTAGACATATGTAGGTTTCTTTTCATGTATGAAACATAATTTTTGGCCTTGTAGATTTGTATAGTTTTACAGTTTAAGTTGACGTAAAAATTCTGTCATAATACTTTCTTACTTTCATTCTTATTATTATATAACTTATGACGTTGCAATTTCATATGCTTAAGGTCATTTTTTAACCCATTAAGCACTTAATTCATTGGTCATCCCCAAAGGAATCATTCCAATTCCTTATCTAACCATTTCTAATGAAATTTCAACCATGGAATCATCAATTCCATTCCATTTTCTCAATTTCTAATTTCATTCATAATTTCATTATAATTAATTGGAATAATTAGGAAACCACTTCTAATGGTTTCTTCATCCATAAACAACATTTATGACTCATTGTAACTAGTTAATTGCATTCAATTAAGACTTTGATCATTAACCCCAATTTCTAGGGTTCATAAGAATTAAATTCACCAAACCATGATTCCAAGCTATCCATATGTTGGATAGTGATCAAGGGGTGACTAGAAGCATAATCTAACTACTTGGAATCATAGAAATTACTCGTCCTCCAACATATGAAATTCAGCCATGAACCCTAAATGGGTTTTCTAGCTAGAAATGGTGACATTTTACCTTATATGAGCTAGGAATTCAAGGAATTTGATCATGCAACGTTGCTAGCTTCAAAACCTTCACAAAATCATCAAGAATCGCCACCTTCATTCTCTCCCATGGCTGCCATCGTTCCAGTGAACAAATGAGGAGAAGACTCCCTATTTATACCTCCTTACTATGAGAAAATGACAATTTGGTCCCTAGACTCTCATACTTCTCATTTTAGCACAAAACTAAATTTTAATTCTTGAAACTCTTAAGTATTATAGGTTTTCCTCACTTATAAACTTTATATACAAATTAAGTATATACTAACACATAAAAATCTCATTATGTGATTAAATACTTCAAAATGACGAAAATACCCTTTTTCAGTCATTTTATACTTTTAATTCACTTTTATCTTTTTAATTTACTTCATTTTAAGGAAAAATATAAATCTTTTCTTTTTATATTAGTAATTGGAAAATTACCAAAATACCCTTTTGCTCAAAGTATGAATAATTAATTAATAATTATTCCTTAACTTCTTACTTTCCAAGTTTACATATTTTTGGGTTCTTACACGGCCGATGGGACGAGATGCCGCAAAAAGAAAAGGAAAAGCGAGTTTGTCGAGTGCGGGTGGTGGTTCGGATAGTAGCGAAGACGTGTACTTATGCGGTTGAAATTCAAACGCTACAATTTAAGTGTCGCCGAGCGGATTGAGTTGGACAAAAAAACGTTGGAAGACAAACAACGAGCCAGGGAAGAACGTCAACAAATCCGTCAAAAACACCGACACACGAGGAAGACAAACACGGCTCCCCTTGGTCTTTGAGGACCCACGAGGAATTGATAATGGCCTAATGGGGCTTCAGAGTACGATGGAAGTGGGGTTAAGAATTGGACAATAATGTGAGCGAGATAAACAAACAATGCAAGGTATTCGATTATTGGGAGGTACGATATAGCAGGGGCATTAAAGAGGTGTTGTCCGATTAAGACTCCCAATATCCCCCATTTAGCCTACGCCTATAATTCTATAAATGGTACAAGAGCACCGACACACATTTTCATTTTTAACCATCAAAACGATATATTTTTTCATCATGTTGATATTACTCTTTTTTAACAATGATGATTTTTTTATTAGTTATTTTCTTCAAATAAATGGGAACTTTTAATTTTAATACAAAGTGGAAATAATTTGTTTTTGTCTGTTGATCAACTTTTTATAATATGTTAATTTGCTTCATACATAAGTCCATGTGACATTGAGCACGCATATAGGAGTAATTGTATATGGTGGCGAGTATTATTTTGGAAGGGGACTACAACATTTCTAGATGTAGCAAGATATGCAGAAACTTCATAATCTATATAAATTCTTAGATTTTATAACAAATAATATTAATGTGTCAATAACATTCCTGAAAGAAGTGCCAAAATTATATGTTGTATCTAGATCATGTATCAGATTTCAGAAATGTAATGTGTGCGAGTTATATATATTGGAATTAATCTTCCATCCAACACGTATGTCATCATACAATCTTGGTCGTAAATACCCATTTGAGCATATATTTAAAACTCCGTCTTTTTAGTGGAGCTCTATTTCTTTCTAACATGGTTACAAATACCGTCATGACAATACAATTATACAACCTAATATTAATCACGATATTAACAATATAAAGGCCTTATCACAAATATAACTACATATATAAACATCGTAGTTTTTGCATGGATGTTTATTCTCCTTGACAAACTTGCTCAAATGCCAGAAAGTAGATTCACCATGTTCATTCGCGGGTGACATTTAGCCATCAATGGCTGTGCCTTGAACAAGGCAAGACCTGTTTGTTCGGTCATGTCAACCATCTTCTCACTAACCCTTTCCCACTCAAAGGAATGTAATAGAGAGCCCAAAGCAAAAGTGATCACACGCATTGCCATGTGCTTCCCAGGACAACTCCTCCTTCCATATCCGAATGGAATTAGCTTAAATCCATCTTTTTCGTCTACAATCTTTTCAAATCTTTCTGGCTTGAACTTTTCAGGTTCAATCCATATTTTGGGATCGTTGTGAATAGCCCATGCATTCACCATTAGCATGGTGCCTTTAGGGATGTAATATCCTCCAATCGTGCATTCCCTTGATGACTCATGAGGGACTAGTAAAGGAGCAACTGGATACATTCGCAATGTCTCCTTTACAATGCAACGGAGATAAGGTAAATTCTCTATATCAGACTGCTCGAGGAAACGATCGTTGCCAACATAATTCTCAATCTCGTTTTGTGCTTTCCGTAAAACTTCTGGATGATTCAGTAAAAGAGAAAAAGCCCACTCCAAAACTCCGACTGATGTATCAGTACCTGCTGACATCAAGACCTAAGAAAAACATAGACCTGGTTAGACAGATCTTTTCGTATAATTCAAATGACTACCAAATTAAATATCTCTCAGAAGTCAAAATAAGCTTTTTCTGGACAACTATGTCATATCAACTTACTTGCACAAGTCCTCTGATAAGTTCATCAGGGTAACGTTTGGGATTTTCTTTCTGTCTAGCTAACAATAACTCGATCACTTTTCCTTCATTCTGAGCTGATCCCTCGATCTCATGCTTCCTTGTTCTTAGTTTCTCAATTAAGCTGTCCATGAGAGAATCTCCTATTTTTTGCAACTCCTTGCACCTTTGCTCCAAATTCAATCCTAGCAACTTTAATATTGGCATAAAATACCCCACATCAGGTTCGTCGGTCGTCATCCTAAATGAATGGGTCACATAGTCTAACAGAGAAGTTGACTTCATCCCGTTTCCCTCGCTAGCTATCTTTTTCGGGCAAAACCTACAAAAAAAATCATACACCAAGGACTGTGAGTACGACATGGTAGTTGTACAAGATCTGTTTACATAACTATTGGAATATACAACTAATCTCAGAGTACGTAATATTTACCCACATGGTCAAAATCCTTAAATTAGAAATAATAAGCATTCAAATATTATACTTTATGGATCAAGTATTATGGTAGTCACCAGGAGTCCAATTACCATAAAGTTTGCCAAAAAATGGGACTTTATTTCCGCTTTATCTTGGGGATCATTGTGGGTCACATTAACTTCTTTTAATATGTATACATATATTTAATTAGGTATAGGTTTGTATTCATCTATTTTTTGAAATTTAAAATGAGTCAACCATTTTATTAAGCATGGAAAAATTAACGGATCAACCCGATTTCACTCCATTTATTAAATAGGTTGAGTTAGGTTAGAAAATTTTAATCCTTTTACTTAAATATTTAAGTTAGTTGAAATTAATTTTCAATCCATTTAATTAAATAGGTTAATAAACCTTGTCACCCTTATACTTGGGATTCTTACCTAGTCAAAAGAGTTTTTATAGAAAAACTATTTTCCTTATGATAATCAGGAAAAAGTAGATACTATCTTTTTCTTTTTGTTTTAACTATATTCATTTTAACTAATCTTTTCGTTTCTAGTCTCTTATATTTATTGTAGAAACAATTATATGATAATAAAACAATCTTATATAGAACGAGTTTCAAGTGTATCGAGATTACCCTTTTCCGGCGAACATCCTCATCATCACGTTAACCACAAGGTCTAGAAACAACGGTTTTAACTCTACAAATTTCTTCTCGGCATGGTAAAGCCGGCCAAGCAACATCTTCACCTCGTGGGTAAGTGAGTCATGTTGGTCTGGTTGACGATGAAATGGGAGGATTTCAAGGCAAGAGACACGGCGGAGATGAACCCAGTGAGCACCGTGAGGTGCCCATGCAAGGTTGGTGTAGTTGCTTCCAAATTGCTTTCCCACCACTAACTTAGGTCGGTTGGCAAACACCCTATCAGTTTTAGTCTTAGAGAAGAGTTCTTCAGCAGCGGATGAGGATGAGATCAGAAGGACTCGTCGGCAGCCTAAATGGAGAAGCAAAATTGGTCCATTGCGGGAGGCGATATGATTGAAGATTCGGTGGATGGGCTGCTTGAAGAAAGAAAGGTAGCAGATTACTGTTAAGGCGGAAAATGGAGCTGGAGGCAGTTTGTTTATTTTGGGAACGAAATATCTGTTGAAAATGGACCAGGCGAAGCCAAGAAGTAAGATGTACAAGTGGAGGTCTTCCATGTGTTTAAGCTATTGCTTGGATCTCCAGTTTCAAGTGTGGTTTCCTCATGATTATTTATAAGCCGAAAAATGCGGTTATTTAGAATATACAAAAAGATAGTTTACTGTGATTAAATTTCTTTTTTTGTAAAAAAAAAAATTTACTTTTTACTTTTTGTTAATATTTTTATTAGATCCCACTTGAACGAATGTGACCAGGAATATTCTATAAGTAAATTTCATCGTACAGAGGTTTTTTTGTCAAAGTTAAAAAGTAAGACTGCGCTAAAAAAACCTTGTCTAGTTGTATGCTTTTTAGTAAAGAAGTTTTTTTTTTTTCCTTAAAATTATTACTAAAAAAATTAATCTATTGGAATATGTCATAGGTGGTATCCTTAAATAGTATCCGTGCAATACGGCAGATAGAAAATAGTTTCTTTTATCTATTTTCGAGAACATATCATATTCCAAAACCATACAATGTATTAGCAAATAGTTAAATTTCGGCCAAATACTCATTTCCAAAATCATAATGTTTTTCAATATGTTGTTTATGGTAATAATTTCCGGGAATTTGAATAATGAAAAGTTTGTTGCTATTCAGTAACAACGGTTTGAGAAAATGTACATCTAACATACATTATAGGAGTAGGAGTGGGATATATTGTCGTTGACAAAAAAATTTATTGTCATTAGAAGTTAATTATATTTCATAACTTTATTGCTTATTAGCAACCATTATTAGAAGACATGTAACAATTTCTAATTTGATTATTAATATGCAATATAATTAACTTAGTACTTAACAATTAGATGTAACAAATTTATTCAAACTTTTAGTTTTGAAAATTCTAATCTGGTTTCTGTTACTTATTTTTCAAATACTACCAAAATTTTCCTGTTACAACAATGTTTAAATAATAAGTTTTTATAATCATTAAAAACTGAAAGTATCTTTATATTACAAATTATCTCCCTCGTACTTTTTTATAAATTAGCATGTTCCTAAGTTACCGGCCAAATTACAACCTATTTATAACTTGAAAATAACGAGTCCCTAAAATCACCAACGTATATACAACGTGGCCTTAAAAATTATATTCTCATAGTCTTTGTAAAAGTTAAAAAACAAAATGGAAAACAATTTTTACAAGTAAAAAAATTCCTGTTATTTCAATTTATTTGACTTTGCAAGTTACTGTGTTTGTTTTTTGTTGAAAAAGATAATCGTTATTTGTTAGTTCGATCACACACTAAAAAAAACTAATTAAGTGATTGTGAATAGAAATTGTCAAGAGATATGCAAATTGAAGCTGCTGAGAATGTATTAAATGACAGAAATGAATCAAAGATAATGTATTTTAAATAAATATGTTCCTAATTTCTTGCTTCAGTTATCAATTATTATAATTAAATGCTTTCAATTCAAACAATTTTTTAAGAAATTCAAAATTATGAGAAAATGACATGTGGCAAAATCAATGAGGAGATGATATGTGACTTTGAGTTACTTATTTATTAGGATATGATGGATGACATTATGCAAATGACTATTTTATTTTATTTTTTTTGTCGTGTTTTCGGGTTTTTCATGTTTTAATTTAGTCGTGTTCGTGTTAGCAAAAAAAATACGACATTGTGTCGTGTCGTGTTCGGGTTAAGAAAAACAAATTTGTGTCATGTCGTGTTACACGAATACACGAAACGACTGCCCGATTTACCACCCCTATCAACAATATTACTAATCAAAACGTTAAATGTTCAATAAAACTACTCTTAAATGCCATGCATTTGGAAATCACTTGCAATTTAAATGCATCACATCAAATAGTAGCTTTATTTACCTTTTGAAACTTCCAATTGCCGTTGGCGACTTAATTAGTGGTATGAAATTTGCAAAGCGATTGTTGTGTCCGTACAAAATTGTTGAACAACGTCGTCAACCAAAATGTGAAACGGTGAACAAAACTCCTCGTAAACATCATGCATTTGGAGATTACTTTTCATATGAATACATCATGCATTTAAAGAGTAGTTTTACTTAGGCCTTCCGGTGTACCCGAGCTCGGGTTTGTGCGAGGTGTGCGAGCTCAAGGGGAACACCGTCCCCCTAGTGAGAGCCCCTCGCAGTTTTGACACCGCACGAGGGTGGGACGTCGCGCGAGCAAATAAGGAAACAGATTGCTTGGTTGTACATTAAGCATAATTACTTGTATCAAATGTGAGGGAAGTGAGATGTAACAATTTCCAAGAGTGAGGGGAGAAGTTAAGGGTGCTGATGTGGAAGAGAAAAAATGAGAGTGTGTGTGTGGGCACATCGGATGGCCTTACCCTTTCACACTTCCGTTGGCACCTTTGTTGAATAGAATTTTTAAAAGAAATTGTCTCATTACAAATATAAAAATAAACATAATCACAAACAAAAACTAATATTTAAATGTACTCATATTTTAACGTTGTCGTAAATAAATCTCTTTAAATATTAAATAAACATTATTCTTATTTTTATTATTATTTTTTTAAATATAATATTTTTTATTTATTAATTGTTTTATGATTATTATTATTATTATAACCAATATTTTGTTATTAATTAATTACTGTGTCTTTAAATTTTTTTTCATTTGGTATTTTTTTTCTTTTTCGGTTATATTTTTTCGTATTTTGTTTATATTATTTTATTTTTTAAACAATCCAGTTTTTCATATTATATGACTTCTTTTGTTTTATCTAATAATATATCACATACGTTTTCTTACTATCGACTAACATATTGCATATAACGGCAGATTTACATTGGGCGTCGGGGGTACACCTGCACCCCAAAAAATTATGTGCTGATATATAAATTATGAATATAACAATAACTTGTACCCCTAGCATACTAAGTTGCAACATTGCGTATTCTCTATCCCTTTGACCTTTCTAGTCCAAAAACAGGAAAGCCCACATGGGCATTAGGCATAGATGGTATAGTTTAGACTTTATAGTTTCTATTAGGGCTATTTACCCATTTACCGTCTTAGTATGAGAGATAGTGTATGATATGGAGATAAATAATTGTTTGGCTACTTGAGTATTAAAAATATTGAAAAATCACATTGTTGTTATTGTCAATTTTCTATAATCATCACCAACCGGTATGTTTTCTTACATTAAAACATATGTTTAAAGAATGAGTTAATTTTTGAAGTCGGGTAGTTTGTGAGATGAAATTCTTGTTTTGTTATTCATTTTTTGTTATTAAATTCTAATGTTCATAATATTATATGATATGTATTGTTTGAAATAATAAGAAATACTGCTATATAAAAATGGAAGGAAAAATAATCATATCTTAGAAAATTCCTATTAAAAAATAAAATTTTAAGAGGCTCAATGTTTTTCGCATTTTGGTGGGTCAAATTTTAATTTAAAAACATAAATATAAATTTCAAATATTTATGTATCCACATATATAAATTGCTAGTTCCGTAAGGCTAGAGGGAGTATTGCTCGCCAAAGAGGTCGCCAACCCTCTTGGCGAGCCAACTCCACTCGCCATCCCCACTCTGTCCCTTCTCGCTATCCTGCTCGCCAAGCCGCTGGCGAGATGCCAACGGCCATTTCTTTTTTTTTTTTTTTTTAACTTGAAAGAATTAAATTAATTTCCTTGGCCATTCGTTGGCCATTGACCACCACTGCCTACAAAATGGTCAACACCTGCCAACCATAGTCTGGCCCACAAAAACCTCTTAGTCATCCGTTGGCCATTGGCCACCACTCCGTGTAGCCTAAGTGATTGCATATATTTATATGTTTAAATATTAAACATATAACTAAAGAAAGTGGGTATCTACATAACATTTTCTCTTTTTATCATATTTTTACAAGCAATTCCATTTTTTAAATTTGACATTATTTACTTTTACTTTTACTTTTATTTTTCTATTTTTTATTAGTTCAAAACAATATAAATAGTAACTGCAAAAGGAAAATTAAAAACTACATCAATTTAAAATTAAAAAGTAGGTATCTACATAACGTTTACATTACAAACGCATTATATATTTCAAAAATTACATATAATTTGATAGTAAAATCATTATCAAATTTTAATCGAGATTACATAGGTTAGAATAACTTTTTCATATAAATTTATTAACATGTGCTCAAATAGTATTTTAATATATATTAAATATAAAAATAAGAACATACCGGTATCTTCTCTTTTAATTTTTTTTAAAACAACCGTTATATAAAAAATAATATAATTAATATTGGTTTATATAATTAACATTGGTTGATATAAAAAGAGATCATTTGTATATTAGAAAAATAGATATAATGATTATTATTTTATAATTTTATAATTTCACAATGATTATTAAGAAAATAAGATTATTATGTAATAATTATACTTATTTTAGATAAAAAGTTGAAATAATCATTAGGAATAAATGGTAGAAAATGGAAATGGTATAAATAATCAACCCCTTTGTACTTGTTGCTTGCCATTTTACACCACTTGAAAGTCCTGAACAAAACACACACACATGTAGAAATTATCCTGAACAAAATTAATAAATCATTTTAGTGAGCTAAGTTATCTTAAATATAATCAAATACACAACATAAGTTGACATGATAAAATATAACTATTAGGCCATCCGGTGTGGGCTCTCACGAGCTTTCATTTTTTCCCTGCCACATCAGCGTCCAGTCAGCACTCTTCACTCCTCCTCTCACCATTGGAAATGGTTGCCTCTCACATCCTCTTGGTTTTGGTACAATGAATTAAGCTAAATGTACAAGCAATATGCTTGACTTTCTGTTTGCTCGTGCGGGTTGGAGATGTCGTGCGGGGAGAAAAGTGAGAACTCGTCTCACTAGAGGGATGGTGTACCCCTCACCAAAAGTGCAAGCCTCGCACTCTTGCTTGCACCACAACGGAGGGCCTTACTGGTAAATAAATGTAAGTATGCTTCTATTATGCATAAAAACAAAGCAAATTGACATATGGGTATCAAAATGTAAGTATATATGTATTATAGGTAAAAATAGTATATAGTTATTATTGGTAAAAAGAATTGTAAGTATATGTATATTATGGATGAAGAAATGATGAATGAACCCATTGGTTTGGTCAAAATATTTATACAAAAGATGTATGGCATACCTTCTGATCGGATTTGGGTGCACTAAGGACCTTAATATAAAGTGGATTGAACGCACTCAAAATCACATAACAAACAACTAAAAATGTTCTTGATCATTAGAAGATTTAGATATTTCTCGTCTTTATCATCATATGTAACTTAAAACTCTTGAAGTTCTTCTTTCTCGTCACTAGTTTATTTATTTGGAAGGTTTTTAACAACTTCTATGTATTCTCCCTCTATGACTAAGAAAAAGGTGTTTGCTATTATTTTCTTCGATTGCTTAGGCGTACACTTAAACCATTCACTAGTTTGGAAGAATTGTTATCCTTCCAAGTTTTCATCGTCTGTAAATTCATATACTAATTCGAAAACTTCATATATCCCCTTTGGTTTTGTTTTACCAACATCTAACTGATATTTAAAACCATTGTGACATGACAGGTTATTGTGCATAATACAGATGTTGTGATGACTGGACAAAGGAGTAGTCATTTTGAAGCTGAGACAGTATTGCACAAAGCCTTATTAGTTATGCCAAAAAAATATGGTTATAGACATTTAATCATGGTTTTTTCATTGAAAATGTAACCATAGTTCGAGTCACTTTTCATAACTTATGATTACGTTTAATTTTCATGACCATGTCACATGAAAAACTGTGACCGTATGATAGAAATTTTTGTAGCTCTATCAATTTTTTTTATAATCATGACCACAAAATACTTATAGTCCCATGTTTTTTCTTTTATTATGAGTATTGTTTACTTTTAGTCACAAATATAAAATTTAATCGTAAATGTAAAATACTTATAGTCATAGGTTTTATTTTTTATCGTAAATATTGTTACATATAGACATATATTACAAATTAAACCGTGAGTACCATAAAATAGTTATACTCGAAAGTTCTTTCTTATATCATGACAAGTGTTACCTTTAGACACATATAATAAATTATACAGTAATCATAAAATATTTATAGTCAGAGGTTTTTTATACCATGATGATTGTTTTTTTTAAACACACACTAGAAATTAAAATATGACCATAAAATACTTATAGTCGTATTATTTTTCTTTTAACAAGACTATTGTTTACCTTTAGATATACATAACAAATTTAAACTATGACCATAAAGTATTCATAATCACATGTTTTTTCTTTTATCATAACGGTTATTTAGTTTTAGACACACACTAGAAATTAATTTGTGACCAGATAAAAATTTATAGTCACAAGTTAATTATTTTATCATATGACTATTGTTTACACTATAGACACACATAATAAATTAAATGATGATTATAAAATAACTATTGTCATAGTTTTTTATATTTTCTCATAATAAATGTTTGCCCATAGACATGTTAAAAATTGAGTTGATGACTATAAAATATCTATAGTTACGAGTTATTTCACGTATCGTGACTATTGTTTACTTTTAAAAACACATATTTAATACAATTGTGACCATAAAATACTTATAACACATGTTTATTCATTTATCATGACAATTCTTTACTTTAAGTCACACATAAGAGATTAAATTATGATCATTTATCATGATAATTGTTTACTTTATAATGCCAAAGCTCTAATAGACCTAGAAACATACCAGTGAAAAGGAATATCAACATTATATATTGAATTTGAGATCCTCGAAATTGATCACCAAGTGCTAGAAATCTGTTGCCACGAGTCCACGACCATTAAGACCCCATATTTGCCAAACAATGCCATTATAACATATCTCTAAAGGTCATTATGGCTTTCTTTGAACCTCCACCACTATTTGCTCAAATGGAAATGTTTAAAGCTTTCAAACTTCCTATACCAAGGCCACCCAAATCATTGCAAAGGATTTAGTTGTTGATATTATTAGTTTTCCATTTTCCAATAGTTCCTCGACAACTATAACAATTATAAAATTACAAAATAATAAATTATTAAACTGTATTTGATATGTCGCAACTAGCTTTTTTTCAAGCTTTTTAAGATTGTTGTGTTTGATAAATCAAAAAATTTCTTATAATCTATCTTGCAAAAAGCTATTTATAATGTTTCAAGTTTCAACAAGATTTTGAACCTTTGTTGGAATTATTTCCTAAAGCATATCCATAAAAAAACTCTTACGATAATACATACAAAAGTTAAATAATTAGAATATACAACTGATTTGTGTATAATATTGCAAACGATATCGGATATAATAAATGAGAACACGATTATTTAATACTTACTTTAGTTTAATAAAATATATTACATATTTATATTATAGTTTGAATCATTGCACGTCTTTTTATTGTATTTTTATATTTTCTTAACTACCAAGTTATTAGTTAATTCTTCGGTTAATGTAACATACGTGGCCTTAATAGAGATAAGAAATGATAAAAAGACAAATACAAGGTTACATGCAATTTATTTGGTACCTATTTGATTTTCAGAATCAGGACTCATCCATATGATCATAACAAAACGAAAAATATTTGAGATATATTCAGAAAAGTCCTTATATTTTGATTATATATTCGATTAAATCTTAATTGTTTTTTTAATATTTAATTAAGCCTAATATTTTGTTAAATATTTACAATTTTGGATAGTAGTTGGTTATGCTGTTTTTATATTTTTACAACTGATGATATATAGGGTCAAATGTAAGAACTTAATTGAATAAAAACTGAAAATTTAACTCTAAATTGTTAAAAGGATCAAAACGTAAAAACTTTAATGAATATTTTCTTTTTATATATAACTAAAATTGTAAAACATTTAATAAAATGTTGGGCTTAATTAAATATATGGTCAAAACTCAAAAAATGACTGCAATATTGGCCGACGACATGCGAAGTTCACGTTCACGTAAGAGAACAATAAGAGTTTCAATAATATGATTTTGGAGGATGAGAGAAAGCGATATGTACGTATGATCCAAACAAAATCCTACCAACCTACGTGCCAATACGAATTTGTTCGTCACAATATCTAGCAAATAGAATGGAAGTGCTAACAAAGATACGCAAAGCGATCTTCTTACAGACTTTGTGGAACATATATATAATGTTGACGTACCAATTAATCTGGAAGTTTTCGAGGACGACGAAGATTTCGAGTGATGTTAGCTTTAACAAAAAAGTTATTTTAAATTAAATTTGTTACTTTCTAAATAAATTGTTTTGATTTAAAAAGGCAAAAAAATGACTATTTTCAATATAAAGTAAAAGATAATGGATATTATTGGAAGCTGAATCGGAAAAAAAATAACTCTCCCCATAGAAAAAAAAAATTTCTACGGTTGTTTGATGTTGTCCTCTTCATAAAAACAAAATGAAGTTGGTAACACGTGTTTCTGTCATTTTGTTGCCTACCGGAGGCTGTTTATCTTTACTTTTCCTTTTTCCACAAGGACTTGTTTTTGTTAATCAGGTCAAACAAAGTTATGTATATGACAATGGTCATAAATGTCTTTTGGAATGGAGACAAGGACTAAGCACAAGGGCAGTATTGTATTCACTATGTATTGCAATTGCATCACTGCGAACGTATGACGCTAACGAGAGATGCATTATTGTATTTGTTTTCTTTTTCATGGTTGTTAGAACTTAGAAGAAATCATATATTTTTTTATATTTTCTTCTTATTTATGTGAAAATAATGATAAATGTTATGTTTAATAAACTTATGGAGGAAATTTCTGAAGAAAATCCTAAATAGTTTTTTTATAAGTAATTACATGAATCGTCTTTCATTCGTATTATAAATGGCGCATTTAGTTCTTACTTTTAAAATTAATTTGGATCATCTTTTATATATCATTCAAAGTTGCAAGCTTCGTCGCTGATAGACATAAAATGACAATATTGTTTTTTTATTCTATTTTTCTTTTTTGATTTTCTACAATTTGTTTACTATTTTTTAATTAAAAAAACAAGAACAAAATAATCCCACCCTTCAAACCGATCTCTCTCTCTCTATTGACTTTATAGTATAAAAAAATCAAATGAAAATTTATGTCTTTTGAATTCAGGTGCCCATTTCTAACTTCATGGTTATCGAAGACCCGGATTCACCACACGGTTTAAAGCTAACAATTGAATATTACCCTTATACAAATGATATTTTAGTCCTTTGGGATATAAGCAAAGATTGGGTCATTAACTACGTCAACCATTACTACCCAGAAGATAATCTCATAGACTCAGATTCCAAGCTTAAAGCATGGTAGACAGAAATTAGAACAGTTGAACACACAAAGAAAAAAGACGAACCATGGTGGCATATTCTCGAAACACCAAGACCCCATCAATATTCTAACAACAATCGTCTAGGTAACTTCAGGCCATGGTTGTCAAAGATCCGTATACAAGAATGTTGTGGGTTCACGTAGAGCATCTGATTTCATCCCTCAACCGTAAAACTGAAATCAAAAACCTGAAATTGAAATCTAAGTGTGAAACAAAAACTAATATCAAAATCTAAATCTGAAATCGGAAATTTGAAACTAAAGCTCAAAACCAAATCGGATTCCAACCACCGGTGACGTTTGTGCCCTGCTACTTCATCGATTCGTCTCTTCTCCATCCTCACTGATTTGTCTCTTCTGCACCATTTTGTCAGGATTTATGTTTGTGTTACAATATTTGATGCATTTTCTTCCGACCATTCATTATAGTGTCATATGCATAAAAAAACGAGAAATATCCAACCTACTTGAACCCACTTGAGTTCCACGAAAAATTGACTTCTTAATAGCCACTTTAACTGAAACATTAAGTTCTTCTATTGCAAGAATAAATAAGAAATATGAGAATAGATCACTTAGTTAGAGTCCCCTTTTTATTTGAAACTCTGAAGTAGGAGAGTGTTGAAGAGGACTGATGTCATGGAAGACGTTAAGAAAACGTCGAACCCATCCTCTCCATTTATCACCAAAGCATATATTCTTCGAAACATCATCTAAATAGTCCAAACATATAGTCATAATCCTTTTCAAAATAAACTTTGAAAATCATCAATTGCTTTTGATGTTTCTTGTGTCATGCAATTATTTCATTCAACATTAAAGGACCGTCTAAAATTTGACATCCTATAATGAACTTTGATTGCCACGGACTCACCACTTTGTCAATGACAATTATTTTATATTGGTAACTTATAAGACTAATTGGATGATAATCAAAAATAATCTTTAGGTCTTGCATTTTTGGTAGAAGTGAGACAATAAAAGGGTTACACCGTACTGGGATTATTTCATTCACTACATTCAACCGCCTCATCTTGACTCGACAGCTGCTTACCACCATCAAACCTCCCCCTGTCACAAACTACTGTCGGATGGCGGATCTTCAAGATTGGGTTCAGTGGCGGATCTGCAACATCGCAGTATCATTCCTCTAAGGTTTTGTCTCCTTTAGGTTGGATGGTGTTTTCTGGTTTTTCTCAGGCGAGACAGAGGTGGGAGAGAAGAGAAGAAAACAAAGAGAAGGATGGAGATGGGGTTGTCAATTTTTGTGTATGTATGATTAGCGGTGGTTATGGATGATGTGTCACCAGAGAGTTTAAGTTTGATTTTGGTTTGAGGTTTGATTGGGCGGAGCAATTCTTTAATATCCGGTTCATATGTAGCTTTATTGTGTCAACAATCAAACACCACTAATATGTAGCTTAGCTTCGTGTTTATCATGGAACATCAATTCTTAGTTTGTATTTTGATGGTTGGTGATTATCAGTGTTCATCATCTTCATTGGTGTTTATTTACATCCTAATACATATTATTGCCCATATTTGATTCTTTTCTAAGATAACCAGAAACCACCCACCCCAGCCCCAACATTTGATAAAAACCCCTCTAATAACCCCTTCTATTACTCACCCCTAGCCGAAAACCAACCACCCCATCCCAATCAAAATTAAAACTTGCTTCTCATCCTTTAGCGTGCTGTAACACCCGACTTATTAACCAAAAACACCCCAAAAATTTTTCATTTTTCAAACCAAATATTTTACAAATAAAACATAGTTAAGGGGTTTTAGTCAATACAATACGAGTACAAGAGTATCACGAAGTACAATACATAATATATTATACATTCTTCAAGCCGGGATGTCACTTTAAATTCTAAATCATCAGTCACGGACTTTGTCTTTTCCCTTAGCAGGGCCGCGCTCACCTGCAGGGACATATCAAATAAACTGTGAGCTTTAAAGCCCAATGAGTAATCAAATCAAGAATAACATGTATAAGAATAAAATCATATATACAAGGTCAAATATGTATTATCACACAATACAAAATCAAATATGGCTCACGGGTTAGCCCGCTGTTGCCTAGACTCACGGCTCCGTTCTTGCCATCGTAATGACTCACGGATTATCCGGTCTTGTCTGTATAAATTTGACTCACAGCTCCGTTCTTGTCTATTATAGACTCACGGCTTATCTGATCTTGTCATGTCACAGTTTACATGGATATATTGACTCACAGCTCCGTTCTTGTCTATCGTAGACTCACGGCTTATCTGGTCTTGTCATATTTCAATTCATGTAATTTGTCATTTTTGTCCCCCAAAATCACATTCATCTGCAGCTGCTCATATAACATGTATCATGACGGATAACAGTGAGATTACTCACCTGAAGGATTGCTACAACTAGCTTTTGTTGTTCCTTGCTTTTCAATGTGATCTGTAGAATTTTGTCCCGTACCTATAATTCCATTTATTATCAAAATGGTTATAGGTTAATAACCATTTCAATTAACTCTAATGCAATAGAGTTCAATACAATATTGTTATAAACAATGCCTAGTTAATAAACTTCCCGTTTACTAACTTTATATGAATTTTACTATTCACCGAGGCATTCGGATCGATCTACAGTGCCCCCGAGGGGTCGGAAACTCAATATAAAAATTTTCCCAAACTTTTCAGACCATAACGAGCCTACGGTTCAAGTTTGAGCTAAATCGGACAAGCCAAACAAAAGATAGCATTTCAAAGTCCTTGCCTGGATTCTGCTTGGAGGCGCACTGCGCCTGGAGAGGGGCGCACTGCGCCCAGCGCCAGTGCAGACCTCCTGTCCAGTCGCGAATTGTGCACTGTAGCTTGCTGTTTTGTCCTTTAAGTCCTTAATGTCGTTCTTAATCGTTTGGGGTTTGTTCCTAGGCTAAAACCTTACATTTTAACAAGGTTTTTAACCCCCAAAACACCCTCAATCAATTATATGAAGAATTAAGGTTCTTAGTTCTAACAACCCCAAATCTTCAAATTCATCCAAAATAACAATCTACTTCCATTTTCTTTGGTTAAGTCTATATTAGAATGACTTAATGGAAGTATTACATCAATCTTAACACCCAATCATAACTGTAATTGCAGTTTTTGAGTTCTACAAAACTCATCAAGAACAACTAATCAAGAGTTTGGAAACTTACCTCTAAACTTCCAATTATACCCTTGTAAATGCTATAATCCAACTTGCAAGTTCCAAGCCTTCAAGAACCTTCAAATCCTCTGCAGAAATCAGCTCCTAGAACACTCCCGTATGTGCCAAAAATCTGCACAAGCCATTTCTTTTATACCCCCAATATTTGCAATTGTTGGATTAGGTGTCTAAGCCATGACTAATAATTAGTATTTACCTGATTAATGGTAGCACAGTCCATTTGGGTTGCCCTCATAGCTAGAGGTTTGTTGAAAAGTTAAAGAGAGAGAAAAAGGTTGATGTATTATATGACTAATAAATCAAGATATTGTTTGTTAATATATTATGGAGATAATATATTAATTAGAAATAATATTATTTGATTAATAATTAATCATAAATTAATTGGATTAATTTCTGTGACATTAATTGGATTAATCAGGAGGTTAGGGATTAAAGTCGTACAAATTCAATAGTTGAATTGCGGCGCGCGGCGCGCCAATGTAAAGGCCGCGACGCGCGTACATATTCGTACGAATTCAATAGTTGAATTGCGGCGCGCGGCGCGCGTATAGATAATCCGGAAAATGGGCTGCGGCTAGGGTTTCTATGTAACGACCGTTTTTCAAAAAAAAAATGTTGTGAATAGTAACTCCGGCGTGAATAGTAAATCCGGCATGAATAGTAACTCCGACGTGAATAGTACCGGCGTGAATAGTACCCGAGAAATGAAGTAAGCGCTTACCTCGTGATGACGTCGACGATGATGTCGTGATGACGTCGACGATGATGTCGTGATGACGTCGTGATGACGTCGTGAATAGTGTTTTCAAGCCCTATAAATAGAGGCCTAACTTCTTCATTTCAACCCACACCAAACACCAAACAACCTTACGATATCGAGGAGTGTTCTGGTGATGAAAATAGGTCGGGAGGAGTTAGGAGCGGGCGGTAGCTGGTAACGAGGTGTTCGGGAAGTGTTGGAAGAGCGGAACGGGAAACGTGCCAAGGCTTTGCGAAAACGCCAATCTTAAGTGAGTAATCGCTACCGTATCTCCTTAATAGTTTATATGTGTTAAACTATAAAAATACGAGGGGTGTAATAAATTTATTTCCAATAATTCATAATTCCAAAGGTAATGCTGATTGATTTACTTACGAGGACGGTGTCTAGGCCGATTACTTGGGATCTGGTTGTTGGATTTTCCGAAAGGCTAAAATGCTGAAAGGATCCTGCCACCCCAACTAATCTTCTACCTGGCCGTTCTTTATTTGATAAATCATGGAATGCCGCATTGGAATTACTAAAGGAAATATAAAGCTGTAAAGTAATAATACTTGTGTGGGAAGCAGGTGTGTTGTCGTGAGGGTAAATCCAAGTTATAAACCTAAAAGTACCATAAGATGATACTGAGAAGAGTGAATAAATAATGGTATATAATGCATGTCAGGAGACTGCAATATTTACCATATACTATCAAAACGTGAGGTAATCATAGATGTACTATGACCATACTTGTATGAGGAAGCCGTTAAGTGAGGGGGTATACCGTGAGATGGTATAAGAATTCGTGAAAACTAATACCAAATAATAAATAAAAAGAGATGGCAGTAGCTAAAGGTGTGAGTCGTGACGATGTAAGATAAGACTGTGTGGGACAGTCTAATAGTGAGTATCAGTGGGTGATACTGTATAGTGAGTGACGTCGGGTAATACGGTAGTTTCACAGTGTGAATTACGAGTCGGATAGGACTGTGAAGCTGACAGGAACGGTGATTCTGCAACGTGTGTGACCATATAGGTCATACTGTGATTAGATTACTCAATAAGCTTTATAGCTTACCCTGTTGTTTTATGTGGTTTTGCAGGATAGGTAACGCTTGGCTTGGATCATGGGACGATCCCTGGTGATATTATCTTGTAAATTCCAGGCTGAAAAACTGGGCGTTACATTCTAGCTTTGCCACTTGGTTCCCTATAAATAGGGAACCCTAGGCCTCATTATCAGTTGCTCATTCTATTATTTCTCTCTGGAATTTCGATCCATAATCCTCTCGGCTTGGGTGTGATCTCATTTGAGGCAGGATATTTTTGTTGTTCAGCTTCCAAAAAAGTCTAAAAGGTTAGTTTTCTTTCTAATCTTATTCTTTTAGTTAATTTTCTTATGGCCTTTAGGTTTTTGTTATATGTTCAATTAGAAGAAAACATAGATCCTTATAGGTTGCATGTGAACTTAGGTTATTTAGTTCATGGTTGCAGAAAACCTTTTCAGTGGTATCAGAGCCTGTTTTGTTTTCTTGTTGAATTGTTATAACGGTTTTAGGGTTTAAAGCCTATAAACCCTAATAATTTTTTATGTAGATCGATTTCTAGGATTAGGGTTTTGGAAACCCTAATTCCCCCTTGCTATTTTCGAAAATTTCAATTAGGGTTTTAGGAGGTTTTCTAATTTTGGTAACTTTATTTGTTAATTAAATGGATAACCTTAAACCCCATTATTTGAATTCGAAATCTAGGGGGTTTAGGATAGGTTTTAATTAATTTGACTAATTTGGATAAACCTATCTACATTTGAATTAATTTAATTAATTGTTAATTAAAAGATAATTCAAAAGGGATTTAATTAATTTTAAAATTGCAAAATTAATGGAATAAATCCAGAAAAGTATTTTAAAATGTTTAAAATATTTAGATTTAATTAATTGATAATTAAAATTGATTAAATCGAATTTAAGGTTTAATTTAATTCAAAATTTAATTGTTAAATTTGGTAAAATTAAAAGATAAACCTTGAATATTTTAAAGGGTTTTAAAATACATCTTATATATGTTATTAATTGTTAATACTATATGTATAAGATAAAATTGGTCAGTCAATTCAATAGTAGGCCTCATTCACGAAGCTGGTCTATAAAGTGGGTATAAGGAGGCTGCCTGTAAAATGGCAGTCTAATGGGTGAACACTCTCGCCCACCGCTCGCCTGATCAGTGGAAGGTCGTTAGCCGAACAGTTTTGATAGGACCACTTAATCATTAAAAGTATAATGATCAAAGTACTAGAACCTTTACACAAAATCCCAATCTAGTTACTTTAGAAAAAAATGTGAATTTGATGCTATCCCATGAAATTGCACATTGCACTTTATGAAACGTTGGTGGAGCGTGTGTGGTTTACCGGCACACCAATGGGGGTTCATAAAGAGTGGCAATAGGTGTCTCGGGTGTTATCATTGTTGATGGAGCGTGTGTGGTTAACCGGCACATCAATTTGAGATGATAATGGACCCCGAGAGTACCAAGCTAATTTGCATGGTTATTCACACCCGGTTTGTGATCCTCGGCATCCCAGTCACAAACGGTAAGGCATATCTGAGATTAAACATGCTATTGAACAGTTCAATAAATCTCAAAAGAAACTAGGAATTCCATTTATAATAAGATTATATTTTCCGCGGTGGAATTGGCTGAATCGTCATTCGCCTACCTTTATAAAATTTGCAAATAGATTACGGCATCCCTCTTCTAGTTTGTAAATTGTTATAGTTGGATCCTAGCCTTATTTTATATTGGGTTATTATAAGGACCGACATGTATCTAATTAAAACTTACCTTCTTTTATAGATGTCTTCTGCTGATCAATCCGCTCCCCACTCAAACTCCAGTGTTCCCTCTATCCTCTCACTGTGTTCCAAGGTTCAATTGAACGGGACAAATTACAATGACTGGATTAGAAATATCAAGATGGCTCTGAGGTACGAGAACAAAGAGTATGTCCTCGAGACCGAGCTTGTCGATATTGACCCTGAAACTGCTACTCCCGAGGAAATTTCCTTGTACCAAAAACATTCTGATGATGCGACCAAAGTGGCCTGCATCATGATCGCCACAATGAACCCCGAATTGCAAAGGATATACGAAGACTACTGGCCCTTTGAGATGCACAAGGAGCTTGCGGAAAAGTTCCGCAAGCAAGAGCGCATCGAGAGGTGCGAGGTGGTCAAGGACTTCACGAACAGCAAACCTAAAGATGAAGAGTCCATCTGCACTCATGTGCAAAGAATGCAAGGTTACGTGGAGCGGCTTAGAAAGCTTGCGATGCCTGTACCGGAGCAGTTGGCCGTTGACATAGTGCTTAACTCCTTACCGAGTTCTTATGACCAGTTCAGGCTGGCTTATCATTTGAACAACAATCAGGCTAATATGACTGAGTTGCATCGTATGCTTCGAGTAGCTGAGGACGGGATGAAGGGTAAAAGTGTACCCTCGGTTAATCAGCCCGTCCTAGCCATTGGAAGTGGCAAAGGAAAGAAAAGGAAGGGCCTTCCTAAGCAAAATTGGAGGGAAAAGGTTCAGGTCGGGTCATCCAGTAATGGCTCGAGAACCAAGACTTCCCACATTCCTTGTGTGGCCAACCCCGATGAAGCCAACTGTTTCTACTGCAAAGAGAAGGGCCATTGGAAGAGAAGCTGCCCCAAATACTTGCAGGATGTCAAGGATGGGAAAGTAAAGCCATCGACAGCAGGTATATACACTATCTCTAAAAACTCACCATCTTCTAATTCTTGGGTCCTTGATACAGGATGTGGTTTTTGTTGGATTAGGTGTCTAAGCCATGACTAATAATTAGTATTTATCTAATTAATAGTAGCATAGTCCATTTGGGTTGCCCTCATAGTTGGAGGATTGGCAGAAAGTCCGGTAGAGAGAAAGATTGATTTATTATGTGATTAATAAATCAATAGAAATTAAATAAATAGTTTATTAATATATTTAAGTGATAATATATTAATTAGAAACTATAATAAGTAATTAGAAATTTTTCTGGAATTAATTTGGCAGTTAAATTGATTAATTAAGGTGCAGGGACTAAAACTGTAATTATTCAATAGTTGAGTAAGTGACAGTTGAGTGAGTAAGTGTGGTGAACGAAATTATATATGGAAACATATATATTTTCGATTTTGATAATGAGGATAAAAGGGTTTGAATTATTAAGATAAAGGCTTATCTTAATTTGAATTCAAAAAGGTTTATCTTTAAGGTTTATCTGATCACCATTTGGAACCTATAAATAGGGAGGCTCACCCTAACCCTAAAGCCACGATTTTGAAGCTCTCTAAGAAGGTATTTTCGGCCAACAGCTCCAAGCTAGGGTGTGACTACATTTGAGGCAAGAGGTTTCTGTTGCTTTGCTTCCAAGATTCACTAAAGGTTGGTTTTTCTTGATCTTTCTTTTAGTTTATCTTTTTCTGGCCTTCTAGGATATGTTGTATGTTTAATTAGAAGAAAACCTAGATCTATATAGGTTGCATGTGAACTTAGGAATGTTAGTTCATAGTTGCAGAAAACCTAACAGTGGTATCAGAGCTATTTGGTTGTTTTTCTTGTTAAATTGCTATAACTCCTTTCCTGAAAATTAGGGTTTAATTGTTTATAAACCCTAATGTGGCCAATTTCGAAATTTAGGGTTTGTTTTAGAAACCCTAGCCCCTCCCCTATGATTTGGCGATTTTTTGTGGATTAGGTTAGAAGGTATTCTATTTTTGGTAACTTTAAATTGTTTAAAAGATAAACCTTAAAACCCTTTATCCTAAAAATCGAAATTTAAGGGATTAGGATAGGTTTTAATTAATTTGATTAATTTGATAAAAACCTATCTACTTTTGAATTAATTTAATTAATTGGTAATTAAAAGATAATTCAAGGATTTAATTTAATTTAAAATTTAATTGTTTTAAATTGGCGAAAATTAAATAGATAAATCCTAAAATATTTTAAAATGTTTAAAATATCAAATTTAATTAATTTAATTAATTGGTTAATTAAAAGATAATTAAAATCGATTTTAAGGTTTAATTTAATTTGAAATTTAATAGTTTAAATTGGCAATAAATTAAAAGATAAACGAGAAACAATTTTTTAAATGGTTAAAAAATTACATCTTATATATATTATAATTAGGGAGTTATTATTATATGTATAAGATTAAAAATGGTTAGTCAAATCAATAGTAGGCCTCATTCACGAAGCTGATCTATAAAGTGGGTATAAGGAGACTGCCTATAAAATGGCGGTCTAATGGGTGAACACTCTCGCCCACCGCTCGCCTGATCAGTGGAGGGTTGTTAGCCGAACGGGTTTGATAGGACCGCCTAATCTCATTAAAAGTATAATGATATTATTCAAAGTACTAGAACCTTTTAAATAAAACCCCAAATCTAGCTACCTTAGGAAAAATGTGAATTGGTGCTAATCCATGAAATTGCACATTGCACTTTATGAAACATTGGTGGAGCGTGTGTGGTTTACTGGCATGCCAATAGGGGTTCATAAAGAGTTGCAATGGGTTTCCCGAGTATTATCATTGTTGATGGAGCGTGTGTGGTTTACCGGCACATCAATTAGAGATGATAATCAACCCGAGAGTACCAAGCTAATTTGCATGGTTATTCACATCCCGTTTGTGATCCTCGGCATCCCAGTCACAAACAGTGGAGCACATCCGAGATTAAACATGCCATTGAAAAGTTTAATGAATCTCAACAGATCTAGGAATTTCATAAGATGAAATTGATAAGTGCTTATCTACCTTAATGACCATTATGTTGTGATTACGGCATCCCTCTTCACACCATAGTTGGGGTATTTTGGATCCTAGCCTTATTAAATAACATATTGGGTAATTATTTAAAAAGGACAAATTAAGCTAATAAATTCTATTTTCTTTTATAGATGTCAAGTGTCAATTCTCCTCCCTCTCCTCCTTCACCCATTTCTGAAAGCATCAGAATGCACCTGCTTAATATGGAAAGGCTGACTGGCCTCAACTGTAAAGAATGGCTTCGCAATTGGAGACTGGGTCTTGGCATTGCTGGCAAGCTACATCTCACAGAGTATCCGATCCCAGTTCCACCGGAACAAGTCATCATAAAAGGTCCTTATGATGAATCCGAAGAAATTCGTGACCTCATGCTATCAACCATTGACCCCGAGTTCCGCAAGGATTTTAAATCCTTGGGGCCATATGAGTTAATGCAACTGGTGGAGGAAAGGTTCCAAAAACCAGTTGAAGAGGAACGAGCTAGAATCCTCGGAAGACTTGCAGAGTGCAAGCTAAAGGGAGGAAGTAGCATCAATTCACATGTTCTTCAGATTGAAGGGTACATAGGCGAGTTACATAAACTTGGTCATCCCATGAGTCAGGAGGAGAGTGTTAACATCCTGCTCGCTTCGCTGACAAATGAGTACGATCTGTTCATTCAGACGTATAGAAAGGAAAACCAGAAAAAGACCCTCATGGAAATGCGTCCACTGTTGACTTTATACGAGTCACTCTTGGACAGGCATAGCTCCAATGGCTCAGCTACTTCTGGATTAAGTCCAGTAAAGAGACGTAACAAGAAACGGTCAAGATCGACTGGACATGTCTCAAACTGGGAATCCGCTAAATCGGATACAGTCACGGAAAGATTGGAAGACGCTCCAACTCTTTTGAAAGCTCAGGTATATCTAAAAACCTCAAAACTCCTGTTCCAAGATTTCTTGATACATAATGTGACAGTCGCATTTTGGTTTGTATGCAGGGAATCAATAAGGCACGGGACTCTGGTGCATAGGAGCACATATGGATTAGATCTCCAGCTCGTGCAGTTTTGAAGTTTAGATAGATATTAAATATTGTTATTAGTCTTTAGATACATTTTTTGACATTGTCTATTACATTGTTCAAGGATTTTATTTTTTAATAAAATTGTCATATTTTCTTTTAACACCTGTTGTCTAAAATTATCCTTGAAATGTTATATGAGTGTGTTGAATGTATGATTAGTAATAACTTGAATGTTGATGCATCCAAAGTGTTTGGATTCAAGAATTGTGTCATTTATGATTGTTAATACAAATGTTATAAGAATCAATTCAACCATAGGTCCAGTTGGACAGGACCTTGGAATCATTTGACTTAGAGTCACTTGATGAATTAATTTCTTAATGTGTCAAGAAATGAATCAACCAAAGGTCCAGTTGGACAGGACTTTGGAATCATCTGACTTGGAGTCAGATGATGATTAAGTTCTTTATAAAGCACATGTGGCAAGAAATGAATCACCCAAAGATCCAGAGGATAGGATTTTGGAATCAGTTGACTTAGAGTCAACTGAAGATTCCAAGTCTTGAACAAAGTCATAAGTTTACATAGATATGTAAAGGACATTGAGATTTAGAGCAACGGACACACATGTTGTTGTGTATTGCTAGAATCCTGATATAGAACACAATTGTTTGTACTTCACGATATTCATCATTCGGTATGACGAATATGACATTGCTAATCGGGATAAGCAATTAAATTGAAACCTCGAACAGTTCAAGGACTTCAAAGGAAGTACAAGTTCCACAGAACCTGAGCGATAACATAAACTGAGAAAAAGATTTCACAGTTCATTCTCTTCCAAGAATATTAATGATTATAATGTGTCTTAGGGAAGATAATGGAGCATTGGTCAAAACAGTTTGATCCTCGGTGTATGAGATACATTGCCAATTAGTTTCCAATAAGATGAACACTATACCAGTCAGTCCATATAAACCATACTCCGACTACATCCTAGACTAAGTAGGTCTTGCAGACACTGCCTGAAATGTAAAGCTGGGATTATCCGACTTGTACATAGAAAGTCCAGGGTCTTGTAGTGTTCATCTGAACCTCATGACCAGCTGAACTTGATCAGCATTGTCGTTTCATTAGCTATCCCACTGTAACTAAAGAGCTCTTTTAGAAAGAACTCATGGTCTAAGGAAACAGTGGGAGTTGAGACAGTCCTAAATGAGTTTAGGATTAGCAATGAAAGAACCTTTTAGTCATCACTAGGCTTGGAGCAGAAATCAGATTTCTGCTTTACAACTGACATAATCTCCTCTTAACCAGTAGTATTGATCACCATCATAAGTAGTTGTGATCGGGGTGACATACTGATTAGTGGTAAAACACTGCAGTTGGTACGGATTTGCAATCCGACTACTTGGAAGCATTGGTGAGCCCGGCTGCTGCCAAATAAGAGGACCTTAGGACGAGACACGGTCTATGTGAAAAATTTGATTGATTTTACACCTGGTCTAAAAACCAGTGGGAGTAACTGAATCATCAAAAGAAAGCAACATGGACAGATACATACCTTCAGAACATCTGGTTGAGTGAGACGATACTCAGAGTCAAGTAATTGATTCCGAGTAAAGCACTCTCAATAGAAGATGAAATCCGAGAGGATTCTGCATGGCATAGTGTGAGTCGTTAGTGGAGCATGTGTGGTTTACCGGCACACTAATAGGGACACACATAGAGCATGCCATTACAAAAGGTACATGGCCCTGGGTTTCGTCCCACGGGCATCTCACAAGAAAGGATATTCAGATTCTCAAAATATGCCAAAGGATTGGATTTTGAGAAAGGGCTGAAAGATTTCCATTAAAATGTCAGAAAAGTTTGGATTCTCAAAAATGTGCCATAAGTCCTAGATTTTGTGAATAGCCTATAACCGTGTCAAAGCTAGTGGGAGTCGCCGTTATCCACTATCCCCACATGTGGGATAAATAATGGTTCTAGGAAACGTCTCTTTTCATTACGAAGTGTAATGACTTGGTGTTAAGAGACGGATCGCTATGAAAGCCTTAATAGAAATACGGCATACTCAGGTGGTTGTAAACGTCTATGAGATAGATCCAGATTCTGCCAAGATGATCTTGATGAGATTCAAGATGCATAGACTTAGGAAAAGTTTTTCTTGTCATTGCTAAGTGTGATGACTTGGCATGAAAGAAATAAAGAAGGTGCAACATACTCATGTAATTCACAGTCATCTATTGGAAAGATGAAATCGCCAGCATAGGCCTAGCCATTGTAAGCATGATCTTGATAAGATTCAAGATGCACGAGAAAAGTCTCTGAAAGGAAAATAGTTTTTCGAAAATCATGACACAAAGGATTATAAATAATCCTTGGATTCCGAAAGGATTTGGAATAGGATTAGATCGGGTTCCACAAGTTTTGGATCGATCATAAAGTCATGAACATGTCCTGATAACTTAATGCTTAAGTTGGATTCAGGACATTGCCTGGCTGGGAATACTGGATGGATTGGTTAAACTAAAATAAGAATTCATTAGGAAATGATTAGGGTGAAAGTGATAGTATTAATTTGAAAGATTTTCAAAGTGGTAATTATTAACATCGGGACATGATGTTAATGGACTTCATGGTTACAAAGTCTCGTTGGTATTCTGATGGAGCGCGTGTGGTTCACCGGCACATCATAACATCTCGAAATAGTCTTAGGGTGCAGTCAAGTAGACTAAAGACCCCAGAACCATAGGAAGTCATAGTACACATTACCAGAATGGAGTTAGAATAGAAATTGATAGGATAACATATTGAGATGTTATCGGATGAGCATCCGATTGGATCATCTGCAATAAAATGTATAAGTATAAGATACTTTGGATACATAGAAAGAGTGTAAAGTTTGATAAAGACATAGATGTAAAATTAGAATTGAAAGTTTAAAAGAAATCTTGAAACCGATAACAGTTTATGACAAGGTCCGACTTGGTGATTACCTTGTGGAGACTTGGTAATAAGCAGGAGTAGCTGCCAGTCAGATCTTTATGTTTCGCTTTTGCATGTTTTACTTCCCGAATAATTTAATTATTCAGATAGGTCCACAGTCGCTCGTACTTTGGGAAGTAAGTATTGAATCAAGACTGTCATGAATTGGTTTGTAGACTGTCTAAGGAGTTAGACATAGCAATAGGATTGCTACAACATTCGTGAGTACTTAGAAATAGAGATTTGAGTATTGGATAAACCCACGCTCAACAGATTGCTTCATGGATTATATCACAAGCAATGTTGAGACGATAATATCTTATGATCTTCAAGTAGAGAGATATGAGTTATAATTTACAAGGCAGTTGTTCATTGATAATACGAAAACGCATCGGTAACTCGATGTTATAAAACGTGTTGTTGTGAATGATTTGACTGGTAAAAGATATAAGCATATGAGTCGAAGCTTATTCGTTCCTTGACCCTGATGGGAAACAGATATCTGTAGGCCTCTCGATGATTTTGAAGTTGACTAAAGTGCTGGCCAGCCTGGACTAAATTGATGTGTTCAATTAGAAGTCCCAAAGTCATAAGCAAAATCGGAAATCGGGAAACAGTATATCGGACAGAGATTGATCTCAATCCATGTCTCGTGTCTGAAAAAATATCTTGTTGGACGAAGGATCATATGATCACTTATCATTGGACAAAACTGACTAGGTCAGAGTTCGGCAGCGGTTTCTAGGAAGCTACAGTTGCTAATTAATTAGAGGTTAAATTGGTAATTTTAGTCATAGACTTATCCAAGTGGGAGACTGTTGGATTAGGTGTCTAAGCCATGACTAATAATTAGTATTTATCTAATTAATAGTAGCATAGTCCATTTGGGTTGCCCTCATAGTTGGAGG
The DNA here is from genome assembly GCA_023525715.1 of Cichorium intybus. Taxonomy (NCBI): domain Eukaryota; kingdom Viridiplantae; phylum Streptophyta; class Magnoliopsida; order Asterales; family Asteraceae; genus Cichorium; species Cichorium intybus. The sequence continues at coordinate 12,919,946 of CM042013.1, read as the reverse complement.
ATTGGCAGAAAGTCCGGTAGAGAGAAAGATTGATTTATTATGTGATTAATAAATCAATAGAAATTAAATAAATAGTTTATTAATATATTTAAGTGATAATATATTAATTAGAAACTATAATAAGTAATTAGAAATTTTTCTGGAATTAATTTGGCAGTTAAATTGATTAATTAAGGTGCAGGGACTAAAACTGTAATTATTCAATAGTTGAGTAAGTGACAGTTGAGTGAGTAAGTGTGGTGAACGAAATTATATATGGAAACATATATATTTTCGATTTTGATAATGAGGATAAAAGGGTTTGAATTATTAAGATAAAGGCTTATCTTAATTTGAATTCAAAAAGGTTTATCTTTAAGGTTTATCTGATCACCATTTGGAACCTATAAATAGGGAGGCTCACCCTAACCCTAAAGCCACGATTTTGAAGCTCTCTAAGAAGGTATTTTCGGCCAACAGCTCCAAGCTAGGGTGTGACTACATTTGAGGCAAGAGGTTTCTGTTGCTTTGCTTCCAAGATTCACTAAAGGTTGGTTTTTCTTGATCTTTCTTTTAGTTTATCTTTTTCTGGCCTTCTAGGATATGTTGTATGTTTAATTAGAAGAAAACCTAGATCTATATAGGTTGCATGTGAACTTAGGAATGTTAGTTCATAGTTGCAGAAAACCTAACAGTTTTCACATTTGTTCTGATCTGCAGGGCCTAAAGGAAAGCAGGGAGGTGGAGCACGGTAGACTGAACTTGATCATGGGCAATAGGAGATCGTCCCCTGTTACCAAGATCGGCGTTTACAGTTTAGTGCTTAGTAGTGATGTTAATATAGAGTTATTTAATTGTTGCTATTCGCCAGAAATGGCAAGAAACATTATTTCATTTCACGCATTCTTCAGACAAGGATTTCAATTTTCTTTTGATAATAAAATTGGCTCGATTTCTGTTTTCAAAAATGGTATTTTGATTTTTACTGCTTATCCTTGTGATGGTGTGTATGAAACTGTTGAATATGTTGACAATTTAGGACATAGTGTAAATTATATTGATTCTACTAGTGGTGTAGAAAAGGCATGTCTGTGGCATAGTCGGCTCGGGCACATCAGCAAGAAACGCATCGCCCAACTCCAAAAGGATGGAGTGTTGGAATCATTCGACCTCAGGTCGGATGATGTATGCGAATCTTGTCTGTTGGGCAAGATGACTAAATCACCTTTCAAAGGATCTTTTGAAAGAGGTGAGGGTCTGCTGGACATCATTCACACGGATGTGTGTGGTCCATTCAGATCAACCACAAAGGATGGCACGCGGTTCTACGTGACCTTTACCGACGATTTTAGTAGATACGGTTATATCTACTTGATCAATCACAAGTCGGATACTTTTGAAAAGTTCAAAGAGTTTAAGAACGAGGTAGAGAATCAATTAGGCAGGAAGATAAAGATGCTCAGGTCCGACAGAGGCGGAGAGTATCTAAGTATCGAGTTCCTAGACTATCTAAAGGAATGCGGAATAGTTTCGCAGTTGACACCTCCCAGGACACCACATTTGAACGGTGTTGCGGAGAGGCGCAACCGAACCCTGTTGGACATGGTCCGTTCCATGATGAGTCGAGCTTCACTTCCCATTCACTTCTGGGGGTATGCCTTAGAGACTGCCGCCCATATCCTCAATCTTGTCCCTACCAAGAAGGTTGCTAAAACACCTCATGAAATGTGGACGGGGAAAGTTCCCTCGTTGGCACATATCAAAGTCTGGGGTTGTGAGGCTTTCGTTAGACGAGAGACTCAAGACAAACTCGCAGAAAGAAGCGAAAGGTGTTTCTTCCTTGGTTATCCCAAACAGTCATTTGGATATCTATTCTACAGACCGAGCGAGGACGTGGTCTTTGTAGCTAGACGAGCGGTCTTTCGAGAGAGAGAGCTCATATTCAAAGAGGACAGTGGGAGTACCATTGATCTGGAAGAGATTCAAGAGTCATCAGATGACGCAACCTTAGAAGAAACTAGCAACCAACATGAGGAAGAAGTTCATGTTGGTCCGACAGATGTATCCTTACCTCTTAGGCGTTCCGGTAGGGTTAGCATGCCACCCGAGTTTTATGGGTTCCATATAACTTCGGATGGGGACACGTTTGTCAGTGATAGGACACTGATAAATTTGGATGAACTAGCTAACTACCAGGAAGCAGTGGCGGGCCCTGAGTCTGCCAAGTGAAAAGAGGCCATGGATAGCGAGATCAAGTCCATGTATGACAATCAAGTTTGGAACTTGGTTGACAACGTACCGGGTCGAAAGACAGTCGGGTGCAAATGGATCTTCAAGAAGAAGACCGACATGGATGGAAAAGTACACACTTTCAAGGAAAGACTGGTTGCGAAGGGCTTTACTCAAACCCCAGGGGTTGACTATGATGAGACCTTCTCACCAGTAGCCAAGATAAAGTCTATTAGGATTATGCTGGCCATAGCTGCATTTCATGACTATGAAATTTGGCAGATGGACGTCAAAACCGCTTTCCTAAATGGAAAGTTGACTGAGGATGTTTACATGAATTAGCCAGAGGGTTTTGTCGACGCAAAGTATCCCAATAAGGTGTGTAAGCTTGAGAGATCAATCTACGGATTGAAGCAAGCTTCTCGCAGCTGGAATCTTTGTTTCCATGAGAAAGTCAAGGAGTTTGGTTTCTCTAGGAGCGAGGATGAGTCCTGCGTATATGTCAAGGCTAGTGGGAGTATAGTCACCTTTCTGGTGCTGTATGTCGATGACATACTGCTCATGGGAAACGATATTCCAACCTTGCAAGGTGTCAAGGCTTGGCTTGGGAAATGTTTCGCCATGAAGGACCTAGGAGAGGCTGCCTATATTCTCGGGATAAGAATATTGAGAGATAGGAAGAAGAGACTAATTGGACTTAGTCAGGGTACATACTTGGAAAAGGTACTGAAAAGGTTTAGTATGGAAAATTCCAAGAAGGGAGAGCTGCCTATCCAAAGTAATGCAAAATTGAGTAAGACTCAAAGTCCGAGTACAGACGAAGAAATAGCTGAAATTAGTCGGGTACCTTACGCTTCGGCTGTAGGATCGATCATGTACGCTATGACGTGTACTCGCCCTGACGTGGCCTTTGCTTTAAGCATGGTCAGTCGGTACCAGGGTAACCCTGGAAGGGCGCATTGGATAGCTGTAAAGAATATACTCAAGTATCTGCGAAGAACAAAGGACATGGTGTTAGTCCTTGGAGGCAGTGATACATTGAGAGTTGAAGGATATACGGATGCCAGCTTTCAGACGGATAGAGACAGTGGTCGGTCTCAGTCTGGCTGGGTATTCCTTTTGAACGGAGGAGCGGTAACTTGGAAAAGTTCCAAGCAAGATACGGTGGCTGATTCTACATGTGAATCAGAGTATATAGCAGCAAGTGAAGCGTCAAAGGAAGCGGCTTGGCTGAAGAACTTCATCGGTGACCTTGGAGTAGTCCCGAGTATTCAGGAGCCCGTGGAACTGTTCTGCGATAACGAAGGTGCGGTCGCCTTGACAAAGGAACCGCGAGACCATGGAAAGTCCAGACATATCGACAGAAAGTACCACTACATAAGGCATAAAGTAGAAGAAGGTCACCTCGTGGTAAAGAGGGTATCATCGGAAGATAATCCTGCAGATCCCTTGACAAAGGCTCTGAGTAGGATTAAGCATAATCAGCATGCTAGGAGCATTGGATTAAAAGATGATATAAGTTTTTGTAATTAGATAGGTTTTGAAACTTGTAACAATGTTAATGTATTTGACTTTTGTGATTTAATAATGGAGATTTATTAATGAGTAATGGTTTACTAATATCGTCAATACTTTACCATTGTATTTCATTTTGCATGTTTTTGCTTCCTGAATAATTGGATTATTCAAATATCCACAGTCGATTACACTTTTGGGAGTAAGTGTGAAGTAAGACTATCATGAATTGGTAATAGATTGTCTAAGGAGTTAGGCATTGCAATTGGATTGCTGCACCATTCGTGAGTACTTGGAAATGAAGATTTGAGTATTGGATAAACCCGCGCTCAATGGATTGCTTCATGGATTTCATCACGAGCAATGTTGAGACGATAATATCTTTTGATCTTTAAGCTAAGACATATGAGTTATGATTTGCTAGACGGTTGCTCATTGATAATACGAAAACGCATCGGTAACTCGGTGTTATAAAACGTATTGTTGTGAGTGATTTGTCTGGTAAAAGACATAAGTATATGAGTCGAAGCTTATTCGTCCCTTGACCCTAACGGGGAACAGATATCTGTAGGCCTCTCGATGAATTTGAAGTTGACTAAAATGGTTGGCCAACCGGGACTAAATTGGTAGTCTAAGAGTCATATGCAAATCGGAAATCGAGGAACAGTGAATCAGACCAGGATTGACTTTAATCCATGTCTTGAGTCTGAAAATATCTTGTTGGACGGAGGATCATCTGATCACTTATCTATGGACAGAACTGATTAGATCAGAGTTTGGCAGTGGTTTCTAGGAAGCTAAAAGTGCTGGTTAATTAGAGGTTAAATTGGTAATTATAGTCATAGACTTATCCAAGTGGGAGACTGTTGGATTAGGTGTCTAAGCCATGACTAATAATTAGTATTTACCTGATTAATAGTAGCACAGTCCATTTGGGTTGCCCTCATAGCTAGAGGTTTGTTGGAAAGTTAAAGAGAGAGAAAAAGGTTGATGTATTATATGACTAATAAATGAATATATTGTTTGTTAATATATTATGGAGATAATATATTAATTAGAAATAATATTATTTGATTAATAATTAATCAGAAATTAATTGGATTAATTTCTGTGACATTAATTGGATTAATCAGGAGGTTAGGGATTAAAGTGTACAAATTCAATAGTTGAATTGCGGCGCGCGGCGCGCCAATGTAAAGGCCGCGACGCACGTACATATTCGTACGAATTCAATAGTTGAATTGCGGCGTGCGGCGCGCAAATGACTTGGCCGCGGCGCGCGTACAGATAATCCGGAAAATGGGCTGCGGCTAGGGTTTCTAGCTTTGCCACTTGGTTCCCTATAAATAGGGAACCCTAGGCCTCATTATCAGTTGCTCATTCTATTATTTCTCTCTGGAATTTCGATCCATAATCCTCTCGGCTTGGGTGTGATCTCATTTGAGGCAGGATATTTTTGCTGCTCAGCTTCCAGAAAAGTCTAAAAGGTTAGTTTTCTTTCTAATCTTATTCTTTTAGTTAATTTTCTTATGGCCTTTAGGTTTTTGTTATATGTTCAATTAGAAGAAAACATAGATCCTTATAGGTTGCATGTGAACTTAGGTTATTTAGTTCATGGTTGCAGAAAACCTTTTCAGCAATTTGGTCCTTGAAGTTGCATTTCTCAAACTTTTGCCACAATTTACAATTTAAATGACAAAAATTACATTTTTACAACATTTTAAGTCCAAGACTCAAAATATTATTACCAAACAAGTCCTTTTCTGTCCAAAAGACCAAATTACCCTTTTGAGGTAAAATGACCATTTTGCCCTTTTATTATAATTATATAATAAACATGTTTTGGCGTTACACGTGCTCAATCCCAGATGCAAACCTATTGTAACAAATGAAACTCGATACATCTATATAAGATCGAAACTAACAATCTAGAAAAAATGGCAAGAACACTGATACCCTAATATGTAAAATTGGAGAGAGAGAGAAAAAAAATGTGTATGTGTGTGTGATTGGGTTTGATGGGGGTGGGATATGAGGGATTTTTTCCTTTTCTTAATTAAAAATAATGAAAAATTTAAAAAAAAATTACTAATAGGCAAAATAGTTTTTTTATATCTGGCAGGGACCATAGACACAATAAAAGCATACTATGAGGACTGTCTGATTTAAGAAAAAGAATTATGGATCATACGCGTAAATTACCATAAACCACTGTGACCATTTGTGTAATTTACTCTATTAAATATTATGAATGTATATGTTAAAGAGATATTTTGTCTCTCCTAAGAACAATATAACGAGTTTTTTAATATCTCCATCGAGAGAACATCGATCAATACGGAAATCGAAGTCAATAATAAATTACTTTTTTTTAGAATAACAACATCATTACCATCTAATCCTCCTCCTATGAAGATTTGATTCCCACCAAGTATGTCTTTAATATTCTTCGGGGCTGTTTGGATGTGCTTATAAAATCAAATTATTGGCTTTTTGTCTTTTTAGAAAAGTCATAAGTCATAAGTAAGGGCCTCATTACTTATAAAAACTGCTTGTTTGTCCTTGCTTATGGCTTATGACTTTTCCAAAAAATCAATAAGACAATAAACTGATTTTATAAGCACATCCAAACAGCCCCTTCATATGCTATGTGAAATCAATGTTGAACCGGTTGATATACGATTCTTAGGCCGTCCGGTGTGCAGTGCGAGGGGGAGCCCGACGCCATTCGACGTCGCGGTGAACACCGCCCCCCATGCGGCGTCGTCGCATATTATGGCTCGCGCGGGCTGTTGACGTCGTGCGACGTCTTCTTGATTTGTGACCGTTGCATTCGAACAGCTATATAGCCGTTGTGATTAAAAAAACTAATTTATTTACCTATATATACACACAACACATACACACCACACTACAACTACACAAAACATACACAACATACTACAAAAAAATGGATCCAAGATTCGAGATGCTTTTCGATTCGTCGTCTTCGTCGGAAGACGAAAGTTGGTTGCTTGAAGCTACCATTCAAGCGGCATCATTGCTTCGACAAGCTGCGCAAATAACCGCCGACGCCGCAGAAAGTTCACAAAATCAACGTCCTTTATCAAGACGGGCAACAATACACAGAGATCGTGAAGCTACGCACGATCTCCTTGTCCGCGACTATTTGGCGGAACACTGTTTGTACTCGACGTACCAGTTTAGGCGTCGGTTTCGGATGAACAATGGACTATTTTTGTGTATAGTTCGTGATGTGAGCGAAGTCAATCCCGTATTGCGATTGCAATACGATGGTAGGAACAAAAAGGGTTTCACGGCAGAACAAAAATGTACCGCTGCGATTCTTCAAATTGCAACCGGCACCGCATTTGATTTATGGGACGAGTATTTGAAGATGTCGGAGCGCACGGTTTGGCAAAGTGAATACGAGTTCGCAGCCACTATCATCCATGTTTACGGCAAACGTTATTTGCGAAAACCAACGCCGAACGACATTCAAACGTTGTACGCCGCGCATGAAAGTAAACATGGTTTTCCCGGCATGCTTGGGAGCGTTGACTGTATGCATTGGGAGTGGGCCGCTTGCCCCAATGCATGACGTGGCCAATTCACACGAGGCGATCATCGGCACCCTTCTATCATCCTCGAGGCAGTGGCGTCCCACGATTTATGGATTTGGCATGCGTTTTTTGGCGTTTCGGGTGCAAACAACGACCTCAACGTGCTCGACCAATCGCCGATTTTTAACGACATTTATAGAGGCGTTACACCTTTTTGTCCGTTTCAGGTCAACGGAGCGTACTACAAACACGGGTATTCTCTAGCCGATGGTATATATCGGGATTATGTCGTGTTTGTGAAGTCATTCACATGTCCAATGGATCCAAAGCGTAAAATGTTCAAGGTCGCGCAAGAAGCGGCTAGGAAGGATGTGGAGCGAGCGTTTGGAGTTCTTCGACAGCGCTTTCACATGATCAAATACCCGTCACGGGCTTGGGATCCGAGGCATATACGAAACCTTATGTACGCATGCATCATATTACATAATATGATTTTGGAAGACGAGGGGAAAGCAATATGTATGTATGATCCGGACGAAGTTATGTCAACATACGAGCCGCTACCAATTGGATCGGCGGCATATCTAGAAAATAGAAACGATGTCGAAAGCTATGCAGTCAATCTCGGGAGATAGCGCCGAGATAGCGCCGAGATAGCGTTTCTCGGGCTTAGGCCGAGATAAAAATCAAAATCTCGCTCAGTAATCTCGCCAGCGAGAATCTCGCCGAGATTTGCCGAGATAATGTCCGAGATTTGCCGAGATTTACTTTTCGGAAGATGTGAATGCATTAAACGATGTTGACTCGGATGCCGAACCCATGGATTGCGATTAGATTTATGTTTGACACGTTGACACTTTTCATATTAGAATACTATCTTTTCATATTAGAATACTATCTATGTTTTATGTGACATTTTTATGCAACTTTTTGTGATATTAATTCTACGTAGTATTAATAGTCTAAAAGTAACAAAAAAAAAACTCCCGCTATACCACCGCTATACCACCGCGATAAACGTTAAATCAAATCTCGCTAGGTGACCGCTATAAGGTTTATGGCCGAGATAACTGCATAGGTCCAAAGCAAAGAAATCCATAACAACCTTCGTGCGGATTTGGTCGAGTATATCTATCGGGCTAGAGTTGAGCCGGGGCCGGTGCCCGATATCGAGGAGGAAGAATGAGAGTGACGATCCAAGTTTTTTTTTAAAATATGTAGTTTTTTTTTTTAATTTTAAGTTTAATGTGTGTTTTAAATTTTTAGGTTTTATTTTTAATGTAATTTTCGTATTTAATTTTTATATTTTAATGAATTATCTTATTTAGAAATTATTACTTTTATTTTAATTTAAATTTAGTTTTTAAATTAAAAAGTGAGAGGTAGTGAGAGGTAGTAAGAGGTGAGCATTTCCGGGGATAAAACAATGAGAGAAAAATACTGACTGGATGCTGAAGTGACAGGTAAAAAATAAGCTATGATGAAAAGGAACACCGCCTTAGAGCATCCACAATGGTGAAGATTTTTATAAGAGCTTTTTCAAAAAAATTTATGATATGTCATTGCCATATAATTATATTAAAAAGCTTATAAATCTTCCACTATAGTAAAAGCTTTTTCATTAAGCTTTTTCATAAATCTTGATATATTTAATTATTTTGTATAAATACAAATATCAATAAAATAATAATAAATATTAAAAAGCTTGAATGGTAAAGATTTTTAATGGTAAAGTTATATGAAAAAACTTTACTAATAAAAAGCTTTTGTTAAAAAAAACTTTGAAAAAACAGAATAGTGGATGTTCTTATAGCTCGAGTGTAATCAAGAGATATGATATAGAGAAGTAGTCGAAAATGACGTACCAAGAGGACCAATGACTTTGACTTCGAACAGTGAAGTCTACATCACATGTTTTTTTTTTTTTATAAAATAGTACTTAAAGAGAGGGCAGCCATAGTGGCTGTTGCTATCACTTGCAAAAGGTAAATGTTTATCTGCTTTTTCATTAATTATAAATGTTTGTTAGGCAGGTTTGAAAACCATGACATGCATTCAAGGAAATCAAGCTTGGACTTAATAAAGAGTGAGCCTTTAGAATTCACTAGTAAAATAAACATCATTCACACTCTTATTTATGATGTTTGAATTTTTCTTTATTTCAAAAGTGATTCTTTTAAAGAAGAAAGCATGCCGATTTTAAATGAGTATCGTCCATATTTTTTCATTAACGTAGTTTTTTTCCTAAAAGTAGAACACCAAATCTTTCAAAACAAGTATGTTTCTCTATTTGCAGATTTGTCCTGAAATTAAAAGAAATTTTGCTGGTTCATCTTTTCGCACACAATCTACGTCATGTTTTGGTTGTCTTTTCATTTATAATACTTTTACAACAAGCCCATTAAAATTTCTTATCTGAATCATCAATTTCAGATACTCAAATCAACTTTGTAAAGTCCTATATGGCATATGATAACTACAGTTCAGTTTGAGATCCGTTAACGTAAAACCTTTTACAAAACATAACCTCAAATTTTATAAATAAAAATCAATAGTAAGGTGTAATGATTACTATGCATGTAAGATTAAATACAACTGTGAAGATTCAGTTTTGTGTTATAGTGATGCGGAGTTGCAATCGAACCAAAAGTTAGTGGATAAATATAAGACATGATAAACAAGTACAAACTTTAAATGACAACAACTTTCAAAACTATATGGGAGCCCCGTTCATGCAACGATCCAATTTCAGCATTTTCTGTTCTTATTAATTTTTTTTGGAACCGGCAATTTTGGTGTCACCTGAGGGTACTTAGTCCGGCAAACCAGGGCGGTTGGCGATCACCTATGGTGCAAGAGCCTTTCCCCTCCACCTATGCCTCGCCTCCAGGGAAATCCCCCACATGGGGTTAGTCGGAGTCGAAACCCAGACCTCCACCCACGCGGGTATATAACCCGGGTGCATCTACCCAGCTAGGCTGGACGTCACTTGCCTTTTAGGCAATGATTATCAGTTAATTTAGTTCTCTTGGAACTTCGAAATTTTGAATTTAATTGTCAAAAATCAATTGTATCTTAAGAAAGTAAACTAGACAATTGAGATGGAAGGAAAAGTAAAAAGGGACTAGAACCAAATTCATAATACTTGTTATTTGCTAAATACCTAAGTAAGGTACTTAAATTCCGTACTCATAAATTGTTTTATACAATCTCAGTTGTCTGGACTAAACCTAGCCAAACAAAAGAATAGAAATCCTAACAACTTAATATAAAGATGTCAATTGCTTATGAAACGGTCTATAAATTGCAAATTTTCATCAATAATTGCACCACAATGTGGCTGTTATTGTCATCAATCTTTGGTGGAGTTTTGCTTTTGAACGTTTGGCAGGTTACGGAAAAAGTGGATGCAGGAATACAAATTCATGTCAATCAACTAAGACTTTACTTGTTTTCATAGGATCTTTTACAACCTCCACTATAAACCAAAAGAGCTTTAAAGTGAATGTTAATTATTGCTTTCCTTATATGAGTAATATAGTACTGATCTCTTCCACATTTGTGGCGATGTAAATTGGGTTTTTTTTGTTACTATACATCGTTCGTGTTGGAAAAAATCACTTTGAGTTCAGAATTTACGTGGACTACAAAATTATATGCAAGTGTTCTTAACTAAGATGACTATATTTTCTGAAATAGCTTGGAACGGTATGATAAAAAAGGTACTACAACTAAGCTTACACTATACATAATATAAACAAACAATAAATACAATATGTTTACATAAAACAATTAATTCGCCTACACCAGTGTGACTGTGTGACTAAAACACTATGAGTTGTACTTCACTAAAAACTTTGTTACTTTTGTGATATTTTCAATCGACACCTTTTAAGCTTCAGCTCGTCCATTATTTTTATCCAATGCCAACTGGACCCGTTCCTTGAAAAAGCCCATGTGATGAACCGATAAAGTTATATTGTGATATTTTATCCAAACTGTCTTCATTCGATTTTTGGATAAGAATTAAGAAGTCATTATATTTATCTTCACGTTTTAACAATATATCACTCCTCTTAATTTATTGTCGAAAAAGTACTCCTCTAATACTAAGGCCTTGAGATACACAAGGCCCATTCTAACCGAATTTTAGCTCAATCACTCTATAACTACAGAAACAGTCAAAGTGTCAAACCACCAGACTTTAGTGGCCGGTCCAAGCCGGCCTAGTTATAGCAGGGCCTTCTCGACAGTCGTAAATCGTAATTACCCAAATATTTAGCATCCGACTTTTTAACTTTATAGGTTTTTAAATATCAATCAATAATTTATTATGTTATTAATTTTTCCGGTAATCTATATCTATATAACTCTTATAATAGAAGTCATCCAAAAGAATATGGTTCAAAATATGTCTCATTCTTGCACCATATTCACTTGAAACCTCCACCTCTTCATCTTTCAACTAATTATTAAAACCACTCAAAAGTTTTTTAACTTATATATTATAATTACTAAGTATTTAAACTAATAATGATATAATTTATGAGTATCAAATGAATTGTAGTTGAATAGTCTTTTTTTTTTTACTATAAAAGAGGACAATCATGTGAGTAACACACAAATACAAATCACATACAAAGTGAGAAAAATCACATAGATCGAAGAATGCCAAGGTTTAAAGATATTTGTGTTGGCTTGAGTTTCTTTTATATATTTCGAGTCATATTACGATGATCATACAACCATTATCGAAAAAAAAATATGTGTGTATGAAACACATTTCGCAATGAAGTTGTTATATTTTACTATGTTTTATGCTTATTTTATAACTCAAACTTAAGCTTATGTAATTAGTTGATGATTTTGATTCTAATTTGAGATTTTTGGTATTCTTATTTCATCGATTAGAATAGTATACATCTTCATGTAATACAAGCTTTGGTATTTTATTATCATGTGTTATGTTTGTGATTTATAAACTAAAATCTTATTTATATATTTGGGTGTTTAGTATTTTAAAAGAACTTTATACACAATTAGTTAAATAGATATTATATTTTAGAATTCATATTTAAACGGACATTCAGGAAAATTATCAAAGAAACACATGAATGCTTCAAGAGATTATTGAAAAAAAATAAAACAAGTAGATCAATAAATAATTGTTCTTGCATTTCTAATAAAAATATAATTAATAGTTTAATTTGATTGAAATGAATGATTTTACAAAATACTTAGTAAATCATACATATAATCAATACTTAAATTTGATTAAATTGAATAGTTTTAACAAAATAATTTGTTCATCATATATTATAATTATCTTCTATGAAATGAAGTTTGCTAATATATAAGTACATTTTACAATTACGTACATATTATAATTATTAATAGATGTATTTTTACTTCAATCACATTTATTTAAAACTCTTATGACTTCTCATGTTCTTTTTATAATAATGTTAACGTTAGTTTATAATCAACATATTATGATAACATGCTGTTTAAAAGAGACGATGAAACATGATTTTAATTTTGTTGTATATGTAATTTTTTGAATTAAATGTATGTAAAAACATGCTTTTAGTATGTTTATTAAATCAATACAAACATTATCATTAGTTTTTAATCGTAAATATTATGACAAAGTTAGATATTATAATAATTTTATCACATTAATTAAGGTAGTTTATTTTAGTTAAATATTACTATTTAGTTGTTTGAGTGTTGACAATAAAAATATTTTAGTTTACTACCAATAAGTCCAAAAAAAATTCACAACATAGATTCCAGCTATAGTATGATCTCTTTTTTTAACCATTATCCTGGAATTTCTTATTGTTTATTTATTATGATATTATTTAACTAATTATTTCTTTATTTTTTTTTATTTTTTAGAATGAATGTCTTGATATAAGATAATCCATTAGTGATACATCAACTTTTTGTTTCTTATATACAATTGTTAGTAAATAGTAGATAACAATGACTTATATACTTTTTAACAAAACATATGTATTATTATTCTAACTACATAATTTTGTTCCTGTGCAAAGCGCGGGGATTCGCCTAGTGTTTAATAATCTATCGGCTAGGCTAGCCGATAGTTTTTCTCCATCGTATGTTGAAAATGACTAATTTTGTTCATCTATTGATTTTAACGTTTTTTGGCACTAAAATGCGCATTGCAACATTTTCTGTCCCTGGTCGTTTAACTTAATGGTTGAACTGTTAACTATAGGTAAAATGTTGAGTATGTCCTCGTCTTCTAGATCTTTCCCATTATCTTCAAGAAACCCTAAATCCTAAGATCAGGCATATCTATAAAACTAAACCAATTGCGATATAATTAGAATGGCGAACTGCGTTCATTCATTGAGATTATAACCTTGTCCTTAGAATATACTTTTGTTTCTAGTCATTCAACTTGACGGTTGAACTTTTAAGTCTGGATAAATTGTTAAACATGTCCCCATCTTCTTCGTCTCCCATTGTTTTCAACAAACCTTAAATCCTAAGATCAAACATATCTAAGAAACATAATCAATCAAAACCTCAAACCAAATATGAAAGTTAAAAGAACGGAATCAAAATGAAATCAAACATCAAATTATATATGACAGCATCTACCATTATGTTTATGGGAGCTACTATTCATCGCCCCTCTACGGGGCTATGAATGGACCATCTGATTTCTTTATTTTATTTATCATGTCTTTACATCAAATCAATATATATAAATTATTTAATAAATATACCATTTCATCGGACCATCTGATTTCTTTATTTAATTATTGAAGAACATATAAAAAATGAACTAGGTCATTACTACGGTACGTTAATTATGAAATTTTGGATAAATTTAGAAATGCTCTGCCAATTTACTAAGTAACAATTTGCTACAAGTATTTTTACCAATTATATTATGTTTATTTATGTTTACTTAAAACTAAGAAATAACTCATAATGATTGAAATAGAAGATTACAATAATTTATATGTTTCTAATTAGGGGTGTACGCAGTGCAATGTATTACGATTTAGAATAAAAACCGCAAACCGCACTGCATATGCGGTTTGACTTTTTTCTAAACCGCAAACCAGCTTGATTTGGGTATGTTCGTCAAAGGTTTACGGTTCATAATTTTTGTAAAACTGCAAAATGCGGCACGGTTTGCGGTTTATAGTTAAACAATGCGGTTCAAACCGCACCGGTTTGCGGTTTGTATATTTGTAAACCGCAATATGCGGCTCGGTTACGACTCATGACGCGAAAACTCTATCGTTATTGGACGGGTGAGACAGTTGAGGTGTAAGTTTGTAAGAACCCGCGAAAAAGTCAAAAAGGGTAAAACCGTCTTTTGTCATATTGTATGACTATTACGTGTAATAATATGTATTTGTACAATAATAATATAAGAAATAAAAGTTTATGTGAAATTTGGAGTTTTTACCGCGTGAATAGTGAAATTTGACCAAAAAGGGCAAAATGGTCATTTGACACGAAAATGACCCAATTGTCAAGAAAATGTCAAGTTAGCAGTTAATGGAACTTGGTTATTAAATGTATGACCTTTGGGACCAATCATGAAAAGAAGTTAGAAACCAAAGGACCAAAATTGTAAATGTTTTCATATGGATTATATAACTCTAAAATAGAGTTATTTCCTCTATTATGTAAGAAAGTCTCCAGAGAATTCCAGAGAGCACGAGAGGCAGCGGGAAAAGATCAAAGAAGAGGAAGAAGTGCAAGGGAATTGCCAAGAATCAAAGCTTCAACTTTGGAATTAGTGATTCCATAGTTAAGAGAGGTAAGAATTCCTTGTTTTAACCTAGTTTTTGGGTGTGTTCTTCATTTTGGTCTTTGGATGGGATTGAAACTGCAATTGCAGTTAGAAATCATGTGGGTTAAGTAACTAATGTTTCCAATAAGCCATTAGTTAAGAACTTAACTCAAAAACATGAAAGTAGAATGCTATTCTTGGGAATTTTCAAGTTTAGCCAAGAACTTTAATTTCTGCAATTGAGTTATTGAAGTGTTTTTAATGGCTTAAAATGTGTTATTAGTCAAGGGTTTTAGTCCTAGAACAAACCCCATACGAATAAGAACTGAAATAAGTGCTTAATGGGTGAAAACTGCGTGCTACAGTGCACAAATCGCGACTGATCAGGTCACTGCCCAGGCGCCAGGCGCAGTGCGCCCCTAGCCAGGCGCAGTGCGCCTTCAGTCAGGGGCCAGGCAGGGACTAAAAATGTTAAAAATCTCAAATAGTCCAAACGCTAGAAACTATAGCTAGACACGTCCGATTGACCTGAAATTTTAGACATAACCCTAACATGGTATAAGAACATGTCGGGAATGGTCAAATCCGTAATTCGACCTTGCGGAAAAGTCACTGTAGCGGCAGTGGCGAAAAGTACTATTCACTTCAAAACTTGATTTTGGAATTTGGGCTAGACTTGTCTAATGAACTCCAAATTTGAAACACAAGTCTAATATGGCTTAAGATTTCATGGAAAAGAATCGGAACTGAAATACGACCCCTCGGGGGTACTGTAGCAGTATACGCGTATTTCGGAGAAAAACCGTAAAACGAGTTTATAAATGGTTATACATTTATTATAACCTAGAGCTATATTATATGAGACTTTAGCATTATAGAATTAATTATATTGAGTATTTATATATACAATTTGTATAGGTGGTGCTTCAAACGTTGTTGAGCACGGGAAGGGAAAAGCCGTACGTGAAGTTTAGTAAACCGTAATAGAATCAAGGTGAGTTTTATGAGGATTTCTATAGTGCATAGCAAAATGTTATTTTCAGAAAAGTATGATTTCCAATGTTTATAAATACTAAAGTTTGGAAAATAGTTTTGAATGAAGCTCTATACAAGGGCTTAGTATTTTTAACAGATTTTTAAAGTATGTTTTGCAAGTATTTTTGTAAGAAGTTCATTATGGGAGCTAAGATGTCGAAAGCAGTTTTTGAAAGTATTTTTAGTAAAGAGTCATAAAATGTTTGAGTAAGAATAGTTTACAAATTGTGTCCCACTTTGACCAATTTGAGATGAAATGAAGTAAGAATTAAAGAAGTATGAGCCAGTTGTCCGGACTAGGATCACCCACAAAATCGGGGGATCAGAAGACACTACTGGGATGGTACCTCCCGTCGCGAAGTAGTTGTCTAGCTTAGCATACCCTTGTGCTTGAATTTGTTCCAAGTCACAAAGGGGAGACATAATGAGCAAACCGAGTGGGCAGATCTGTTCTGTTCCGCGAGGGGAGCTAGTTGAATGAATTAATTAACTTAATTCATAAGTTTCAGTTGGTCACGAGAAAATGAGAAAGAAAGTAGTTTTATAAAAGAAAGTCTTTTTAGAGTTTGAAAGTAAAGAAGAAAAAGTTATTTTGAGATTTATGAAATAAATCAGTTTTTAGCAATGTACTTTTGATGTTTCAAGTTTTGAATAGAAAAGTTTTGGGTCTAATCCCATATTACTCACGAGACTTTATGTCTCACGTATACTATGTTTTTGAAATGCTATGTACTTAGGTGAAGGGAGCTAGAGTTGCAGTTGGGACC
This sequence comes from Cichorium intybus, assembly GCA_023525715.1. NCBI lineage: Eukaryota > Viridiplantae > Streptophyta > Magnoliopsida > Asterales > Asteraceae > Cichorium > Cichorium intybus. Next base: position 12,903,072 of record CM042013.1, on the reverse strand, counting down.
GTTATTGTACACTGTAAGTTTAAATTATGGTTATCTGTATTGAGTCTGTAATACCCCTCAAGTTTTAAGTTTGTAAAATAAAATAAAAATTTAAGTGGCTATTTTATAGTCACGAGTTGTAAATTATGTTTGAAAACTGTAATTGTATTTTAAATATTGTTTGAGAAAAGGGGTGTTACAGTTTTGGTATCAGAGCCATAGTTTAAGCGAATTAGGTTGGAATACCATCCTAGGCTTAAACTAGCAAGAGTAGTAGTAGGTTGCCTTAGTAATATAGAAGGCATAGATTGAGTATGACTGTTATAAAGTGCAGTCAACATAAGGAGATAACATGCTGCCGCTTATGAAATACTATATAGAATTGCGTATTAAACCGATAATTTGTTCATCTATATAGTAATGGGAGACAGAAGACAAGCTGACAGGGGTGAGGGCAGTCACACTTCTTCAAGAGGAAGTGAACCACATGTTCTGCGAAACGATGAGGCTGAGCCAAACCCACCACCACCACAACCTGTCACTATGGAGGCAATTCAGTTCCTAATTAATAATCTACGAACTGAACTGAGGCAAGATGCGCACAACATAATCGACAGCAGAATGGGTGAACCTAGTGCCCAATCATCACAAGAAGTCTCCAAAAAGACAACTGAGGAAGAGGCTACTGGAGGGAACAAGAAGGAAGAAAAGGGCTGCTCTTTTAAGTCCTTTATGGCTTGCAAACCGCCCGAATACCATGGCAGTTTTGAGCCCAAAGTGACAATGCGATGGGTCCGAGAAATTGAACAAGTGATGCAAGCAAGCAAATGCGGAGAAAATGATCGAGTCAACTACGCCTCCCGGCAGTTGAAGGATGATGCTTTGGTGTGGTGGAACACCAAATATGAAAGCTTGGGAAAGGATGTTGTATATGGTTGGTCTTGGGCAGAGTTTGTTTCATGTCTCAAAGATAAATTCTGTCCCATGCGAGATTTGGAGAAAATGAACGAAGATTTCTTAACGATAAAGAAAGGAGAAATGACGGTTGACGAGTATACAAAGAAGTTTTGTGACATGTTACCTTTTGTGGGGGAGTCTTACCCCAGTGAGCAGTCCCGAATTAACCGCTATGTCCGGGGTTTGCCATGGAACTATGAACTAGAAGTAAAGAAAGCCGAGACGCTAGATGGGGCGATCCATGCTGCCCGAACTGTGGAAGATGTTGGGAAAAGAAGGAAGGAAGAAGGACCTGGTTTTAGTGATAAAAGAAAGGCAGTTAGTAGCAGTGGGAACATAAAGAAGAAAGGGAAGATGAGTTCAAGTCAGAGCCGACAGGGAAGTGTGAAAAAGTGCGAGAAATGCGGGAAAGAACACGGTGGTGAGTGCCGAGCGGGATCAAATACCTGCTTTAATTGTGGCGGATCCGGTCACAAAGCGAAAGATTGCAAAGCCAAGAAAGCCAGCGAAGTGGAGTGCTTTTCATGCCATCAGATGGGGCACTATAGTTTCAACTGCCCAAACAAGGGAGGAGAAACTGTGGTGTCAACAGCTCAGAAGAAGACAGAACCTCAGAAAGTGAAGACTCGAGCTTTTCAGATCACCAGGGAGGAAGCAAAGGAGACTCATGATGTGGTCTCAGGTATACTACTAATCAACTCGACACCTGCATATGTCCTGTTTGATTCTGGGTCTACATATTCTTTTGTGTCCCATGGGTTTGGAGCTAGATTAAAAGTCCCATTAGAATTGTTAGATCTAGTTTTTGAGGTAGAAGTGGCGGACGGGAAATTTGTGGAAGTTCAGCATATGTATCGGGATTGCGAACTTGACATCAACGGCAAGAAGTTCCGACTTAATCTCCTTCCTATTGGAATTAAGTCCTTTGATGTAATAATTGGGATGGATTGGCTTGGTGCAAATGATGCGAAGATAGCTTGTGGTCAGAAGAGGGTATCCGTTAAAACCCTAGGAGCAAAAGTGTATGTATATGGGGAGAGAAGAAAGCATGTGCCAAGTATCATCAGTGTAGCTAAGGCTCGAAGATATATCAGGAAAGGATGTGTATTTTTCCTGGCCTATGTGATAACTGAGGACAAAGTAAAACAGACGTACAAAGACATAGAAGTAGTAAAAGAGTTTCCAGAAGTTTTCCCGGATGAATTGCCAGGCTTGCCACCAGAAAGGCAAGTTGAGTTCCGAATAGATCTTGTTCCAGGAGCTTCCCCAATAGCCCGAGCACCGTACCGGTTAGCACCAACAGAGATGCGGGAACTAATGTCCCAGTTGCAGGAGTTACTAGATAAAGGCTTCATCAGGCCTAGTTCTTCTCCGTGGGGTGCTCCAGTTTTGTTTGTGAAGAAGAAGGATGGATCAATGCGAATGTGCATTGATTACAGAGAATTGAACAAGATTACTATTAAGAATCGTTACCCGTTGCCCAGAATAGACGATTTGTTCGACCAGTTGCAAGGAGCGGATTATTTCTCAAAAATTGATTTGAGATCTGGGTATCATCAAGTCAGGGTAAAAGAAAGTGATGTAGAGAAGACGGCGTTCCGCACACGATACGGGCATTACGAGTTTTTAGTGATGCCATTTGGTCTTACGAATGCACCAGCGATCTTTATGGACTTAATGAATCGGGTCTGTAAACCATTCTTAGACCGGTTTGTTATAGTGTTCATAGATGACATTCTGATCTACTCAAAGAATAAAGAAGAGCATGCGAGCCATTTGCGGCTGGTACTTGAGACTTTGAAGCGGGAACAGCTATATGCAAAGTTCTCCAAGTGCGAGTTTTGGATGAGAGAAGTGCAGTTCCTTGGACTTGTTGTTTCTATCCAAGGTATAAAAGTTGATCCAGCGAAAGTTGAAGCAGTGATGAAGTGGGAGCCTCCCAAGACGCCAACAGAAGTTAGAAGTTTTCTCGGTCTTGCCGGGTACTACCGGAGATTTATTCAAGATTTCTCCCGTATAGCTGTGCCACTTACACGATTAACCCGGAAAGAAGAGAAATTCAGATGGCAAGAGGAACAAGAAAGAGCTTTCGCTACATTGAAAGAGAAGCTATGTAACGCGCATGTCCTTACATTACCAGATGGGACAGAAGACTTTGAAGTGTACAGCGATGCCTCGCATCAGGGGCTTGGCTGTGTATTGATGCAAAGAGGGAAGGTTATAGCATACGCTTCAAGACAGTTGAAAGATCCAGAGAAAAAGTACACAACCCACGATCTAGAACTTGCAGCGATCGTATTTGCCTTGAAGATTTGGAGACATTACTTGTATGGTACAAAGTGCAAACTATTCACCGATCACAAGAGTTTGCAGTATGTGTTCACTCAAAAAGAGTTGAACATGAGACAGAGCAGATGGCTAGAGCTGATCAGTGACTATGATTGCGACATTATATACCATCCGGGTAAAGCAAATGTTGTAGCAGATGCATTAAGTAGAAAAGCTCCTGAGAAAAGAATCAAGGCAAGGTCAATGCGCATAGAATTGGCGTCCAGCATTATCGAACAAATTAAAGTAGCTCAGCAGAAAGTTGAAGAAAGTGGAGACTTAAAAGATGAAAAGCTAGGAAAAGACATTCAGTTTGAGACTAATAGCCAAGGATTAAAGATTTACAGAAACCGCATTTGGGTACCGAAAGCAGGAGGTTTGAGAAAGCTAATTCTAGACGAGTCGCATAAGTCAAAGTATTCCATTCATCCTGGGAGTACCAAGACTTATCAAGATTTGAAAAGACAGTATTGGTGGCCTGGAATGAAGAAGATGATAGCTAAGTACATCTCCAAGTGTGTTATATGTGCACAAGTCAAGGCGGAACATCAGGTCCCGCATGGGGATGCCCAGTCATTGCATATTCCAGCCGGAAAGTGGGAAGATATAACCATGGACTTGGTTGTCGGGTTACCGAGGACGAGAAGAGGTCATGATAGTATATGGGTCATAGTGGATCGGTTGACAAAGAGTGCATTATTTCTAGCCATAAAAGAAACTACTCCAATGGAGCAGTTAGCCCAGTTGTATACAGATGAAGTGTTAAGAAGATATGGTGCACCGTTGTCTATTGTGTCAGACAGAGACCCTAGATTTACCTCCAACTTCTGGTGAGCTTTACAAGATAAAATGGGGACAAGAATTCAGCTAAGTACAACGTATCATCCACAAACGGATGGTCAGAGTGAACGAACGATCCAGACATTAGAAGACATGCTACGATCATGCGTGATGGAATTTGGAGGCAGTTGGGATGAACATCTGCCATTAGTGGAGTTTGCATACAACAACAGCTACCATTCTAGCATTAAAATGCCACCCTTTGAAGCATTGTATGGTAGAAAGTGTAGAACTCCTTTATGCTGGTTGGAAGCGGGTGAGACTAAGCTTACGGGGCCAGAGATTGTTAGAGTAACTAATGAGAAGATTGGAGTAATTCAAGCCAACATGAAAGCAGCACAAGATCGGCAAAAGAGTTACTCAAATTTAAAGAAGAGACCGTATGACTTGCAAGAAGGAGATTTGGTGATGATAAAAGTGTCGCCATGGAAAGGAGTGGTCAGATTTGGCAAGAGAGGAAAGTTGAGTCCAAGGTACATTGGACCTTTTAGAATCCTGAAGAGAGTTGGATTACAAGCATTCAAGATAGAGTTACCACCCGAACTCAGTGGAATACATGATACCTTTCATGTATGTTACTTGAAGAAGTATTTTGGTAAAGAAGAATTAGTAATATCGTATACTGACCTGAGGGTGGAGACTCCTAGCAAACTGATTGAAGAACCCGAAGCCATCCTAGAAATGCAGACTAAGAAACTAAGGAACAAGGAGATTGACCTTGTACTAGTCAAGTGGAAGCACCCGTTAGGGTCAAACCTAACTTGGGAGACGCTAGAAGAAATGAAGAGAAGATATCCGAATTTCACCGATTACGAAAAGATTCCGAGGACGGAATCCGCTTAAGGAGGGGTGACTGTATGAACCCGCGAAAAAGTCAAAAAGGGTAAAACCGTCTTTTGTCATATTGTACGACTATTACGTGTAATAATATGTATTTGTACAATAATAATATAAGAAATAAAAGTTTATGTGAAATTTGGAGTTTTTACCGCGTGAATAGTGAAATTTGACCAAAAAGGGCAAAATGGTCATTTGACACGAAAATGACCCAATTGTCAAGAAAATGTCAAGTTAGCAGTTAATGGAACTTGGTTATTAAATGTATGACCTTTGGGACCAATCATGAAAAGAAGTTAGAAACCAAAGGACCAAAATTGTAAATGTTTTCATATGGATTATATAACTCTAAAATAGAGTTATTTCCTCTATTATGTAAGAAAGTCTCCAGAGAATTCCAGAGAGCACGAGAGGCAGCGGGAAAAGATCAAAGAAGAGGAAGAAGTGCAAGGGAATTGCCAAGAATCAAAGCTTCAACTTTGGAATTAGTGATTCCATAGTTAAGAGAGGTAAGAATTCCTTGTTTTAACCTAGTTTTTGGGTGTGTTCTTCATTTTGGTCTTTGGATGGGATTGAAACTGCAATTGCAGTTAGAAATCATGTGGGTTAAGTAACTAATGTTTCCAATAAGCCATTAGTTAAGAACTTAACTCAAAAACATGAAAGTAGAATGCTATTCTTGGGAATTTTCAAGTTTAGCCAAGAACTTTAATTTCTGCAATTGAGTTATTGAAGTGTTTTTAATGGCTTAAAATGTGTTATTAGTCAAAGGTTTTAGTCCTAGAACAAACCCCATACGAATAAGAACTGAAATAAGTGCTTAATGGGTGAAAACTGCGTGCTACAGTGCACAAATCGCGACTGATCAGGTCACTGCCCAGGCGCCAGGCGCAGTGCGCCCAGGACCAGGGCGGGGTGCGCCCAGGCGCAGTGCGCCCCTAGCCAGGCGCAGTGCGCCTTCAGTCAGGGGCCAGGCAGGGACTAAAAATGTTAAAAATCTCAAATAGTCCAAACGCTAGAAACTATAGCTAGACACGTCCGATTGACCTGAAATTTTAGACATAACCCTAACATGGTATAAGAACATGTCGGGAATGGTCAAATCCGTAATTCGACCTTGCGGAAAAGTCACTGTAGCGGCAGTGGCGAAAAGTACTATTCACTTCAAAACTTGATTTTGGAATTTGGGCTAGACTTGTCTAATGAACTCCAAATTTGAAACACAAGTCTAATATGGCTTAAGATTTCATGGAAAAGAATCGGAACTGAAATACGACCCCTCGGGGGTACTGTAGCAGTATACGCGTATTTCGGAGAAAAACCGTAAAACGAGTTTATAAATGGTTATACATTTATTATAACCTAGAGCTATATTATATGAGACTTTAGCATTATAGAATTAATTATATTGAGTATTTATATATACAATTTGTATAGGTGGTGCTTCAAACGTTGTTGAGCACGGGAAGGGAAAAGCCGTACGTGAAGTTTAGTAAACCGTAATAGAATCAAGGTGAGTTTTATGAGGATTTCTATAGTGCATAGCAAAATGTTATTTTCAGAAAAGTATGATTTCCAATGTTTATAAATACTAAAGTTTGGAAAATAGTTTTGAATGAAGCTCTATACAAGGGCTTAGTATTTTTAACAGATTTTTAAAGTATGTTTTGCAAGTATTTTTGTAAGAAGTTCCTTATGGGAGCTAAGATGTCGAAAGCAGTTTTTGAAAGTATTTTTAGTAAAGAGTCATAAAATGTTTGAGTAAGAATAGTTTACAAATTGTGTCCCACTTTGACCAATTTGAGATGAAATGAAGTAAGAATTAAAGAAGTATGAGCCAGTTGTCCGGACTAGGATCACCCACATAATCGGGGGATCAGAAGACACTACTGGGATGGTACCTCCCGTCGCGAAGTAGTTGTCTAGCTTAGCATACCATTGTGCTTGAATTTGTTCCAAGTCACAAAGGGGAGACATAATAAGCAAACCGAGTGGGCAGATCTGTTCTGTTCCGCGAGGGGAGCTAGTTGAATGAATTAATTAACTTAATTCATAAGTTTCAGTTGGTCACGAGAAAATGAGAAAGAAAGTAGTTTTATAAAAGAAAGTCTTTTTAGAGTTTGAAAGTAAAGAAGAAAAAGTTATTTTGAGATTTATGAAATAAATCAGTTTTTAGCAATGTACTTTTGATGTTTCAAGTTTTGAATAGAAAAGTTTTGGATCTAAACCCATATTACTCACGAGACTTTATGTCTCACGTATACTATGTTTTTGAAATGCTATGTACTTAGGTGAAGGGAGCTAGAGTTGCAGTTGGGACCGTTATTGTACACTGTAAGTTTAAATTATGGTTATCTGTATTGAGTCTGTAATACCCCTCAAGTTTTAAGTTTGTAAAATAAAATAAAAATTTAAGTGGCTATTTTATAGTCACGAGTTGTAAATTATGTTTGAAAACTGTATTTGTATTTTAAATATGGTTTGAGAAAAGGGGTGTTACAAAGTTAACTCTGTGTTGGTTGATCTGACACTCAACGCCGTCATGAGGATGGTTTCTGGTAAGAGATGTTATTATGGAAAGACGACATATTGACGGATGAGGAGAAGGAAAAGGCACAGCGGTTTCAGGAGATTGTAGAGGAGTTTTTCTTTGCAATGAGTACTTCACACATAGGGGATTACTTGCCGGTGCTGAGGTGGTTAGGAGTAAGCAAACTGGAAAAGCAATTGATGGCTTTGCAAGCAAAGCGAGACCTGTTCATGTAGGAGTTAGTTGAGGAGATAAGATGTAGCATGGAGAATAATTACGAAGGGAAGCAAAAGAGGAATATGATTCAAGTGTTACTATCCTTGTAACAAACTGAACCCGAGTGCTACACCGATTAAATGATCTGAAGCATGTAATGTGAATCGATTTATCTATATGTTTTTATATTTACCTGTTAATTTGATATGCACATCAAACAATAACCTTACTCTTTAATTCAACCTTACTTGTTTAAATCACGTATTGAAGAAACCTTGATATAATACTTTGAGGAGCCTATACGTTTACGATTTAAACTTCTGTCATCAAGTGAGCGAAACAAGTTTAGATTTAGAGCTTTTGTTTGGGGCGAACTAACTTGGTGTTTTTTTAACAATTTATCCGTTAGCGGTTCTTTATACTCATCCATATTGATAGGGTTTAATCCCCAAAACGTGTTTTATAAAAAGAGTACATCCCGAATATATACAACACAATCTCCTCTAATTTATCCTGTATTTGAGGAGAAGATAGATATGAATAAATAACAAACATTTGACTTTACAAAAGAATGAATTCCTTAATTTACGGGCTATTACCCCCTTCAAGCGAACCGGTGGGGGACCGACACGGAGCATGCCACAAAATTGTTCAAATTTTGGTCGAGGGAGGCTCATCGTAAATATGTCAGCCACCTGGAGCTTGGTAGGAACATATTTAGTATGTAGAAGACCTGAAGATACAAGTTCGCGAATGAAATGATAGTCGATATCTATATGCTGGACCCTTTTATGTGACACCGGATTTTGTGATAGAAACAGTGCACTTCGGTTATTACAAAGAATAGTGGGTGGAGTCAATGGTGAGGCATGTATTTCTCGCAGTAGATGAGTGATCCAAATGATTTCTGCAGCAGCATTTGCCATGGCTTAGTGTTCAGACTCACAACTCAATCTAGAGACACTTGGTTGCTTTTTTGCACTCCAAGAAACCAAATTGCCTCCTAGATAAATGGAATATACATAAGTAGAACGTCGTTTTTCAATGCATTTGGCCCGGTCAGCATCCGAGTAACCCACTAGACGAGTTTGAGTTGGCTTGCCAAACGTTAGACCATAAGAGATGGTTCCTTTAACATAACGAAGAATTCTTTTGACAAGCTGGAAGTGCGAGGTAGTAGGTGTCTGAAGAAACTGGCTTGCCTAGTTTACTACATAAGAGAGATCAGGACGAGTGATAGTAAGATATTGCAGAGCACCTACCAAGGACCGATATATAATAGGATCATGAAATGGCATCCCATGAGTAGTGAACAATATGCGTGTTCCCACGGGTTTAGCATCAAGAAGACTCGCACGAGAAAGAATGTCATATGCATACTTAGCTTGGCTTAAAAAGAGACCCTTTGGTGTGTAAGTGACTATTGAGGGCAACCCAAAAAGGACCCTACTATTAATGGAAAGTCCTTACCAATTTGTTATGACCTTGGACACTATTCTAACAGTCTCCCACTTGGACAAGTCATCAACAAACATTGGTCACAAGTCTTCCACCTTAATCAACAAAAAGCGCTTCCTTAGCCACTGTCGAACTCTGAATTAAATTCAAGAGATGACCCTTAGATAAGTGATCAACTATTCCTTTGTTCTACAAGATATCGTATGATGAACTTGAGACATGGATGAGAATCAACCTCAGGGTTCAAGATTATGTTTCCCAATTTCTGATTAATGTTGACCTTATTAGACTATTGGATTGAACACATCAATCTAGTCGAGGCTTGGCCCAACACCATAATGTCCACATCAAATCACCGAGGCGCCCATGATATCACTTTTCCTATTTAAGGAAAAATGAACAAGTAAACTTTGACTACATAGCTATAGTCAACTCTTCATATCATACATGGATAAACCTTTTATGACTCCCATTTACGGTTGTGTTTTGGTAAACCAATGCATAACAGAATTGTAAACTACAATTCATGCATCTCCGCTTGAAGAATAGAAGATATTATCATATTAAAATTACTCGTGATTGTATCCATGAAGTAATCTCTAAGTGTGGGTTTATCCAATACATAAATCTCTATTTAAGTACTCATGAGCGTTAGCTGCATTTCCATGCTTTGTCCAATCTCCATGACATCAACCAACACTCGATGGCAGTCTTAATTCATAACTTACTTCCAAGAGTATGACCGACTGTGGAGGTTTTGAATATTTAATACTCAAGAAGTGGATTCTAAACATTCAAAATGAAACATAATAATAAATAATTGCAAAATGGTAGTTCACTAACTCATAAAGAAATCTCAATTCATTAATCACCAAATTCAATTACAATTTATTATTGTTACAAATGTTTAAATTATTAACTAACTACTAAAACTAACATCATCTCTCATTCCTATGCTCTTAGTTAGCATGTTCATCGTGCTTGATTTTACTCGACACTTTTGTGAAGGGATCAGCCGGATTATCCTCCGACGATACTCTATTCATTACGATGTCCCTGCTCTCCACCTTGTGACGAACATAATGGTATTTCCCGAGTAAGTGCCTTCAACTGCCATGATCCTTAGGTTCCTTAGTCAAAGCGATTGCACCTTCATTATCATAGAAGATTTCAACGGGTTCTTGGATTGTTGGAACAACTCTGAGATCACCAATGAAGTTCTTTAACCAAGTTGCTTCCTTTGCAGCTTCACTAGCTACAATATACATGGACTCACAAGTAGAGTCGGCCACTGTTGCTTGTTTGGAACTCTTCCATGTCACCACGCCTCCATTCAATAAGTGTAACACCCCTTTCTCAAACCATATTTTAATATAGTTTATATTACAAAAACATTTCACAACTAGTGACTATGAAAGAGTCACTTAAATTTTTTTTATAAACTTTATTCTTAAGGGGATATTACAGACTCAATACAGAAAACCATAATTTAAACTTACTGTATTTACACTGGTCCCAACTTCAACTCCCGCTTCTTTCACCTAAGTACATAGCATTTAAAAATATAATACGTGAGACATAAAGCCTCGTGAGTAATATGGGTTTTAGACCCAAAACGTTTCTCCTCAAAACTTGAAATATAAACAAGTAAACTGCTTAAAATTTATTTTCATAATAAGTCTCAAATCTCTTTACTTTTCTCTTTTCAAAACTCAAAAACACTTTCTTTCTCAAAAACTGCTTCTTACTTTAAAACTGTTTTATTCTATAAAACTGCTTTCTTTCTCATATACTTGTGACCAACTGAAACTCATGAATTATTTTAATTTAATTCATTCAACTAGCTCCCCTCGCGGGACAGAACAGATCTGTCCGCTTGGTTATGCTCATTCTGTCTCCCCTTTGTGACTTGGAACGGATTCAAGCACAAGGATATACTAAGCTAGACAACTACTTCGCGACGGGAGGTACCATCCCAGTAGTGTCTTCTGATCCCCCGATTATGTGGGTGACCCTAGTCCGGACAACTGGCTCTTACTTCTTTCTTTCTTTAGTTCTTATTTCATTACATCTCAAATTGGTCAAAATGGGACACAATTTATAAATAACTCATGCTCATACACTTTATATCTCTTTACTGAAAATACTTTCAAAACTGATTTTTGACATCTTAGTTCACATAAGGAATTTCTTTAAAAATACTTTGTAAACTACACTGCTTTAAAAATCTGCTTTAAAACACTTAGCCCTTATATAGAGCTACTTTAAAAATGTTTCCAACTTTAGTATTTAAAAGTATTTGGAAATCTCATTTTTCTGAAAATATCATTTTGCTATGTACTATAGAAAATCCTTATAAAACTCACCTTGATATAGCTATAGATCTCTAAGCTTCTCGTACTCCTTTCCCCTTTCCGTGCTCAACAATATTTGAAGCACCACCTATACAAGTAGCATATATATTTAATAAATACATACTACAACTAACTCTATGATGTATGAGTCTCATATGACGTAACTACAGGCCATACAATTGTATAACCTGTAATAAACTCATTTTATAGTTTTCTCCGAAATACGCGTATTTTGCTACAGTACCCTCGAGAGGTCGTATTTCAGTTCCGACATTTTTGCATGAAGTCTTAGGCCATATTAGACTTGTGTTTCAAATTTGAGGTCAAACGGACAAGTCTAAGTCCAACTTCCAAAAATCAAAACTCAAAATCCTCTTCAGTATGTTACACGGTCGTGTAACTTTTGCCTTGCAAATTACACGGCCGTGTAATATTGCAGGCCTACTTTCAGTTACACGGTCGTGTAATATTTACCCTGTAAATTACACGGCCGTGTAATGCTTCTGGCTTGGTTTCGGGTCCGATTTTCGAGCTGCAGACCTCTATTTTGCCCTATAAAGTGCTTAATACTTAACTTAATCGTTTACTATCGTTCCATGACTAAAACCTTTACTTTACATCAGGTTTTAAGCCTTGGAATCACTGATTCCAATTCCAATTCCTTGAAAACCCGTTTTTGATAATTTTCACTAAAAATTCAACTTTTTGAAATTAATCACTTAGGAGTGTCTTAATACATCCTAAGTGATCATTTGGACTTAGAAAGACCATAAAAACTAGCCTTGATCATACAAACCCGTGAATTAGGGTTCTTGAGTAGAAATCAACATTTTCTTAATTTTCACATATTCCATGCCTAGAACATGCTTAAATGGTGATTTTGAGCAAGATGAGTTTGATGTTTACATTGGAACCATGATTTATGGCAAAATCAGAAATCAAACTTGGTTCCCGATCACGAATTTGGAGCTTAAAGCTTGAAAACCTTACCTCACTTGCTTAGGTACTTCAGTCTAGGGCTTGATCTTTGAACTCTTCCTTGATCTTCTCGTGTTCCCTTATCTGGCTCTCTCTCTCGTTCTCTCTAGCTCTCTCCCGAGTCTTCTGAAATCTTCTACTGGGTTTTAGGGGAAAGAGAGTTTAACTCTCTATTTTATATTTAAATTTTTATAAGTTAATTGCACTTTAGTCCCTTAAATCTCAACTTTCATTCAAAAATGGTCCTATGGTTTATTATCTTGCAAATTTAATTCCATTAACCTCCAACTTAGCTCATTAATGAAATTTCTTAACAAAATGGTCATTTTCATGTCAAATGACCAGTTTGCCCTTTCCGGCCATATTTCACTATTCACACGATAAAACTCCAAATTTCACGTAAACTCTTATTTCTTATCATATTATTCGACAAATACATATTATTTTACATAATGGTCTTGTAATATGTCAAAAGACCATTTTACCCTTTTACAACTTTTTTCACGGGTTCTTACAATAAGAACACCCAACAGATTGTGAACAACTATCATCTCTATCCATTTGGAAACTTGCATCACTTTACCCACTCACTCTGAGTTGATATTTGCCACCGAAGACCAAGAACAACTCTTTCGTATTTCTCAAATACTTAAGAATATTCTTTACTACTGTCCAATGACTTTCTCTAGGGCTATCCTGATAATGACTCACCATGCTCAAAGCATACCAGACATCAGGACGAGTACATGTCATGGCATACATGATCGATCCTATAGCCGAAGCATATGGGACTCGACTCATTATGTCCACCACATCACTAGTAGCGGGACACTAAGCCTTACTTAGCTTTATGCCATGCTGTAAGGGTAAAGACCCTTTCTTGGAGTCTTGTATATTGAATATTTTCAATATCTTATCCAAGTATGTACTTTGGCTAAGTCCCAATAGACGCTTAGACATGTCTTTATATATCTTTATTCCAAGTATGTATGTTGCATCCCCTAGATCCTTCATAGTGAAACATTTCCCAAGCCAGACTTTTACACCTTCCAGAGTTGGGATATCGTTTCCTATAAGGAGTATGTCATCCACATGCAGCACTAGCAATACTACAACGCTCCCACTAGCTTTAATATATACGCATGACTCATCCTCACTTCTAAAAAATCCAAGCCCTTTGACCTTTTCATGGAAGCAAAGATTCCAAAAGGCATGCTTTTTTAAGTCCATAGATTGACATTTCAAGCTTGCACATCTTATTAGGATACTTGAATGTTCAAAACCTTCTGGCTGTGTCATGTATACATCCTCCGAAAGTTTTTTTATTGGGGAAAGTCGTTTTAACATCCATTTGCCACACCTCATAATCATAGAAGGCGGCTATGGCAAACATTGTCCTAATTGACTTGATCTTAGCTACTGGTGAAAATGTTTCATCATAATCAATCCCTTAGGTTTGTATATAGCCTTTTGCAACCAACCTAGCTTTAAATGTCTGTACATTCCCATCCATGTCAGTCTTCTTCTTGAAGATCCATTTACAACCCACCACCTTTTGACTGGGTGTATGATCAACCAAATTCCAAACTTGGTTATCGTAAATGGATTGAATCTCGCTATCCATTGCCTATTTCTAGTTGGCTGCCTTAGGGACTGCCATCGCTTCCTTGTAGTTAGCTGGCTCTTCCAAATTTACCACTGTTTTATCACTAATAAATGTGTTCCCTTCCACAGTAATATGAAAACCATAAAACTCATGAGGTATGCTAACTCTAATAGATCTGCGAAGAGGTAATGAACTGTCAACCGACACAACAGGCGTTTCAGGCTCTGGTTGAGTGCTAGTGTCAATTACAGGTTCCTCATTGGTTGACTCTTGAATCTCTTCAAGATTAACTGTGCACCCACTGTCCTCTTTGGATATAAGTTATCTTTCTCGAAAGACAACTATTCGAGCTACCAACACCACGTTTTCACTAGGTCTGTAAAACAAATATCCAAATGACTTTTGCGGGTAATCAATGAACAGACACTTCTCGACTCTGGCTTCAAGTTTATATTGGGTTTCGCGTGCAACGAAAACCTCACAACCCCAGATCTTGATATGTGCGAGTAAAGGACGCTTCCCACTCCACATTTCATGAGGTGTCTTAGAAACCTTCGTAGGTTGTACAAGGTTTAAGATATGTGCGGCTGTCTCTACATATCCCCAAAAACTTATTTTGGAAGAGAAGCTCGACTCATCATGGAATGAACCATGTCCAACAAGTTTCGATTTCTCTTCTTAGAAACACCATTAAGCGTTGTGGTGTTCTAAGAGATGACAGTTGTGAAACTATTTCACATTACTTTAGATAGTCATTGTGTAAGAACCCGCGAAAAAGTTGTAAAAGGGTAAAACGGTCTTTTGACACGTTATAAGACTATTATGTAAAAATAACATGTATTATGTAAAATAATAATATAAGAAATAAGAGTTTATGTGAAATTTGGAGTTTTACCGCATGAATAGTGAAATTTGACTAAAAAGGACAAAATGGTCATTTGACATGAAAATGACCAAATTGTCAAGAAAATGTTAAGTTGGAAGTTAATGAAGCATAAATTGTAAAGTTATGACTCTTGGACCATTTTTGTAGAAGAATTGGAAGGCTAGGGACCAAAATGCAAAGTTTTTATAAAAATTAAATATATATATTATATGAGAGTTATCTCCTTCATTATTGAGAACCCAGTAGAAGTGTCCAGAGAGAGCTAGAGAGAACGAGAGCAAGTACGGGAGAAGAAGAAGAAGTTCAAAAATCTTTGCCAAGGAAATCAAGAAAAGCCTTGGAATTAGTGATTCCAAGCTCCAAGAGGTACTACCCTAGCCTTTGAACTCAAATTCTTGAACGGGAAACCAACCTTAACTTCTGATTTTCCAGAAATCATGAGTTTAATGGGACTATCTTGCTCAAAATCATCCATTAAACATGTTCTAGCCATAGAATGTGTTAAAAATCAAGAAATGGGGATTTTGGCCAAGAACCCTAATTCACGGGTTTGTAAGATCAAAGCTGGTTTTTATGGTTTTTCTAAGTCCAAATGATCACTTAGGATGTATTAAGACACTCCTAAGTGATTAATTTCAAAAACTTGGATTTTTGGTGAAAATATCAAAAAACGGGTTTTTGTGAAATTAGAATTGGAATCAGTGATTCCATGGCTTAAAACCTGATGTAAAGCAAGGGTTTTAGTCATGGAATGATAGTAAAACGATTAAGATAAGTATTAAGCACTTAATAGGTCAAAATAGAGGTCTGCAGCTCAAAAATCGGACTGAAAATCGAGCCTGCAGACTAGGCACGAGTCGTGCCACTTTTTGTACTAGCCAAGCACGAGTCGTGCTCACTGTAGAGCCAAGAAATAGCAACCTACTTTTGGCACGAGTCGTGCTTCCCTAAGCATAAAAAGAGCACGAGTCGTGCTCTTACTGGGCAGCCTCCTGTCCAATTTTTGAGATTTGAACTCGATGCTAGGCTTGTCCGTTGGGTCTGTAACTCATACCATAGCCTTAAAATGGTATGAAAACATGCAGGAAACTTTCAAATTTGTAATCCGACCTTGCGGAAAAATCACTGTAGCGGCAGTGGCTAAAACCTTAAAATCATGCCAAAACTTGATTTTGGGATTTAAGCTAAACTTGTCCGATTAACTTCAAATTTGAAACACAAGTCTAATATGGCCTAAGATTTCATGGAAAAGTATCGGAACTGAAATACGA
Organism: Cichorium intybus; assembly: GCA_023525715.1. Lineage (NCBI taxonomy): Eukaryota > Viridiplantae > Streptophyta > Magnoliopsida > Asterales > Asteraceae > Cichorium > Cichorium intybus. The sequence goes on along the minus strand of CM042013.1, from coordinate 12,886,832 downwards.
CCCCTCGGGGGGTACTGTAGCAAAATACGCGTATTTCGGAGAAAATTATAAAATGAGTATATTAATGGTTATCTATTTAGTATAACCTGAAGTTGAGACGTATGAGACTTTAGAACTATAGAATTAATTATATTGAGTATTTATATACTACTTGTATAGGTAGTGCTTCGAACGTTATTGAGCACGGGAAAGGAAAATGAATACGAGAAGCTTAGAGACTTGTAATTACACCAAGGTGAGTTTTATGAGGATTTTTATAGTACATAGCAAAATAATATTTTCAGAAAATGAGATTTCCAAATACTTTTAAATACTAAAGTTGGAAACAGTTTTAAAGTAGCTCTATATAAGGGCTAAGTGTTTTAAAGCAGATTTTTAAAGCAGTATAGTTTACAAAGTATTTTGAAAGAAGTTCCTTGTGTGAACTAAGATGTCAAAAATCAGTTTTGAAAGTATTTTCAGTAAAGAGTTATAAAGTGTATAAGTATGAGTTGATTATAAATTGTGTCCCATTTTGACCAATTTGAGATGTAATGAAATAAGAACTAAAGAAAGAAAGAAATAAGAGCCAATTGTCCGGACTAGGATCACCCACATAATCGGGAGATCAGAAGACACTACTGGGATGGTACCTCCCGTCGCGAAGTAGTTTTCTAGCTTAGTATACCCTTGTGCTTGAATCTGTTTCAAGTCACAAAGGGGAGACAGAATGAGCATAACCGAGCGGACGGATCTGTTCTGTCCCGCGAGGGGAGCTAGTTGAATGAATTAAATTAAAATAATTCATGAGTTTCAGTTAGTCACAAGAAAATGAGAAAGAAAGCAGTTTTGAGAAAGAAAATATTTTTAAGTTTTAAATACAGAAAAGCAAAGAGATTTGAGACTTATTTTGAAAATAAGTTTTCAGCAGTTTATCAGTTTTACTTGTTATTAATTCAAGTTTTGTGCAGAAAGTTTTTGGGTCTAAACCCATATTACTCACGAGACTTTATGTCTCACGTATATTATTTTTAAATACTATGTACTTAGGTGAAAAGAGCGAAGGTTGCAGTTGGGACCAGTTTGGACACTGTAAGTTTAAATTATGGTTATCTGTATTGAGTCTGTAATGCCCCCCTTGAGCTTAAGTTTGTAAAATAAATAAAAAAAATTTAGTGGCTACTTTATAGTCACGAGTTGTAAAATATGTTTGTAAAGTAAACTGTATTTGTATTTAAATATGGTTTGAGAAAAGGGGTGTTACAGTTTTGGTATCAAAGCCATAGTTTAAGCGAATTAGGTTGGAATACCATCATAGGCTTAAACTAGCAAGAGTAGTAGTAAGGTGCCTTAATAATATAGAGGTACACTTAGATTTATAGAAGTTATAAAGTGAGTATGATTGCTATTAAAAATGCAGTCAAGATAGGAAGATAATATGCTACCGCTTTCAAAATACTATATAGAATTGCGTATTAAACAGATATTGTATTCATCTATATAGTAATGGAAGACGGAAGACAAGCTGACAGGGGTGAGGGCAGTCACACTTCTTCAAGAGGAAGTGGACCACATGTTATTCGAAATGATGAGGCCGAGCCAAACCCACCACCACAACCTGTCACTATTGAAGCAATTCAGTACCTAATCAATAACTTACGAAATGAACTGAAGCAAGATGTGAATAACATAATCGACAACCGAATGGGTGAACCTAGTGCCCAATCATCACAAGAAGTCTCCAAAAAGACGACTGAGGAAGAAGTTAGTGGAGGGAACAAGAAGGAAGAAAAGGGCTGTTCTTTTAAGTCCTTTATGGCTTGCAAACCGCCCGAATACCATGGCAGTTTTGAGCCGAAGGTGGCAATGCGATGGGTCCGAGAGATCGAACAAGTGATGCAAGCTAGTAAATGTGGAGAAAAATACCAAGTCAACTACGCCTCCCGGCAGTTGAAGGATGATGCGCTAGTGTGGTGGAATACCAAATACGAGAGTTTGGGAAAAGATGTTGTATATGGTTGGTCATGGGCGGAGTTTGTCTCGTGTCTCAAAGATAAATTCTGTCCCACACGAGATTTGGAGAAAATGAACGAAGATTTCTTAACAATAAAGAAAGGAGAATTGACGGTGGACGAATATACGAAGAAGTTTTGCGACATGTTGCCTTTTGTGGGGGAATCCTACCCCAGTAAGCGGTCCCGAATTAACCGCTATGTCCGGGGTTTGCCATGGAATTATGAGCTAGAAGTAAAGAAAGCTGAAACATTAGACGGGGCGATCACTGCTGCCCGAACCGTGGAGGATATTGGGAAACGACGAAATGACGAAAGACCAAGTTTTAGTGACAAGAGAAAGACGGTTAGTAGCAGTGGGAACATAAAGAAGAAAGGGAAGATAAGTTCAAGTCAGAGTCGACAGGGAAGTGTAAAAAAGTGTGAGAAATGTGGGAAAGAACACGGTGGCGAGTGCCGAGCGGGATCAAACGCCTGTTTTAATTGTGGTGGACTCGGTCACAAAGCAAAAGATTGCAAAGCCAAGAAAGCCAGTGAAGTGGAGTGTTTTTCATGCCACCAGCTTGGGCACTATAGTTCCAACTGCCCAAACAAGGGAGGAGAAACTGTAGTGTCAACAGCCCAGAAGAAGACAGAACCCCAGAAGGTGAAGACTAGAGCTTTTCAGATCACCAGGGAAGAGGCAAGGGAGACGCACGATGTGGTCTCAGGTATACTACTGATCAACTCGACACCTGCATATGTGCTGTTTGATTCTGGTTCTACATATTCATTCGTGTCCCATGGATTTGGAGCCCGATTGAGAGTCCCGTTAGAATTGTTAGACATGGTTTTTGAAGTGGAAGTAGCGGATGGAAAGTTTGTCGAAGTTCAGCACATGTACCGAGATTGTGAACTTGATATCAATGGCAAGAAGTTTCAACTTAATCTTCTTCCCATTGGAATTAAGTCATTTGATGTGATAATTGGGATGGATTGGCTTGGTGCAAATGATGTGAAGATAGCTTGTGGTCAGAAGAGGGTGTCTGTTAAAACCCTAGGAGCTAAAGTGTACGTATATGGGGAAAGAAGCAAACATGTGCCAAGTCTAATTAGTGTAGCAAAAGCCCGAAGGTGTATCAGAAAAGGATGCGTATCTTTTCTGGCCTATGTGATGACTGAAGACAAAGTAAAACAGACGTATAAAGACATAGAAATAGTAAAAGAATTCCCAGAAGTTTTTCCAGATGAGTTACCAGGCTTGCCACCAGAAAGGAAAGTTGAATTTCGGATAGATCTTGTTCCCGGAGCTTCCCCAATAGCAAGAGCACCGTACCGGTTAGCACCAACAGAGATGCGGGAATTAATGTCCCAGTTGCAGGAGTTACAAGATAAAGGCTTTATCAGGCCTAGTTCTTCTCCGTAGGGTGCTCCAGTTCTGTTTGTAAAGAAGAAAGATGGGTCAATGCGAATGTGCATTGATTACAGATAATTGAACAAGATTACTATCAAGAACCGTTACCCGTTGCCCAGAATAGATGATTTGTTCGACCAGTTGTAAGGAGCAGATTACTTCTCAAAAATTGATTTGAGATCTGGGTATCACCAAGTCAGGGTAAAAGAAAGTGATGTAGAGAAGACAGCGTTCCGTACACGATACGGGCATTACGAGTTCCTAGTAATGCCATTCGGTCTTACGAATGCACCAGCAGTTTTCATGGACTTAATGAATCGGGTCTGTAAACCATTCCTAGACCGATTTGTTATAGTGTTCATAGATGACATACTGATATACTCAAAGAATAAAGAAGAACATGCGAGTCATTTGCGAGCAGTGCTTGAGACCTTGAAGCGAGAACAACTATATGCAAAGTTCTCCAAGTGCGAGTTTTGGATGCGAGAAGTGCAGTTCCTTGGGCATGTAGTTTCTATCCAAGGTATAAAAGTTGATCCAGCAAAAGTTGAAGCAGTGATGAAATGGGAGCCACCCAAGACGCCAACAGAAGTTAGAAGTTTTCTCGGTCTTGCTGGGTACTACCGGAGATTTATTCAAGATTTTTCCCGTATAGCTGTGCCACTTACACGACTAACCCGGAAAGAAGAGAAATTCAGATGGCAAGAAGAACAAGAAAGAGCCTTCGCTACATTGAAAGAAAAGTTGTGTAACGCGCCTGTCCTTACGTTACCAGATGAGACAGAAGACTTTGAAGTGTACAGTGATGCCTCACATCGAGGGCTTGGCTGTGTATTGATGCAGAGAGGGAAGGTTATAGCATACGCTTCCAGACAGTTGAAAGATCTAGAGAAAAAGTACACAACCCACGATCTAGAACTTGCAGCGATCGTATTTGCCTTGAAGATTTGGAGACATTACTTGTGTGGTACAAAGTGCAAGCTATTCACCGATCACAAGAGTTTGCAGTATGTGTTCACTCAAAAAGAGTTGAACATGAGACAGAGTAGATGGCTAGAGCTGATCAGTGACTATGATTGCGATATTATATACCATCCGGGTAAAGCAAATGTAGTAGCAGATGCATTAAGTAGAAAAGCTCCTGAGAAAAGAATCAAGGCAAGATCGATGCGAATAGAACTTGTGTCCAGCATTATAGAACAGATTAAAGCAGCTCAGCAGAAAGTTGAAGAAAGTGGAGACTTGAAAGATGAGAAATTGGGAAAAGACATGCAGTTTGAAACCAACAGTCAAGGATTAAAGACTTTTAGAAACCGTATCTGGGTACCGAAAGCAGGAAGTCTGAGAAAGCTGATTCTAGAAGAGTCGCATAAGTCAAAGTATTCCATACATCCCGGGAGTACCAAGACTTATCAAGATTTGAAAAGACAGTACTGGTGGCCTGGAATGAAGAAGAGGATAGCTAAGTACATCTCCAAGTGTGTTATTTGTGCACAAGTCAAGGCGAAACATCAGGTCCCGCATGGAGATGCTCAGTCATTGCATATTCCAGCCGGAAAGTGGGAAGATGTAACGATGGACTTGGTTGTCGGGTTACCGAGAACGAGAAGAGGTCATGATAGTATATGGGTCATAGTGGACCGATTGACCAAGAGTGCACTATTTCTAGCCATAAAAGAAACTACTCCATTGGAGCAGTTAGCCCAGTTGTATACAGATGAAGTGTTAAGAAGATATGGTGCACCGTTGTCTATCGTGTCAGACAGAGACCCCAGATTTACCTCTAACTTTTAGAGAGCCTTACAAGATAAAATGGGGACGAGAATTCAACTAAGTACAGCGTATCATCCACAAACCGATGGTCAGAGTGAACGAACGATCCAGACATTAGAAGACATGCTACGATCATGCGTGATGGATTTTGGAGGTAGTTGGGATGAACACCTGCCATTAGTGGAGTTCGCATACAACAACAGCTACCATTCTAGCATTAAAATGCCACCCTTTGAGGCATTGTATGGTAGAAAATGTAGAACTCCTTTATGCTGGTTGGAGGTGGGTGAGACTAAGCTTACAGGGCCAGAGATTGTTAGAGTAACTAATGAGAAGATTGGAGTAATCCAAGCCAACATGAAAGCAGCACAAGATCGGCAAAAGAGTTACTCAAATCTAAAGAAGAGACCGTATGACTTACAAGAAGGAGATTTGGTGATGATAAAAGTGTCACCATGGAAAGGAGTGGTCAGATTTGGTAAGAGAGGGAAGCTAAGTCCAAGATACATTGGACCTTTTAGAATCCTAAAGAGAGTTGGGTTACAAGCGTTCAAGATAGAGTTACCACCCGAACTCAGTGGAATACATGATACCTTTCATGTATGCTACTTGAAAAAGTACTTTGGTAAAGAAGAGTTAGTAATACCGTATACCGACCTGAGGGTGGAGACTCCTAGCAAACTGATTGAGGAACCCGAAGCCATCCTAGAAATGCAGACTAAGAAGCTAAGGAACAAGGAGATTGACCTTGTACTAGTCAAGTGGAAGCACCCGTTAGGGTCAAATCTAACTTGGGAGACGTTAGAAGAAATGAAGATAAGATATCCGAATTTCACAGATTACGAAAAGATTCCGAGGACGGAATCCGCATAAGGAGGGGTGACTGTAAGAACCCGCGAAAAAGTTGTAAAAGGGTAAAACGGTCTTTTGACACGTTATAAGACTATTATGTAAAAATAACATGTATTATGTAAAATAATAATATAAGAAATAAGAGTTTATGTGAAATTTGGAGTTTTACCGCATGAATAGTGAAATTTGACCAAAAAGGGCAAAATGGTCATTTGACATGAAAATGACCAAATTGTCAAGAAAATGTTAAGTTGGAAGTTAATGAAGCATAAATTGTAAAGTTATGACTCTTGGACCATTTTTGTAGAAGAATTGGAAGGCTAGGGACCAAAATGCAAAGTTTTTATAAAAATTAAATATATATATTATATGAGAGTTATCTCCTTCATTATTGAGAACCCAGTAGAAGTGTCCAGAGAGAGCTAGAGAGAACGAGAGCAAGTACGGGAGAAGAAGAAGAAGTTCAAAAATCTTTGCCAAGGAAATCAAGAAAAGCCTTGGAATTAGTGATTCCAAGCTCCAAGAGGTACTACCCTAGCCTTTGAACTCAAATTCTTGAACGGGAAACCAACCTTAACTTCTGATTTTCCAGAAATCATGAGTTTAATGGGACTATCTTGCTCAAAATCATCCATTAAACATGTTCTAGCCATAGAATGTGTTAAAAATCAAGAAATGGGGATTTTGGCCAAGAACCCTAATTCACGGGTTTGTAAGATCAAATCTGGTTTTTATGGTTTTTCTAAGTCCAAATGATCACTTAGGATGTATTAAGACACTCCTAAGTGATTAATTTCAAAAACTTGGATTTTTGGTGAAAATATCAAAAAACGGGTTTTTGTGAAATTAGAATTGGAATCAGTGATTCCATGGCTTAAAACCTGATGTAAAGCAAGGGTTTTAGTCATGGAATGATAGTAAAACGATTAAGATAAGTATTAAGCACTTAATAGGTCAAAATAGAGGTCTGCAGCTCAAAAATCGGACTGAAAATCGAGCCTGCAGACTAGGCACGAGTCGTGCCACTTTTTGTACTAGCCAAGCACGAGTCGTGCTCACTGTAGAGCCAAGAAATAGCAACCTACTTTTGGCACGAGTCGTGCTTCCCTAAGCATAAAAAGAGCACGAGTCGTGCTCTTACTGGGCAGCCTCCTGTCCAATTTTTGAGATTTGAACTCGATGCTAGGCTTGTCCGTTGGGTCTGTAACTCATACCATAGCCTTAAAGTGGTATGAAAACATGCAGGAAACTTTCAAATTTGTAATCCGACCTTGCGGAAAAATCACTGTAGCGGCAGTGGCGAAAACCTTAAAATCATGCCAAAACTTGATTTTGGGATTTAAGCTAAACTTGTCCGATTAACTTCAAATTTGAAACACAAGTCTAATATGGCCTAAGATTTCATGGAAAAGTATCGGAACTGAAATACGACCCCTCGGGGGTACTGTAGCAAAATACGCGTATTTCGGAGAAAATTATAAAATGAGTATATTAATGGTTATCTATTTAGTATAACCTAAAGTTGAGACATATGAGACTTTAGAACTATAGAATTAATTATATTGAGTATTTATATACTAATTGTATAGGTGGTGCTTTGAACGTTATTGAGCACGGGAAAGGAAAAGGAATACGAGAAGCTTAGAGACTTGTAATTACACCAAGGTGAGTTTTATGAGGATTTTTATAGTACATAGCAAAATAATATTTTCAGAAAATGAGATTTCCAAATACTTTTAAATACTAAAGTTGGAAACAGTTTTAAAGTAGCTCTATATAAGGGCTAAGTGTTTTAAAGCAGATTTTTAAAGCAGTATAGTTTACAAAGTATTTTGAAAGAAGTTCCTTGTGTGAACTAAGATGTCAAAAATCAGTTTTGAAAGTATTTTCAGTAAAGAGTTATAAAGTGTATAAGTATGAGTTGATTATAAATTGTGTCCCATTTTGACCAATTTGAGATGTAATGAAATAAGAACTAAAGAAAGAAAGAAATAAGAGCCAATTGTCCGGACTAGGATCACCCACATAATCGGGAGATCAGAAGACACTACTGGGATGGTACCTCCCGTCGCGAAGTAGTTTTCTAGCTTAGTATACCCTTGTGCTTGAATCTGTTCCAAGTCACAAAGGGGAGACAGAATGAGCATAACCGAGCGGACGGATCTGTTCTGTCCCGCGAGGGGAGCTAGTTGAATGAATTAAATTAAAATAATTCATGAGTTTCAGTTGGTCACAAGAAAATGAGAAAGAAAGCAGTTTTGAGAAAGAAAATTTTTTTAAGTTTTAAATACAGAAAAGCAAAGAGATTTGAGACTTATTTTGAAAATAAGTTTTCAGCAGTTTATCAGTTTTACTTGTTATTAATTCAAGTTTTGTGCAGAAAGTTTTTGGGTCTAAACCCATATTACTCACGAGACTTTATGTCTCACGTATATTATTTTTAAATACTATGTACTTAGGTGAAAAGAGCGAAGGTTGCAGTTGGGACCAGTTTGTACACTGTAAGTTTAAATTATGGTTATCTGTATTGAGTCTGTAATGCCCCCTTGAGCTTAAGTTTGTAAAATAAATAAAAAAAAATTTAGTGGCTACTTTATAGTCACGAGTTGTAAAATATGTTTGTAAAGTAAACTGTATTTGTATTTAAATATGGTTTGAGAAAAGGGGTGTTACAGTTTTGGTATCAAAGCCATAGTTTAAGCGAATTAGGCTGGAATACCATCCTAGGCTTAAACTAGCAAGAGTAGTAGTAAGGTGCCTTAATAATATAGAGGTACACTTAGATTTATAGAAGTTATAAAGTGAGTATGATTGCTATTAAAAATGCAGTCAAGATAGGAAGATAATATGCTACCGCTTTCAAAATACTATATAGAATTGCGTATTAAACAGATATTGTATTCATCTATATAGTAATGGAAGACGGAAGACAAGCTGACAGGGGTGAGGGCAGTCACACTTCTTCAAGAGGAAGTGGACCACATGTTATTCGAAATGATGAGGCCGAGCCAAACCCACCACCACAACCTGTCACTATTGAAGCAATTCAGTACCTAATCAATAACTTACGAAATGAACTGAAGCAAGATGTGAATAACATAATCGACAACCGAATGGGTGAACCTAGTGCCCAATCATCACAAGAAGTCTCCAAAAAGACGACTGAGGAAGAAGTTAGTGGAGGGAACAAGAAGGAAGAAAAGGGCTGTTCTTTTAAGTCCTTTATGGCTTGCAAACCGCCCGAATACCATGGCAGTTTTGAGCCGAAGGTGACAATGCGATGGGTCCGAGAGATCGAACAAGTGATGCAAGCTAGTAAATGTGGAGAAAAATACCAAGTCAACTACGCCTCCCGGCAGTTGAAGGATGATGCGCTAGTGTGGTGGAATACCAAATACGAGAGTTTGGGAAAAGATGTTGTATATGGTTGGTCATGGGCGGAGTTTGTCTCGTGTCTCAAAGATAAATTCTGTCCCACACGAGATTTGGAGAAAATGAACGAAGATTTCTTAACAATAAAGAAAGGAGAATTGACGGTGGACGAATATACGAAGAAGTTTTGCGACATGTTGCCTTTTGTGGGGGAATCCTACCCCAGTAAGCGGTCCCGAATTAACCGCTATGTCCGGGGTTTGCCATGGAATTATGAGCTAGAAGTAAAGAAAGCTGAAACATTAGACGGGGCGATCACTGCTGCCCGAACCGTGGAGGATATTGGGAAACGACGAAATGACGAAAGACCAAGTTTTAGTGACAAGAGAAAGACGGTTAGTAGCAGTGGGAACATAAAGAAGAAAGGGAAGATAAGTTCAAGTCAGAGTCGACAGGGAAGTGTAAAAAAGTGTGAGAAATGTGGGAAAGAACACGGTGGCGAGTGCCGAGCGGGATCAAACGCCTGTTTTAATTGTGGTGGACTCGGTCACAAAGCAAAAGATTGCAAAGCCAAGAAAGCCAGTGAAGTGGAGTGTTTTTCATGCCACCAGCTTGGGCACTATAGTTCCAACTGCCCAAACAAGGGAGGAGAAACTGTAGTGTCAACAGCCCAGAAGAAGACAGAACCCCAGAAGGTGAAGACTAGAGCTTTTCAGATCACCAGGGAAGAGGCAAGGGAGACGCACGATGTGGTCTCAGGTATACTACTGATCAACTCGACACCTGCATATGTGCTGTTTGATTCTGGTTCTACATATTCATTCGTGTCCCATGGATTTGGAGCCCGATTGAGAGTCCCGTTAGAATTGTTAGACATGGTTTTTGAAGTGGAAGTAGCGGATGGAAAGTTTGTCGAAGTTCAGCACATGTACCGAGATTGTGAACTTGATATCAATGGCAAGAAGTTTCAACTTAATCTTCTTCCCATTGGAATTAAGTCATTTGATGTGATAATTGGGATGGATTGGCTTGGTGCAAATGATGTGAAGATAGCTTGTGGTCAGAAGAGGGTGTCTGTTAAAACCCTAGGAGCTAAAGTGTACGTATATGGGGAAAGAAGCAAACATGTGCCAAGTCTAATTAGTGTAGCAAAAGCCCGAAGGTGTATCAGAAAAGGATGCGTATCTTTTCTGGCCTATGTGATGACTGAAGACAAAGTAAAACAGACGTATAAAGACATAGAAATAGTAAAAGAATTCCCAGAAGTTTTTCCAGATGAGTTACCAGGCTTGCCACCAGAAAGGAAAGTTGAATTTCGGATAGATCTTGTTCCCGGAGCTTCCCCAATAGCAAGAGCACCGTACCGGTTAGCACCAACAGAGATGCGGGAATTAATGTCCCAGTTGCAGGAGTTACAAGATAAAGGCTTTATCAGGCCTAGTTCTTCTCCGTAGGGTGCTCCAGTTCTGTTTGTAAAGAAGAAAGATGGGTCAATGCGAATGTGCATTGATTACAGATAATTGAACAAGATTACTATCAAGAACCGTTACCCGTTGCCCAGAATAGATGATTTGTTCGACCAGTTGTAAGGAGCAGATTACTTCTCAAAAATTGATTTGAGATCTGGGTATCACCAAGTCAGGGTAAAAGAAAGTGATGTAGAGAAGACAGCGTTCCGTACACGATACGGGCATTACGAGTTCCTAGTAATGCCATTCGGTCTTACGAATGCACCAGCAGTTTTCATGGACTTAATGAATCGGGTCTGTAAACCATTCCTAGACCGATTTGTTATAGTGTTCATAGATGACATACTGATATACTCAAAGAATAAAGAAGAACATGCGAGTCATTTGCGAGCAGTGCTTGAGACCTTGAAGCGAGAACAACTATATGCAAAGTTCTCCAAGTGCGAGTTTTGGATGCGAGAAGTGCAGTTCCTTGGGCATGTAGTTTCTATCCAAGGTATAAAAGTTGATCCAGCAAAAGTTGAAGCAGTGATGAAATGGGAGCCACCCAAGACGCCAACAGAAGTTAGAAGTTTTCTCGGTCTTGCTGGGTACTACCGGAGATTTATTCAAGATTTTTCCCGTATAGCTGTGCCACTTACACGACTAACCCGGAAAGAAGAGAAATTCAGATGGCAAGAAGAACAAGAAAGAGCCTTCGCTACATTGAAAGAAAAGTTGTGTAACGCGCCTGTCCTTACGTTACCAGATGAGACAGAAGACTTTGAAGTGTACAGTGATGCCTCACATCGAGGGCTTGGCTGTGTATTGATGCAGAGAGGGAAGGTTATAGCATACGCTTCCAGACAGTTGAAAGATCTAGAGAAAAAGTACACAACCCACGATCTAGAACTTGCAGCGATCGTATTTGCCTTGAAGATTTGGAGACATTACTTGTGTGGTACAAAGTGCAAGCTATTCACCGATCACAAGAGTTTGCAGTATGTGTTCACTCAAAAAGAGTTGAACATGAGACAGAGTAGATGGCTAGAGCTGATCAGTGACTATGATTGCGATATTATATACCATCCGGGTAAAGCAAATGTAGTAGCAGATGCATTAAGTAGAAAAGCTCCTGAGAAAAGAATCAAGGCAAGATCGATGCGAATAGAACTTGTGTCCAGCATTATAGAACAGATTAAAGCAGCTCAGCAGAAAGTTGAAGAAAGTGGAGACTTGAAAGATGAGAAATTGGGAAAAGACATGCAGTTTGAAACCAACAGTCAAGGATTAAAGACTTTTAGAAACCGTATCTGGGTACCGAAAGCAGGAAGTCTGAGAAAGCTGATTCTAGAAGAGTCGCATAAGTCAAAGTATTCCATACATCCCGGGAGTACCAAGACTTATCAAGATTTGAAAAGACAGTACTGGTGGCCTGGAATGAAGAAGAGGATAGCTAAGTACATCTCCAAGTGTGTTATTTGTGCACAAGTCAAGGCGAAACATCAGGTCCCGCATGGAGATGCTCAGTCATTGCATATTCCAGCCGGAAAGTGGGAAGATGTAACGATGGACTTGGTTGTCGGGTTACCGAGAACGAGAAGAGGTCATGATAGTATATGGGTCATAGTGGACCGATTGACCAAGAGTGCACTATTTCTAGCCATAAAAGAAACTACTCCATTGGAGCAGTTAGCCCAGTTGTATACAGATGAAGTGTTAAGAAGATATGGTGCACCGTTGTCTATCGTGTCAGACAGAGACCCCAGATTTACCTCTAACTTTTAGAGAGCCTTACAAGATAAAATGGGGACGAGAATTCAACTAAGTACAGCGTATCATCCACAAACCGATGGTCAGAGTGAACGAACGATCCAGACATTAGAAGACATGCTACGATCATGCGTGATGGATTTTGGAGGTAGTTGGGATGAACACCTGCCATTAGTGGAGTTCGCATACAACAACAGCTACCATTCTAGCATTAAAATGCCACCCTTTGAGGCATTGTATGGTAGAAAATGTAGAACTCCTTTATGCTGGTTGGAGGCGGGTGAGACTAAGCTTACAGGGCCAGAGATTGTTAGAGTAACTAATGAGAAGATTGGAGTAATCCAAGCCAACATGAAAGCAGCACAAGATCGGCAAAAGAGTTACTCAAATCTAAAGAAGAGACCGTATGACTTACAAGAAGGAGATTTGGTGATGATAAAAGTGTCACCATGGAAAGGAGTGGTCAGATTTGGTAAGAGAGGGAAGCTAAGTCCAAGATACATTGGACCTTTTAGAATCCTAAAGAGAGTTGGGTTACAAGCGTTCAAGATAGAGTTACCACCCGAACTCAGTGGAATACATGATACCTTTCATGTATGCTACTTGAAAAAGTACTTTGGTAAAGAAGAGTTAGTAATACCGTATACCGACCTGAGGGTGGAGACTCCTAGCAAACTGATTGAGGAACCCGAAGCCATCCTAGAAATGCAGACTAAGAAGCTAAGGAACAAGGAGATTGACCTTGTACTAGTCAAGTGGAAGCACCCGTTAGGGTCAAATCTAACTTGGGAGACGTTAGAAGAAATGAAGATAAGATATCCGAATTTCACAGATTACGAAAAGATTCCGAGGACGGAATCCGCATAAGGAGGGGTGACTGTAAGAACCCGCGAAAAAGTTGTAAAAGGGTAAAACGGTCTTTTGACACGTTATAAGACTATTATGTAAAAATAACATGTATTATGTAAAATAATAATATAAGAAATAAGAGTTTATGTGAAATTTGGAGTTTTACCGCATGAATAGTGAAATTTGACCAAAAAGGGCAAAATGGTCATTTGACATGAAAATGACCAAATTGTCAAGAAAATGTTAAGTTGGAAGTTAATGAAGCATAAATTGTAAAGTTATGACTCTTGGACCATTTTTGTAGAAGAATTGGAAGGCTAGGGACCAAAATGCAAAGTTTTTATAAAAATTAAATATATATATTATATGAGAGTTATCTCCTTCATTATTGAGAACCCAGTAGAAGTGTCCAGAGAGAGCTAGAGAGAACGAGAGCAAGTACGGGAGAAGAAGAAGAAGTTCAAAAATCTTTGCCAAGGAAATCAAGAAAAGCCTTGGAATTAGTGATTCCAAGCTCCAAGAGGTACTACCCTAGCCTTTGAACTCAAATTCTTGAACGGGAAACCAACCTTAACTTCTGATTTTCCAGAAATCATGAGTTTAATGGGACTATCTTGCTCAAAATCATCCATTAAACATGTTCTAGCCATAGAATGTGTTAAAAATCAAGAAATGGGGATTTTGGCCAAGAACCCTAATTCACGGGTTTGTAAGATCAAATCTGGTTTTTATGGTTTTTCTAAGTCCAAATGATCACTTAGGATGTATTAAGACACTCCTAAGTGATTAATTTCAAAAACTTGGATTTTTGGTGAAAATATCAAAAAACGGGTTTTTGTGAAATTAGAATTGGAATCAGTGATTCCATGGCTTAAAACCTGATGTAAAGCAAGGGTTTTAGTCATGGAATGATAGTAAAACGATTAAGATAAGTATTAAGCACTTAATAGGTCAAAATAGAGGTCTGCAGCTCAAAAATCGGACTGAAAATCGAGCCTGCAGACTAGGCACGAGTCGTGCCACTTTTTGTACTAGCCAAGCACGAGTCGTGCTCACTGTAGAGCCAAGAAATAGCAACCTACTTTTGGCACGAGTCGTGCTTCCCTAAGCATAAAAAGAGCACGAGTCGTGCTCTTACTGGGCAGCCTCCTGTCCAATTTTTGAGATTTGAACTCGATGCTAGGCTTGTCCGTTGGGTCTGTAACTCATACCATAGCCTTAAAGTGGTATGAAAACATGCAGGAAACTTTCAAATTTGTAATCCGACCTTGCGGAAAAATCATTGTAGCGGCAGTGGCGAAAACCTTAAAATCATGCCAAAACTTGATTTTGGGATTTAAGCTAAACTTGTCCGATTAACTTCAAATTTGAAACACAAGTCTAATATGGCCTAAGATTTCATGGAAAAGTATCGGAACTGAAATACGACCCCTCGGGGGTACTGTAGCAAAATACGCGTATTTCGGAGAAAATTATAAAATGAGTATATTAATGGTTATCTATTTAGTATAACCTAAAGTTGAGACATATGAGACTTTAGAACTATAGAATTAATTATATTGAGTATTTATATACTAATTGTATAGGTGGTGCTTCGAACGTTATTGAGCACGGGAAAGGAAAAGGAATACGAG
Source organism: Cichorium intybus (assembly GCA_023525715.1). Lineage (NCBI taxonomy): Eukaryota > Viridiplantae > Streptophyta > Magnoliopsida > Asterales > Asteraceae > Cichorium > Cichorium intybus. The sequence continues at coordinate 12,871,747 of CM042013.1, read as the reverse complement.
AAGCTTAGAGACTTGTAATTACACCAAGGTGAGTTTTATGAGGATTTTTATAGTACATAGCAAAATAATATTTTCAGAAAATGAGATTTCCAAATACTTTTAAATACTAAAGTTGGAAACAGTTTTAAAGTAGCTCTATATAAGGGCTAAGTGTTTTAAAGCAGATTTTTAAAGCAGTATAGTTTACAAAGTATTTTGAAAGAAGTTCCTTGTGTGAACTAAGATGTCAAAAATCAGTTTTGAAAGTATTTTCAGTAAAGAGTTATAAAGTGTATAAGTATGAGTTGATTATAAATTGTGTCCCATTTTGACCAATTTGAGATGTAATGAAATAAGAACTAAAGAAAGAAAGAAATAAGAGCCAATTGTCCGGACTAGGATCACCCACATAATCGGGAGATCAGAAGACACTACTGGGATGGTACCTCCCGTCGCGAAGTAGTTGTCTAGCTTAGTATACCCTTGTGCTTGAATCTGTTCCAAGTCACAAAGGGGAGACAGAATGAGCATAACCGAGCGGACGGATCTGTTCTGTCCCGCGAGGCAGGAGCGGAGCCAGGAATAAAGCCAAGAGGGTGCCAATTTTTTAAAAGGTTCTCAAGTTTGGACTAAGTTTACCTAGGGGGCCCAAAATTTATCAAACCGGGAGCAACGTTACGTAAAAAAAACTTTCCCGAAAAAATTTAGCCTACGTGATTGGACCCAAGCGGTAGCCGGTGCTACCTTGGGAACCCCCTACCTCCGCCTCTGCCGCGATGGGAGCTAGTTGAATGAATTAAATTAAAATAATTCATGAGTTTCAGTTGGTCACAAGAAAATGAGAAAGAAAGCAGTTTTGAGAAAGAAAATGTTTTTAAGTTTTAAATACAGAAAAGCAAAGAGATTTGAGACTTTTTTGAAAATAAGTTTTCAGCAGTTTATCAGTTTTACTTGTTATTAATTCAAGTTTTATGCAGAAAGTTTTTGGGTCTAAACCCATATTACTCACGAGACTTTATGTCTCACGTATACTATTTTTAAATGCTATGTACTTAGGTGAAAAGAGCGAAGGTTGCTGTTGGGACCAGTTTGTACACTGTAAGTTTAAATTATGGTTATCTGTATTGAGTCTGTAATGCCCCCTTGAGCTTAAGTTTGTAAAATAAATAAAAAAAAAATTTAAGTGGCTACTTTATAGTCACGAGTTGTAAAATATGTTTGTAAAGTAAACTGTATTTGTATTTAAATATGGTTTGAGAAAAGGGGTGTTACACATTGAACTAGATACTAATATATTCTCCTACCCTATGGGAGCGGAGTATCATTATCTTATTGCCCAATTGATTGAACTCGATACTAATATATTCTCCTACCCAATGGGAGTCGAGTATCATTATCTTCTTGCCCAATTGATTCTCTACTTCGTGCTTAAACTCTTTGAACTTTTCAAAAGTGTCTGGCTTATGTTTAACCAAATAAACATAATCGTATCTACCGAAATCATCAATAAATGTCACGTAGTAGCGATTTGCGTCCCTTTTTATGGCGGATCTGAAGGGTCCATTGACATCTGTGTGGATAATATCCAACAATCATTCACCTCTTTCAAAAGTCTCTAAGAAATGTGTTTTGTCATCTTTCTTAATAAATAAAATTTGCAAACATCATCTGATTTTAAGTCAAATGATTCCAAGACTCCATCCCTTTGGAGTTGGGTTTATATGTCCAAGACGAAAATGTCACAAGCACGCTTGGTCTAAAGCATTAGAAGAATCAATATTTAATATTACATTACTCAAGTTATTTACACACATACAATAGTTTCATACACATCATTAGAAGGATAGCTTTGAATATAAAAGAATTATTTTTATAAACAAAAAAATCACCATTATTATTATCAAACGAATAACGAAATCCTTAATTATTATTTCTCAGTCTATTTTGTGTTCCCGAAAAGAAAAGAAAGGAAAACTGCGACTTTACAATTATACCTCTAATTATGATTTCTCGGTCAATTTTCTCAAACCATAGCAGTTTCACCAAAAGAAAATTAAACTTTGAGTTAATATATTATCTAAAGTAATTACTTATTGTCGGGCTATTTTCTCACACCCTAATTTCGTTAAAAGAAAATTAAACTTTGAGTTAATATATTATTTACACTAATTATAAATCGGCGGTCCGTTTTCTCACACCATAGTTTCACCAAAAGAAATTTAATCTTTACTTAAGTTAATATACTATCCTTACGTTGACAATCGCTTTTTTTATGTTGTACTTGACTTTTGAAGGAAAATGTTCTATCCATGGTCAAAGTACCTAGTTTCAAATCAAATATAGAGTACATTAAATCATGTTTACTTTATGGACCCAGAATCACTAAGACTACACGAAGTAGTCTTCGTCAAGAGGGTCGTAAAGCCTTTGGCGAGTCGTCATACCCGCCGCCGCTCCATTCGCCAACCAACTCGCCAACCACCATCGCCAGCCCGTTGGCGAGATGCCAACGGGTGTCTCAACTTTCAGAAAATGGCAACCCCCCCCCCCCCCCCCTCCCCAACGGCTAGAAGTTGTTATTTTGACCAGTTTAAATGTTTTCAAAATTTTACACTTTTAACCCAAAACAAAAAGTAGCCGTTTTTTTAAAAAAATCAGATTTTTAAAACCTCTTTCATCCTCTATATATATACATCTAAATCTCATTCTTTTCACACAATCATTTGTTCCAAAACTCTCTCAAAATGTCTTCAAGCAAAAAAGAAATGATCAAAATCTTCTAAAAAACAATCTTCCAACATTCATATCACTCCACCTCCAAACCCTTTATCAAACCTACATACAAATGCTTGTCACCCTATAATGTTTTCACCCCCACCCGATGAGCCGATGTTTTCACCGACACAAGACCAATTGTTAGCCAACTTGGTCTACAATTGAACAATCAAGTCGCCACTTTGCAGACTTTTCATGAAGACAAAGTTAGAACCAAGCTGCTGGATATTGTGACGATAAACATCTCTGATCTACACAGGTTCGAGTATCAAATTGCAGTTCAAGCTAAGAAGGATGCGGCTAGGAGATTGGGATTCACGTTCGACGATGAGTAGATTAGGTTTGTGTGTTTGTTTAACTTTTAATTGTTAGTTGTTTATGTGTTTTATTTTTAATGACATGTTTAAATGTTAAGTAAAAGATTTCGTGTTTGTTTTATATTTGTACAATGACTAAAGTTGTAATTTCTCAAAGTAATTTGGTTGGCAGTTTAACATCAATGGTCAACCACTGCCTACAAAATGACCAACGGCTGCTAACCTACAAAAATTTGTTGGTCATTCGTTAGCCATTGGCCACCACTCCGTGTAGCCTAATGAGTTCCTCCTGTGAAAACAAGTTTAACAAATTCAAGCAATAACGGCAACGACAAGAAGAGGGAGCTGGATGAAGGCCTGTTTGCATAAGAAAATAGAAGACATAAAAAGCACTTGGTAATGGTAGGAAGTGTCGTGTTGCTTAATCGTGATGTGCATATGATTGTTTCAAGGGTAAATTGGTAAATATTCAATCACCAAATGATTTCTTTTCTTTCAAATCCCTCCAATTTGGGAGGATTGTAGGAAGAACATAACCCTTTATGGTCCTTTCTTTTTTCTTCTATTCTTTCCAAAAAATTTCTCGGGAACACGATAACTTTTATGTTTCCTCCCATTTCTTTTCGTTCCTTTCACTTCCATCATTTACTAGGACTCGGGAACTAAGTGTAAGTTTAAGTTTTAACTAGAACCAAAATCAAACAAAAAAAATGGTATTTTGAGTTGGTCGTTCTTTTTTTTTTTTTTTTTTTTCATTTTTGATATTTATGAAACAAAATGAAACCAAAAAATTGAAACTGCACCAAAAGCAAAACCCATAAAAGAAGTTCGTTGTTAATAGAGGGTGTAAAAACCCAAAACCGTAAAGTATTCGTAGATTTTGTCTATGTCCGAAAAACAACTTGAAACATCAATCTCTTTGAAGGAATGCATCTCAGATCTCAAAGTACTGATAGGCCAAAAGGCCAGTTGGCAATTTGCTTATTAGATGTAAATATTTTTATTAAAAATAAAAAAATACTTATTAGATATAAATGTATTTATTACCAGCGCCAAAAAAGAAATTGTCTTTATCTGTTTGAGTTTTTCAATTCGGACAAATTCTACTCTGAATAATACACTACAAAATTGAGTAGGATGACTCGTAGACACTAACGATAGTGACCATGGAAAAAGGAAGGATATCTTTCGGCCCAAGCCCATCATCGAGTTTTTGACTAAAGTAGTGTATTTTTTAAAATTATTTACCAAAAGAGTGTGCTTCTAAAAATAATTACTAAAAGAGTGTTATTGTAAATTTAATCTCAATGAAATCAAGCCCTAACTCAAAATCCTGTCTACGACCATACGCAGGGACCACGCCTCACCAGTCCGCTGGTTCGATTTTCTGGTTCACTATCGCCGACTTTTGAGCACTCCAAGGTTCGATTTCTGTTTTATCATGCTCGATTTCAAGTTTACCATTGCTCCGATTTCTGTATTACAATTATGCCCGATTTTTGTTTCATCATGTCCGATTTCTTGTGAACATTACAGTTTGATTCCTAATTCGATTACAGTTTGATTCCAAGGTTTCAAATTTCTCCAACGCCGGCTTCAAGTAAATATTCATTACAGTTTGATTTCGAAATCGATTTTGAGTTCGATTTCTCTAACGCTTTGCCCTTCGATATCTGATTTTTCTTTAGTTGTTAATAACTTGTGATCTGTTCTTATTGAAGTTTCAATGTAACAGGTTATCTATGTAACTGTATGCATCTTTTTATCAAAATTTCATATTCTTTTTGATTGATCTTGTTGTCTATTTTTGAGTGAATAGTTGCATTTTAATCTTGTAGTAATGCCCTTGGATATGTTTGTTAGGAAGAGGGTATGCCTGTTAGGAAGAGTACCGATGGAGCCAAGAAGTTTGAGCACATGGAGCATCTAGTTAGCAAAAGCTCTAACTAATTTTACATATTAATACATGGAGTTTGATTAAAAATTTATGTCTTCAATTGATTTATAAATCTGTAGAAAATAGATTCATAATGATTTGTGGTTTAAAATGCAGGGGATACCAATGAGTTGGAGAAAATATAAGTAAAGAGCATGACAAACAGGAATATATGGCGTTTTTATTTGTCTAAACTCTAAATGACTTCTCTAACAGAGCTACATAAAACTAAAGAACGGATGTACACAGGTCTTGGCGATCCATTAGTCGGAATCAACAAACATGTGAAGCCCTTATCTAACTCATGGTTGCATATAGCCAATATTTTATGTAAATGTATCCTTTTTTTCAACTTTCCATAGAGCATCGTGCCCTCAAAACTTGTAAAAAACAATGTAGGAGTATCTTTATCATTTGCACATGTATTGTTGGTGAAATTTCATGTTCATTTGTATATTTTTCTTGGAGTTTATCTTATTTCTATAAATAAATGGTCTGACACATGATAGTCGGTAAATGAATTTGAAGTCAAAAAGGTGGAGATCTATATGGTTCTTAATTATGTTTTTATTATAAATTTAATATAGAGAATGTCTATTAATGAAATATTTATAATAAAGAAAATATTTATAGGGAATCTCGTGCTTCATTAGGTAACTTTATTTTTTAGAGAATTAATGTTGTCTAACAAAAAATCTTATTCTACATATCAGTTTGTAGTTTGTAGTAGTATAGGAATGATCGTAAAAATATTTTATAAAACATTAATATGAAGTCGTTCCAAAAGGGTCAAAAATTTTATTAAATAATAAAATAAAAACAGAATTATTAAAAATATATAAAATTTTGAAAACTACATCTAATTGATAAATATTTTTGAAACTACATCTCTTTACTAAATAAAATTTTAAACAACACCCTTTTTGTCAAAAACTCGTTTATAACATGTGACAATTATTATATAAAATCAAATATCAGTGTGAAAGGTGAAAGAATGGTGGAGACCACAAGCAAAATACCCTATTTCTACCGAGGAAACTAGCCTGTTTCTTAAAAAAAAATCCCAGGGTATGATGGAAGCGTTTTACTTGTGGATGCCATTAATATTCTTGGCCATTTCTGTCATCACTGACTACTTCCTCCGAAAACTTCAAAACCTCCCACCAAGGCCATGGCTTCCACCCCTACCCATCATCGGCCACCTCTACCTTTTAAAACGACCGCTCCACAAGTCCCTCGCAAAAATCTCGGCAAAATACGGCCCACTCCTACTCTTGCAAATTGGCTCACGTCGAGTTCTTGTCGTGTCCTCTCCCTCTGCCGCCGAAGAATGTCTGACCAAGAATAATACTGTGTTCGCCAACCGCCCTCGCTTTCTTGCAGGGAAGTACCTTGGCTACAACTACGCCAGCCTCGTCTATGCACCCTATGGTGACCACTGGCGGAACCTCCGCCGTGTCGCCACCCTCGAAATCCTTTCATCTCATCGCCTCCGTGAGTTCGAACCCATACGTGCTGATGAAGTACGACTCATGCTGCGAAAACTCTATCGCTCTTGGTCGGGTGAGGCAGTTGAGGTGCAAGTTAACTCTATGTTGGTTGATCTGACGCTCAATGCGGTCATGAGGATGGTTTCTGGTAAGAGATATTATTATGGAAAAGACGACATATTGACGGATGAGGAGAAGGAAAAGGCACAGCGGTTTCAGGAGATTGTGGAGGAGGTTTTCTGTGCGATGAGTGCTTCGCATATAGGGGATTACTTGCCGGTGCTGAGGTGGTTAGGAGTAAGTAAACTGGAAAAGCAATTGATGGCTTTGCAAGCAAAGCGAGACCGGTTCATGCAGGAGCTGGTTGAGGAGATAAGATGTAGCATGAAGAATAGTTATGAAGGGAAACATAAGAGGAATATGATCCAAGTGTTAATATCCTTGCAACAAACTGAACCCGAGTGCTACACCGATGAAATGATCCGAAGCATCATGCTGGTAATGTGAATCTATTTATTTATTTATTTAATAATTTTTTTTATAACCGAGGACCCCACCCGACCCATCCTTTGGATGACCCTGATGAAGCAACCTCGGGACCCACGCACACCTGGCAGCAGAGTGGTCCGGGTCAATCACCTACGGGGTAGAGAGGTGGCCAGTGGCCATCCCCTGATTGAAACCTAACACTCCTTATGGGGAAAGGGTGGGAGTGAGATTAAAACTTGGAACCTTTTTATGGGGAAAGAGAAAGAGTCCAAAGCCTTATCTACTAGGCCATCAGGGTGATGGTTGAATCTATTTATTTATAAGTTCCTATATTTACATTTTAACTTGATATGTCATCAAACGATAATCTTACTCCTTAATTCAAAGCTTACAGGCTTGTAAAGTAGTTTTTTTTTTTTTCGATTTTTATGATTTTACATGTTTGGTTTAACTAGCTTGTAAATTAGAATATATAAGCTACTATTTTAAGATGTTAGTATGAGTAATATCTAAAATAGTTTTTTTTTAAATATTCCAAATTTATCCTTCAAATATAACTGAATATGGACGTACATGTACTCACAAATTTTGTGTATGTCCTTTTATATCATTATACATTTCCAAGTAATTTATACAATTAGTCTTTACCAAACGTCATTTATCATCACCTAACTTTTCAGCTGTAACTAGTTTCTCAATTAGTCGCTAGCTTTCTATCTACCTACTAGCCTTTTTAACTAGTAGGTATGTCCTTTTATGTCATTATATGTAAATGAGTCTAACTTGGAATAACTTTTGGGTAATTGACTTTATGTTTATCACTTAAATTCTTTAAATGACTAGACAAAGAATAATGTCCTTTGTATTAGTCGGCCAACCCAAATAACTGTCCTATTCTATCGTATTCTAGGTTTTTAGTGGAATAACTTTTAAGTTTTAAGTCAACAACACGCACACCTTCGTACACACACACCCAACCCCACAACAGTACCACACATACACACACATACACCACACAACACACACATAACACACCATAAACTAGGGGTGAGCATGGTGCGGTTAGGCGTGATTATTGGCCAAAACCATACCGCTAACCGCGAATGCGGTTATTAAATTTGTAATAATCAAATGGTGCGGTTTATAGTGCGGTGCGGTTCTGTGGTTATTTTATACGATTGCAATTTTGCGGTTGCGGTTAATAACTGTATTTATTTGGTGTGGTTTTTTTAACCGCTTAGATTTTGTATTTGTTTTGCGATTTAACCAATTGAACTTTTTAAAAACGACATAGTTTTAGCAAGAAAAAAACCATTTTTATTTTTGAGTAAAATTTTGGAAAGAAAAATATAAATTATATAATTTTTTGTTGCAAAAGTTCATCGGTGTTTTTACAAAAAGTAAAACCCAATATATTTCAATATTATAACTTAAAACATTTAGTCATTCGAAGGAAAAACTATATTCAAAGCATTTCATAAAAGTTTCATTGAGAGATCTATATGTACTTCTTTTACTTCTATTGTATTAGTTTTTACTTTAAAAAATGATAGGCTTTTGCAATGGGTTTTGAAATATGTGGTCATAGCTTTCGATATTGCTTATATTTTTTTTTTTTAGAACGGCGGCATAAGATTAAAACTAGCAAAACGCTAGGAAAAAATTACAGAGAATTACTAATTACATTTGGATTAGACAACCAATCACTCCAAGAAATCCTAAACTTACAAAACCTAGCGCAAACCCAAAGAAACGATTGAGATTGAATAAAATCCCACAAAGCGGCCTTATGAGGCTTAATGTTATCGAACACATACTTATTACGAAAAGACCAAATCGCCCATCCCAAAGTATTACAAACCACCTCCAAACATACTTTAACATTTATATTCATCTGAAGATCATCGAACCAAGAATCCCAATCAGTTATAGAAGAACATATGGGAATATCTAGCTCCCACCATCTAGCCAGCAATCCCCAAAGATCAAGAGCCACCTCACAAGAAAAGAACAGATGATTGACCGTCTCCACATCCGTCATACAAACCGGACACAAAATAGAGTCCAAGTCCATCCCTCTCCTATCCAAATTAACTTTGGAAGGCAGCCGATTCAACCTCAGCTTCCACATAAAAACATTCACCTTAGCAGGGAGAACCCGATTCCACCTGGTCTTCATATTAGACACCTCCAATAACAAATTATCAATCAATCTCCTACCCGACGCTACCAGATAACCCCCCACTGGATCTGGATCCCAAGCCCAACCATCCTCCTTATTCGTAATCACCACCTGATCCACTAACACCTTCAAGGCTCGAAACTGATCTAACTCGACACCACCACTTGGTAAATGACGCCAAAACGTGTCCCAATGGCGGAGATTCAATCTCTCCGCCACCCTGCAATTGTTATGTAAATCCAAAGCAAAGACACGATTAAACTTATCACGTAAACAAACATCACTGCACCAAAGATCATTCCAAAAGGAAGTATTTCTCCCATTTCCTACATGCCGCTTACACTTGGCTAACAAATCTACCCCTTTCTCTTTCAAAAGAGAAGTGGATTTTAAGATTTCTAGCCAAGGACTAAACCCCCTCTCCCTGCGACCTCGCATCCTACTCCACTCCACATCACCACCATGGATCGAATGAACTACCTTGGCCCACAAATCACCCCTTCTTGTTCTAAACCGCCAAATCCATTTAAACAATAAAGCAGAATTCAAACTAGAAATACTCCCAACTCCCAAACCTCCTAACTCCATACTCGCCAAACACTTTCTCCAAGCAACCCATGTCATTTTCCTTTCCTCCAAATCGGCACCAATAAAGAAATTGTTCCTCATAGATTCCAAAACCTTTTCAACACCTACAGGAATACGATAAAGGGACAAATAATAAGTGGGCAAGCTACCCAAGACTGCCTTTATGAGCGCCAGACGACCTCCAACTGATAACATACGCGCATGCCACGAAGAAAGGGTAAATTTAAATTTTTTCACGATTTTATCCCAATTCTTAATACGCCCCATATTACAACCCACAGGAACCCCCAAATAAGACATGTGGGTATCCGCAACTCCACACCCCAACATACTCACCATCTCCTGCATCTCATAATTCTCAACTCCAACTCCAAGAATCTTGCTCTTAGACACATTTATCTTCAAACCGGAAGTGACGTAAAAACATCTCAGCACCCCAATCAGATTTCTAGCACACTGAACGTCCCAATCACAAAGAAAAATAACATCATCAGCATACATCAAATGGGAAAGAACCAACCCATCATTGATCAAGGACACCCCTTTAATTAGATTACACTTCACCGCCTTCAAGATAATGGCATGAAGACCTTCCATGGCGATGATGAAGAGAAAAGGAGACAACGGATCTCCCTGTCTTAAACCCCTAGCCATTTCGAACTCATCAGTCGGAACACCATTGATAAGAACAGAAGCACGAACATTTGAAAAACACCCCTCAATCCATCTCCTCCACCGACAACCAAACCCCATCTCAGCCATAACTACATCCAAAAACTCCCAACGGAGCGAATCATAAGCTTTTTCAAAATCAACTTTAAACGCAAAGAGCTTTCTATGATTACGCTTATACCAACCCATCACCTCATTAAGAATCATTGGACCATCCAGAATGAATCTGCCCTTCAGGAACGCAGACTGTTCCGGACTAATATACCCACCAATCACCAAACTAAGCCGATTAGCTAGAAGCTTGCCAATAATTTTATATTGACAACCAATTAGACTAATTGGTCTAAAATCAGCAACCCGTCTAGGCTCTTTCACCTTTGGAATCAAAGCTATAAAAGAAGAATTACACCCCTTCGGAAAGTATGAAGAATTGAAAAACTCCCTTACAAAATTGACAACATCATCCGCTACCAGATCCCAGAAGTGCCTAAAGAAAGCAAAAGAAAAACCATCAGGACCAGGAGCTTTATCCCCACCGCAATCCCAAACAGCTCGTTTAATTTCTTCACGAGTAAAGTCAATCTCCAAAACATTAGCATCTGCAACCGACAGTTTCTTAGAAATATCCGCCCCCAACCAAGATCGAGGCCCCTCGAAAGGAGAAAATCTAGCTTTAAAATGATTATAAAACTGAGCTTTCACCTCCGTAGGGTCCTCAATCCATATCCCATCCCGTAACACACCCTTAACCGTCGAATTTCTACGTTTTTTCTTAAGAATCCCGTGGAAATATTTTGAATTTTCATCTCCCTCTTTAGCCCACTTAAGTTTGGCTCTTTGAGCTAGATCCTTTTCCTTCATCCCTTCAAGATCTTTGATAACTTTAAGCGACTCAAACCTCCTAGCCACATCATCCTTAGACGCCAATCCTTGGTCAACCAACCTATCAATCTCATTAAGACATTCTTGATGCCTTACCACCGCCTCCTTCGCCATATCTTTATACTTACCAATCCAAACCCTAATAATTGCTTTAAGATGCTTTAATTTATTTTTAAAACACACCATAAAGTTATTATGATTAATGCCATCATTTCGCCACGTATCCACCACCATTTCATGAAAACCATCAATATCCAACCAAGAATTAAAAAACCGAAAGGGAGTAGGACCATAGTCAAACAATTTCTCTTTCAACACAATAGGTCTATGATCTGAAATACCTTTCTCAAGAACTAACCCTGTGACCCCATTAAAAACATCCAAAAAGCTCTCTGAAACCAAAAATCTATCAAGTTTACTCATTTTAGTAGCCCACCGATTCGTCCAAGTAAAAGAAAAACCCCCCATAGAAACATCCACCAACTCCAAGTCTAAAATTAAATCATTAAACGCATCTGCTTGATGTTGAACGAACTCAGACCCGAACCTCTCGGAAGCATCCCTAACCTCATTAAAATCGCCCATAACCACCACCGGACCATCCCAAGAACGAAGACGAATCCCAAGAGCTTGCCATAACAACCTTTTATCTACTAACAATTGTGGAGCATACACCGTAATAAACATAACTTGCACTCCAGACTTCAACCAAACGCCTTCCACCACCAAATAGTTTTGAAAACACGACACCTTAGACTTCTGAAACACCAATTTATTCCAAATGCAAAGAATACCTCCTGACATCCCTCTAGCAGAACTAGACGCAAAGTCAAAACCATTATTTCCCCAAAACTGGCGCATCACCCACAAGTTAACTGAAGTAAATTTGGTTTCTTGAATAGAAAGAAAATTAATATGATGCATGTTACATAACCTATTAATCCAGTGTCTCTTAGCCACCACCCCCGCACCTTGAATATTAATGGAAAGAATATTCATTGATGACCAAAAGGAGCTCCATTAACATTAATAATCTTCTGAATTGTATCGACACACCCTGACATATCCCATCCAAGCGCATGTCCCACCAAAATAGCACTATCAAGTTGTTCCACAACTGATTGGGAACACTTTTTAGCCGAGCATTGGTTAAACAACACTTTTTCTTTATGCAGAACATCGACACCACCATCACCGTGAATTGGAGTTTTTGGAATATCCATCCTCCCATTATCAATGACATTATCACCCCCCTGACTACGTTTACCACCCTCAATCTCAGAAAACAAAAGAGAATATCCTGGCTGTATCCCCCCATCACTTGAACTCACCAACGGCTTTTTACCAACTTTACCATCACACTCAGAATCCTTATAAATGAACCCTGGCGGCAACCCACAATCACCACTACTCTCCATCGCTTCAACTGAATGTGGCTCCAACGTATCATTAATTATAATTTTGTTAGGATGTTTAAAAGGTGTATTAAAATTTTCAATGACAGGAAGCAAATTAAATGGATCGCTATCAACCGATTCTTGTTGATCAGACCCCACACTGACACCATTTGCTTTACAATTCACCTCCACTTCCTCTTTCTTAACCGACTCGTCTGTAACCACTTTATTCCCGCACTCGTCCCTTAAAACCTCGTCATCTTCATGATAAGAATTAACATCACTTCCTTCACTTTCCTCATTCATTGAATCACCCCCATCCTCCTCCATGATGCCCTTAATGAAAGTTGGAGACCACGAACATAGCTCCCTAATCCGCACACAATACTCCACCCCGCCAAGATTGATAGACACCGATTCGAAGACCAAGGGACCATGCTCAGACTTGACCCCTACCCTCATGCTATGTCTATTAGTACCATCTGTGTCATCATAAAAAATCATTTCACCCCACTTACTAACAATCTTCTTGAACGTATCATAACACCAAGCTAACAATGGTACTCCTTCCACCTCCATCCATAACAACCTCTCTTTAACTATGAAATCATTATGCCAATGTTTGATAGTAGAAAACCAGGTTTTAAATGCCTCGTGATTCAAAAACGCATCCCTAGATCCAATGGATTCAAAATCAAGCAACACCCAAAGACCGCCAAGATAAACCGTTTCAACCTCTAGGAAACCTTCACCTTGACAAATCGCTCTAGTATTTGCAATAGATCTAAAATCTTTGAAGCACCCAAGTAAAGCATTAGGATACGCATTATTAGCAAATACCTTACCAATATTGATCGAGGAGGATATCGATTCAGACTCTGGCTCAACGACCTGCTTTTTCATCCCTATCGGCCCTCCAGAAACAGCTTCAGCATACGAGGTAGCCTGACCGATACATCCGTCTTTTTTTTTCCGAAAATACACCTTCTTGGGTTTGTCAACAACCCTAGTAACTTTTCGTATGTTTCCAGTTTTAGAAAAAACTCTAGGATGGTTTGCCTTATTTGCATGCAACTTGAGAGATCCAATTCTAATTTGACAGAGAGCGTGTAATAAATTTGCCAAATTACCAATTCTGATAAAACGAACAAATGCATACATTTGACCACTACTATTACGTTTGTCATGAATATAAACATCAACCACCACACCCACCCGCTCACAAAATCTCCTTAATTCTGTCACCGTTAGATGACTAGGGAAGTTAGCAACATAAATTGTGGTTGAGATCTTTTGCAATTGAGTTACATTAGTCTCCAAAAATTTCTGATTCCCTAATCTTTTGAAAACCGACGTGCGTTTCTTTCCCGTAACAGTGATCCATTCGTTGTCGCCCATCAATAAAAGCAATTTTATATCTGGAAAAATAAATGAAGGAATTGCACCGGATGATCACCGGAGCTTGGAACCAATAACGAGATACCGGACATCTACAACATGGATGTTGGATCAGAGAACGGAAGCCGATGTTGCAGCCCGAAAGAAGAAGAGAACTGAAGTCGATGTAGAAGAACTGTTGACGAGATACCGGACATCTACAACATGGATGGCAAACGACTGTGGAGCAGATCGGAGATGGGTCTGTGAGGCCGTGGACCAGATCAGTGAGCAGATCGGAGGTGGATCTTAAACTCAATTCTAGATCGTTAACCAGAGAGCGGATCGGTGAGCAGATCCCATTTATTTTGAAATTCCTTAATCTTGAGCAGATCGATAACCAGAGAGCATATCGGAACCAGAGAGCAGAACGGAGATCGGAGATGATAAGTTGAGCAGATCGGAGATCGGAGATCGGTAACCGAGAGATGCTGATGGAGATAGACGTCGGAGAGATGCAGCCGTAGAAGCAGTCTGCAGTCTGATGGAGGAGATGAAGCGGAGATATACAGCCGTAGAAGCAGACTGAAATGGAGTCGTAGTGGGTGAAGCTGTCGTCGGAGAAACCACGTAAGTTTACGAAGAATAGTATCTGAAAGATAATGTTTAGTTTTGTGATATTCAAAACAAATCAACGTATTATTGAGGGTTCTATATGTATGTTAATGTACATAACAACATCATATTCCCTAACATATATATATATATATATATATATATATATATATATATATATATATATATATATATATATATATATATATATATATATATATATATATATATATATATATATATATATATATATATATATATATATATATATATATAGTTAGGATCTTTTGAGAACCACAAGTCCCCCGAGAACTCCCAAACCGATATTTTTTTCAAAAAACCGACCACATAGGCCTCTAAATCGCTCAAATAGGTGCCGGGTCGCTCAAAAAAATTTCCGAAAAAAACGACTTTTTTTTTTTTAAATTTGCACATGTGCAAAAAAAAAACTTTGCACATGTGCAAAGTTTTTTATACGTACACTTTTTTTGAAATTTTATTTTACAGAACGCCTTAAATATATGTTAGAAAGACATCCATAAAAAAAAACTTGAAAAAAAATGTACGTATAAAAAAGTTTGCACATGTGCAAAGTTTTTTTTTTTGCACATGTGCAAATTTTTTTCAAAAAAAAAAAAATCGTTTTTTCGGAAAAAATTTTCAGCAACCCGGCACCTATTTGAGCGTTTTAGAGGCCTATGTGGTCGGTTTTTTGAAAAAAATATCGGTTTGGGAGATATAGGATTGATCTAAAAGGAGTTGGGAGTTCTCGGGTTCTCGGGAGACTTGTGGTTCTCAAAAGATCCTAAGTCTATATATATATATATATATATATATATATATATATATATATATATATATATATATATATATATATATATATATATATATATATATATATATATATATATATATATATAGAGTTAGGATATATTATAAACTGTAATTATTGTGTGGACGTAAGACCCAATCACATCCTAGAAGCAGCCAAGGGTAGTATAGTAATTTTTCATTTTCATTAAATAATATCCAAAATTAAATTCCTATAATTAAGGATGTAACCTATAATCAGGGAAAATTAGTTACATTCCCTATTAATCCTCAAATCCGCCATTTTCCAGCTTCCAAAACTACGTCTGATCACAAGAAAACGTGTTCATCATCATCTTCGTTCATGTTCATAACATCCTTCAACCTCGACATCATTAGAAACCATCATCGATCACGATCACGATCACGTAACTGAGATATCATTCTAGTCTCTACCAGCACCATGATTGATCACGTTCTCCACAATAACCGATTCATTCATCCAGATTCTTCAAATCGTTTACCAGAATATGTAGTGGCAAAGTTGGCTTCATGCTCCACTTCAAGGTAATTGCGATCAGATCTTTTGATTTCAAACTCATTTGTTTGTGTTTTTCAATAATTTTATCAATGTTTTCAATGGTATTGTCTGTGTTTTCTTTTAGTTTAATTTTTGTTACGGTTTTGCAGATTGAAAAGGTAGGGTTTTAATGGCGATTTATTTACAGGTATATTTCCAGATCTGAAGCACACATGTTAAAACCATAGTTCGTGAATGTTGATTTGAGTGAATGTATCCTTTCTGTACAGAATTAAGTCCATTAAACGAATGAGAATAAAGAGAGCCGACATGTGGTTTTTTCCTTGGATTTCGATTCAGACTTGGGGTTAGACACAGACATAGAAGAGAAAAAAAGATCGAGTGTTCATCTTGTTTTCCCAGTTCTACATTATTTTTTTTAGAATTCAATCATTCTTATTAGATATCAGATTTGAATGTCATTCTCACGTTCTGCCAGAATGGACATTTCAGAATGTGATTCTTTCATAGTTTTATTTTCTGGATGTATTTTAGTTCAAAGAATTGTATTCTTTTGATGTATTTTAGTTCAAAGAATTCTATTAATTTGATGTATTTTAGTTCATAGGATGCTTTTTCTATGACATTCTGTCAATAAAATGTTTTTTTGAATGTTATTCTGCCAGAATGGTTATTTTAGAATGATTATTTTGCCAAGAATGATGTTTTGTTGAATCTTATTCTGCCAGAATGGTTACTCTGCCAAGAATGATGTTTTTCAGAATGGTTATTTTAGAATGATTATTTTAGTTCAAATGATTATATTAGTTTGATGTTTTTTGAATGTTATTCTGCCAGAATGGTTATTTTGGCAAGAATGATGTTTTTTAGAATGTCATTCTGCTAAGAATGCATATTTCAAAATGTTATTCTTTTAGAATCTTATTCATTTGACCTCTTTTTGTTCATAGAATTTTTTTTCATATGACATTCTGCAAGAATGAATTTTTTGAAAGAAAAAAACGATTTTTTAAAAAGTGACAGATATTTTGAAGAATAAATCAAAAAATTCTGTTAAGAATGTAAGATTTATTGAAAAAAAGATATTTATTTCGAAATAAGTTGTTTTTATTTAATACATTTAATCATCTTTCCTAAAAATCAGTAGTTTCCTTTTTTTTTTTCTCTAAACAAAATCCCTAATTTACCATTTTGTAACCGATTTTAAAAAATTCATTTAATAATATAATAGATAATTACAATAATGTCATTTTGATCAAGACCGTTGATATTTCTAATCCTACGCATCAGAATTGGTCTTACGTCCACACAATAATTGTTGGTCTTAATATAACCTAGCCCTATATATATATATATATATATATATATATATATATATATATATATATATATAGAGAGAGAGAGAGAGAGAGTGTGTGTGTGTGTGTGTGTGTGTGTGAGTTACTATTAAATACATTTGATAATTATTGTGTGATTGTGAGAGTAATTCTAAACCATTGGATTGAAAAAACGTGTGGCTTTGATGATGGTGGCAATTCTGTAAATAAAATGAAAGAATATTTAATTAACTAATTAAAAACAGGGGAATAAGGGTATAAAAGACAATTAGTTGTGCCTATAAACTAGGAATGACAATCAGTTACGACAATCATTTACGTCACACAATCAGTTACGACAATCATTTACGTAAAAAACAACATTACAATTATCTTCTTCTTCGGAAAAAAAAACAAATCGTTCACGTAAGAGTACATCGATGAAGGAGCACACTGATTCTTGTTGAAATAATGATACATTCTCGGAGAATGAACGTGTATTATTAGCATTTTTGCATAAGTATTCTCAGAGAATGGTATGTTGGTAAAAATCAGTATAGAAGAAAAAAACTGGGAGAAGAAGAATACTGTATTCTTAGAGAATGTGTTGTGTTATATAACAAAAAGAAGAATAGTGCATTCTTAGAGAATGTTCTGTGTTATATAACAAAAAAAAAATACTGCATTCTTAGAGAATGTGCGTGTTATAACAAGGAAATAAACAAACCTAAATTCATTCTCAAAGAATACCCTTACATTCTAAAAAATACACTTTATTTTAGTTTATTTTGTCATAACATTCTCAAAAAATACCCTCACATTCTCAAAAAATACACTTTATACACTCACATTCTCAAAAAAATACACTTTATACACTCACATTCTCAAAGAATACCCTCATATTCTCAAGGAATACCCTAACATTCTCAAAGAATAATCACCTCTCTTTTAGGGACTCTTTTGTCTTTTCTCTCTCTCGTGAAATACCTCTTGCTCATCTTTGTTGCGGATGAGGGAAATCTACCCATTACTAAATGATTTCAGCCAATTCAATATTTATTCAAGCTTAGTCCAAAGCCTACTCCCTGAGCCCAAATCAGTTTAAACCTAAATCAGATTAAAAGTCAAAGATTAAAAGTCAAAATGATCAACTAGTACCTCTTCTTCTCCAACATCAGGCGTATCTCGCCCCTGATTCACTACCCGACTTCGGCGGCCACCTTTGCTAGCATATCTATTTCCGACTTCTACATCACCGGCGGTAACTAAGTAGTACTTTAAGGTCATCCATTATGCAGATACATACGAGGAAGACGGACTTGCAGCACCGGTAGGGGTGTAGCCGATAGCACCGAACTTCTCTACTTTTTTGAAACGATTTTCCGCCGTTCTCCCACCCTTCCCGTTGCCGATCTTCTTCCCCGGCGTGGGGCTCCTCTCCAGCCTCTCCCATGGACTCGCGTCCATGCGCTTTGGTGCTAACAGCTTGACCAATCGCCGATCTGACATTGAAATGGGGGATGCGTCGGGCTCGACTGACGATTTGAGCGAACTCGGAAGTGCGCAAAGATGGATTTAGAGGCGGATTTGAAACCGAAAAAGAGATCACGTCGTGTAACCGGTTGGAAGGATGGAGGCGTATGATGTAAAAGTGTAATTAGGTTTAGGTAATTGGAAAGATAAATATGGAATTTCGTGAATAAAAATAAAAATTAATTAGTTATTATGTATATTACCATCATACCCTTTATAAATGAGTGGCCAAAAATTACTCCTACAATCACACAATATTTAGAAAATGTATTTGAACCTATATATATATATATATATATATATATATATATATATATATATATATATATATATATATATATATATATATATATATATATATATATATATATATATATATATATATATATATATATATATATATAGAGAGAGAGAGAGAGAGAGAGATATTTAAGTTCAATTGAGACCTTAAAAAAAATAAGAGAACCCAGTAACCAATTTTATAAACTTTTTTTCTACACAATAGTTTTCAAAAAACAATATACCCAATTTTTTCTTATACTACGACTAAGATATTTAAAAAAAATAACAAAAATCATTATTTATTTACTTTTTTGCATATGCATATGCATATTCATAAAATATGCATATGTAAAAAATTGATTTAAAAAAAAAATTAAAGTCTTAGACGTTGTATATACGTCATATTGAAAAAATGTATGTGTATATATATATATATATATATATATATATATATATATATATATATATATATATATATATATATATATATATATATATATATATATATATATATATATATATATATATATATATATATATATATATATACAGAGACAGAGAGAATCAGGATTGGATGAGGACTCTTTTTTCGGCGAGTACACGTGAGGACACCTTAAAAAATTGAAAAAAATATATGAATAATAAAATGAATCATAGTACTATATTGGAGGAAAAAAGATTTGAAAAAAAACTTTTGGATCAATATTTTTTTATAATGATCCAAATTATTTTCCAATTTTTTTTATAATGATATAGTACTATTCTTGATTTTATGATTTGTAATTTTTTATATTTTTTTCAATTTTCTTATGTGTGTGTGTGTGTGTGAATCTTTATATGTATATGCATATAAATATAAAAAACTGATAGTTTTTAAACCCTCTTAGACGCACCAAATAAAAATTTTGGGTGCAATTCTTTTTGAAAAATATTGTGTAGAAAAAGAAGTTACTAGGCTCTCTCACTTTTTAGGTTCTCACTATAACTCGTCTATATATATATATATATATATATATATATATATATATATATATATATATATATATATATATATATATATATATATATATATATATATATATATATATATATATATATATATATATATATATATATAGAGGTAGGATAAAATGAGAAGGATTAAAAGGTTGAGAATGTGAGAAGAGATCTAGACCCTTCAAATATCATGATCTAAGGCTAATATAAATGGGTCAATTATGTAAATTCTGAAAACTATATGATAAAATTGTAACTTCTAAATGAAGAAAAGGGCATTGTAGGAATTTCATTTATTTTGATTTCCACAAAATCTGGAAAAAATATTAATCCCCTCCTAAAATATCTCTTTCCTTTCCCCTAGTACTCTCTCTCTCTCTCCATATATCTCGACTTCTATATTCAAACCCTAATTCTCCTTTGACGATTGTACAGAAGTTCGTACGCGGCGGTCTCTATCATTGAAGTCGGCAACCTACATCAAATCCCGTTGTAAATCTCTATCATTCTCAGTCTCTCTTGCTATGTGCATACTAGAGTCAGCCTCTCTTCTTTTCTCCGACTCCATTAAAGCGTTATTCAACAAGTAAGTTAAATAAAAAACCATATTTGTATGATTATTTCTGAGCTAGGCATAGATGTAAACCATCTTTATACCATTTAAAAAACCATTGATTATAAAAGTTCAAGTTCCGGCATGTTTTACCGATAGCGTTGTTTGATCAAGAAAATACCAGCAAAACGAATCATATATTTTTTTGAAACACCTTTTGTTTCCTAGATTCTAGAAACGAAAAAGAATGAAAAAAAAAACTAATACATGAATCCACTCCTTTAGAGATAATATATTCATGGGCAAACAAAATTATATATTTTCTTGTTAACAACCTTATGAACTTCTTTTCTCGTTAAGAATTCTACCTTCCCAAATCATAATTATAGAGACAAGTTTGGGATATTTCCAAGATTTGAGGCTCGGTTAAAATTTTAATACCCACAAAGAAAATATCAACTTCTTTTTGCAGTCCTCAATGCGCTAGGTTTCCTGATTTTTTTTTACATCTAAAAATATCGAGCTCATCTCCACTTGGAATATTGAGTGAGAGGAAATTAGGTGGTAGCATGTTAATGGCCTAACTGAATCGTTATAGTTATTTATGTGATCTGTTTTTTATCTTTTAAATCCTCGGTATGTGGTACTATTGTTCTAAAAAATAATACCTTTGATCATAAATGATTAAATCTTAAAAAACTCAATTATCAGTATTAATCATTGATGATTAACACTATTAATCATTGATGATTAACAGTATTAATCATTGATGATTAACACTGTATAAGTATGTTTGTTTTATTAAGGGCCAAAGTATTAATAATTGATGATTAATACTGTATATGTATGTTTGTTTTATTTAAGGGCCAAAATATTAATCATTGAAGATTATACTATATATGTATGTTTTTTTTATTAACTGTCTAAGTATAAATCATTGATTATAAGTGGTTTTAATCATTGATGATTAGCACTGTAGCGTCTACTTTTTA